>CAWUFW010006438.1:600000-1153472 GCA_963921515.1 Calotriton arnoldi
CAGTAAGCAAAAAAATGGGGGTGCCCAGGACACAAGGATGACTTAGCAACAGTGTCCAACATTAAATCATAGGAAAATTGGATACGTTTAATCCCAGAAACACAGCTTTGGCACCCAGTGGCTCATCAGCAGCGAACATCTCTAAAAAGTGTGTCAGTGTTGATGAGAAGTATGGTGTAAGTTAGAAGGGAATGCCATTCACTATTTGCATAGATTGGGAATCAGATATTGCAATGTTAATTTTCCATCCAATTAGTGCACTCAGCCAATTCAACAAGTTATGAATGTGATGATGTCAGTAGTGTATTTTGGCTACTTAAGGTAGAACACAGTTGAAGAGCAGATGTTTTGGGTGGAATTCTGGAGATGTAAACCTTGGCTCAGCAATTGATTTGCTGTTAGCAACCCGAGATGTTAACAAACACAATTTGATATTCTCTGCAGAAAGTGCACATTTTGATTTGTCTAAACTGAATTTGACTTTGCAAGCCTCTATCTGGAAGATATAGCTGAATTTTCCCTAAGTCATGGTTGTTTCTTGAATTAGTTCTGCCAAATTAAATGGAGTAAAAAACCAACCCTTTGGAACTGCACTTAGTCATTTGAATAACATTAACTGAAAAATTGTTCCAGCCTGTTTTGTGATATTAGGATTTCATTTCTTTCTGTATACATCGGCTTTCTGAATGACTGTAAAACAACCATAATTCAAGTGATAAAATACATGGTTTTAATTAAATAAGAGTACAGGTTTCAATTTAATTTATATCAATTCTGTGAGGCAGGATTTAGAAAAATATGATCCTCAATGCAATAAAATAATGAAGTTTTCCTAAAGTATTTAAATCTGGTTGAGATTCCCAATTAAAAATTAATGCAAAGAGGCACTGTTTGGCCCGGCTAGCTTTTCTATGGCCACAACTGTCAGTAAAGACCTGCTTAGTGAAATCAATTTTACTTCTCCTTATCTTATGAACTCTTCTCTTACATAAAGGACTAGAATTGTTTTAGAGACTAAAGAAGAAAAAAGGAGAAAACTACAAATGTGATAGACATATTTTTAGTTTCCCAAATATTACTGAAACATGTTTTCTATATTTAATCTCAAATAAATGTAAATAATATTGTTCAGTTTAATGGATTTGATGCCATTAGTGTCTTACGTTGTTGCAGTCCTCATGTAAATATGTCTCTAAATAGAGAAAATAGTGTCAAATCCAAACGATATATCACATAGAAGGTATGACGAAGCACTAAGATATCTGGCTTTCTTTATCTTGATATTTAAGGACTGTATTGAGGAAGAGGTATTAGCAAGATACTATATGATGATGTACAGGGCATATTATCCTCATTTCCAAAAACCTGATGTTCATGATAAGAATCACTATGCAACAATGAATAATCTGTTTCTTTGAGGCTGAAAGACATTTAGCCTTTGAACTATAAATACAAATTTAGCCCTAATATTTGTGTGTCTTCCAGTGGCGGCCAGCACGGATCGGGGGTCGAGGGGTGAGGAGGTTAAAAATAAAGAAAGAAAAACTTACCTGATTGTCAGGTCTCTCCTCTACTGTCCCTCCATCATCTCTCCAGGCTGTAACAGGGAAGCAGGAAGCACCCATCTCCCAGGCTCCCCATAGCCAATCACAACGCTGCAATGCATGGTCTGAGCGCCATGGTTTGGCGCTCAGCCAGGGAATGGGGGCCTGGGCATTTTCTCCATGCAGGCTGTAATGCAGCCTGCATGGAGAACATGCACAGTGTGCATGACTGTTTGGCTGGTCCGAGAGGGCCGGCCAAACAGTAATGTGCACATAGGGAGTGCAAACCACTCCTCTCCTGCCCTCTCTATAAGCAGTTAAAGACAATGGGTAAATCCTGTGTCCCTCAGAACTTGGGTATAAGTGATATGAGCTACAGTAGGTTCTGTCGGGTAAAGCAATTGCTGAGCAAAATCTAATTAATAGAAAAATCTATTGATCTCAAATAGCACAGAATGTCAATAAGCAGTCTCAAACATATTTAAGACAGGGATAGAAGTCAAAAGAAGGTAAAAAAACGCACCACAAACGATGAATCATTTATCTCAAAACATATATGATTTTTATAACAAAAAACTTTGTAAATGGCTGTCACATACAAACATAAGATAACAATACAACAAGATAGTGAAGTGACTTTGATGAGAACATATAGCATAGGGTGTTCATGGAATTTACGACGGAGATAAACATAAATTGGTTACAGTACAAGTTATAGGTCAGTTCCATTTCGAAATAGAAGGTTCAAACTACCCTTTGGAAAACCTTACTTTTAGTTCAAAGGTAGAAAGACTAAGGAATTGGACAGATAAATGAAGAGTCAACGTTTTCGACCCAAAGGTATGCGTGAATAATGAACGTCACAGCGGGTCTTCCTCAGGACTGATGTACGGACTGTGGACAGCCTCAATTCTGACACTCCTCCAATCCTGGATGGAGTATAATTATAGCCGAAGGAGACTCTTATGTCGTCTCTCATCGATATCACTAGTAGGAAGTCACCGGGACAGTAGCGAGAATGAATCAATTGGTACAACCCACCGGAAATTTAACCAGCAGGGCATGGCTCACAATTACAATCTTGAGTGGATGCGGGTAAAGGATCCCGACTAATCCTTAGATTAATGCGGTGGGCAAAATGTCCCGTGGAATGTAGACAAGTCAACCATCCGGTTGGAGTCACAGTGAAGAATCTCGAATGGAAACGGGTGAAGAATCCCAAACTGTCCTTGGCTTAGAGGGCAAAAAGTCCAAGAGAATATGGAAGATTCCACCGTCCGGTTGGAATCTCTTTAGATGATTTGCAAAGAATGGCCGTGTTCCGGGGAAGTGCTGGGCTCTCTATAAGCAGAGCAGCCTGCACACCTGCAAAACTGCCAGGGCATTGAGACATAAAATGATAATAACAACGAGTTATTATCATTTTATGTTTCCTTTATGTCACTGCTGCAAAGCAGTGGGGCAACGCTCCTCCGCCTTAGCGGAGGAGCCGCCACTGATGTCTTCTCCTGATATCAGTAACGGCTCCCTTTGCATTCTTCTTATATGGATAGGTACACACTAGTCAAACGTATAATAGACATACTGGAGTGGAATTAACTCTGATAATGGATCAGAAGCACTGATCACTGAGAAAAGCCTAATACACCTGTTTATCAGTGTTAACCTGAAAGGACCACGCCCCGATTATGCGTTGCTAGGTACTGGCACCTCCACACCCATAAACACTGGCACCAAGCAATGTCACCCAACCAGTACTGTGTAATTATGAGTTAATCCCCACAAATGGGAATAACTGTATGAACTTGGTTTTATGGGACAGAATTCCACATAATGTTTTCTTTTCCATAGTGATTTTCACTCACAGTTACCATAAACACTAAGCAGGTGGTAAATTTGAGTGAGCGACTGGTGCAGGGTGGTGTTGGGAAGGTGGAAAAGGGAAGGAGGGTAACTTTTTTGGCAGAAGCATTAAATGCTTCCCCTGTGCCTAGGACTGGGTTTGCAGGCTAAGGTCCCTCAAATATGCATGAATGGGAAGCTGCTGAGGCTCTCTATTAACACCGCACACAGAGGCACAGGTACCACACAAACACTAACAGCAGTCTGGAAACTCCATTTGTGTTGTAAAATAACAATGTATTTTTTTAAAAATAAATCAGATTTCTGACCCCTAAATGAAATGTGATGTGAAGAGCTGCTCCATGATGTGAACATAGTGCTGTTGTAAGTGCCTGTGAAGGAGAGTATTTATTTAACTGTCAAGAAGGGGATTTTTAGTAACTTTGCCAAGAAGCTGTAATGCACAGCTTACCTTGAGACACATGTTAATCTTCGCTAACTAGAAGAGAAAGGAAATGTAAATGTGTGAGGAGTATGTGAGGATTCTGCTACTTAATAATTGACTTAAATAGGGAACATCAAGTGCCAGGCATATAGTAACTTGCCCAAAATGGACTACTGAATATAGGCCATGTGGTTTAATGAAAACATTGCTCTCCTGCACTAGTTTAAGGTGTGAGGGCCATTCTATGCAAGAAACGCCATAGGATCGATGCAAGTCCTACTGCCTTGGTCTTTCCTGGGTGTCCAGTTTTCAGAAATGTCTGGGTTTAGTATGTTGCGCTTGGTGGAGGTCGAGCCCAGGCCCAAATATAGCTGCTATCCACATTGCCAAAATGGTTAATTTTTTTATAGTGAAAATTTTATGTCTCCATTTTATGCTTTACGGACTCTCCTGTTATGGGTGATAGTCCCACTCACACAAGGGCTGTTTTTATCTGCAGAAGTATTGGAACCCTAAATAGTATAGCATTGTTATCAATTGAGTGTCCCTATATTTTTTAATCACTGACATAATATTGATGCATATAATATCAAAACACAAAAATATCGGGAAAAATATATTGCTAACAAAAATATCGCCTTCCTATAATTAACTAATAAAACCACAAATGTCAGGAACACAAATATTGTTATTAAAATATCGATTTTTACGTATATTTAAAGCACAAACATCGGAAACAGAAATATTGTCACCTTGAAATAAAATATATTAAGTCAAAATTATTGGTTTACACAATATAGAATACAACAATATCACCAAATAATTACATTATCATTAATAAATGTAACAAATACCACTTTTTATGTTAAACAATTATTTACAACAAAATTAAACAGTATATACACATGTCTAAATAAAAAAGTAATATCACCAAAATAATTATAATTCACCCCAATAAAATATATAACTAAACTAATAACAATATAACCCCAAAAATAGTTGCATTAATTACAAACTTTTATAAAACAATATATACCTATATATATCTATATGTATTTTTATGTATTTGCATTTCATTGTTTTTTACATGAATGGCTTCTTTTTTCAGAGAGATTGGCACCTTTCTTTGAATGTTAGATATGTTCCCTCAACAGGCTGGTGATTTAATTACCCTGTGCACACGTTCAGACGCGTATTAGGCTTATTCAAGTGATAACACAGACTGTTGATGCACTATGCTGTAATGTGTTTTATAAATTACTGCATTATGCGTTTTATGCATACCTTGCTATCTTGTGATTTCACTAGCCACATTTTTCGATATTGTGTCATAAGAGTGTTTATACATGTCAAAACGCAAAAGTATTTCTTTTATGTTATTCAGTGCCTTAAGGGGGAAGGGCTATATCTACTCACAGATGTATGGCGCCAATCAGATTGAGAAAGGCTTCTGCGAAGCCGAAATGCGTCTCTCTAGCTGCGGGGTCGAGTGAGACCCGAGACAATAAAGAAAGCCATATCCAACATCCTCGAGTACTTGCCTTCTTCTCTGCTGAAGTGGGATGGTGTGTTCATCAAAATACAGCGGTTGCGGTTCAACGCTGACCACGTAACACCAGTCGACTTGTGGCTCTACCCTTTGACCGCATTTTGCTTTGGAGTAGTATGGGAATGCTAGTGGTGGAGCCCCCAGAGTTTGTGCCAGGAAGAGGACCAAGGATGACAGCAGTTGTGATGCGAGGATCCCGCAGCGAGGCAGTTTACCAACTGCCAGCACGGGCCTTCATTTTCCCAGTCTAGAAAAGCCTTGGCCAGAAGACTGGCGCCCTCTGGTGACTGGGCACCGCGGACGCCTACGCAGAGGCAGTGAGGATTGTTTGGCATAAGTATTTTTTATCCACTGGTCTCCTTCGACCCCGTGTTCATGTTCATTTTTCAACTTTCATTCAGTGCTGCTTATTACTATAGACATTTTGGCAACTGTCTATCAAGAGACTTCGGTTACTGTTCTTTTCTATATAATTCTGCCCACTGGCCCCGGCATTATGAAGTTTTAAATGCGGACTTTCATACGGACATACGCCCATGAATGTGTGACTTTTATTAGATCGCCAAACGGCATTATGGGAGTGGTAGTCCCTTTAGGGGATGAGAGTGTTCGCCGGGAGGCGGGCACTTTTGTCAAAAATGTACACATTTTGTGTAGATTGGCTCTGCGGTGCGACTGTAATTACCTATGCCCCATTGCCATTTGTGCTTGAATGGTAATATCGCAGCGATCACAATTGGGCATTCTGTAACATTATTTCTGCAGTTCAGTTCACAGGTTAAATGCCGGTTGACCTATGACATCAGAGTTAATATTACGGGCTCATAAATGTCTCTGTTCTAACATGCTTGGGATAGTCACAGCACGGTTTTATATATTTATGTATTTGCATTTCATTGTTTTTTACATGAATGGCTTCTTTTTTCAGAGAGATTGGCACCTTTCTTTGAATGTTAGATATGTTCCCTCAACAGGCTGGTGATTTAATTACCCTGTGCACACGTTCAGACGCGTATTAGGCTTATTCAAGTGATAACACAGACTGTTGATGCACTATGCTGTAATGTGTTTTATAAATTACTGCATTATGCGTTTTATGCATACCTTGCTATCTTGTGATTTCACTAGCCACATTTTTCGATATTGTGTCATAAGAGTGTTTATACATGTCAAAACGCAAAAGTATTTCTTTTATGTTATTCAGTGCCTTAAGGGGGAAGGGCTATATCTACTCACAGATGTATGGCGCCAATCAGATTGAGAAAGGCTTCTGCGAAGCCGAAATGCGTCTCTCTAGCTGCGGGGTCGAGTGAGACCCGAGACAATAAAGAAAGCCATATCCAACATCCTCGAGTACTTGCCTTCTTCTCTGCTGAAGTGGGATGGTGTGTTCATCAAAATACAGCGGTTGCGGTTCAACGCTGACCACGTAACACCAGTCGACTTGTGGCTCTACCCTTTGACCGCATTTTGCTTTGGAGTAGTATGGGAATGCTAGTGGTGGAGCCCCCAGAGTTTGTGCCAGGAAGAGGACCAAGGATGACAGCAGTTGTGATGCGAGGATCCCGCAGCGAGGCAGTTTACCAACTGCCAGCACGGGCCTTCATTTTCCCAGTCTATAAAAGCCTTGGCCAGAAGACTGGCGCCCTCTGGTGACTGGGCACCGCGGACGCCTACGCAGAGGCAGTGAGGATTGTTTGGCATAAGTATTTTTTATCCACTGGTCTCCTTCGACCCCGTGTTCATGTTCATTTTTCAACTTTCATTCAGTGCTGCTTATTACTATAGACATTTTGGCAACTGTCTATCAAGAGACTTCGGTTACTGTTCTTTTCTATATAATTCTGCCCACTGGCCCCGGCATTATGAAGTTTTAAATGCGGACTTTCATACGGACATACGCCCATGAATGTGTGACTTTTATTAGATCGCCAAACGGCATTATGGGAGTGGTAGTCCCTTTAGGGGATGAGAGTGTTCGCCGGGAGGCGGGCACTTTTGTCAAAAATGTACACATTTTGTGTAGATTGGCTCTGCGGTGCGACTGTAATTACCTATGCCCCATTGCCATTTGTGCTTGAATGGTAATATCGCAGCGATCACAATTGGGCATTCTGTAACATTATTTCTGCAGTTCAGTTCACAGGTTAAATGCCGGTTGACCTATGACATCAGAGTTAATATTACGGGCTCATAAATGTCTCTGTTCTAACATGCTTGGGATAGTCACAGCACGGTTTTATATATTTATGTATTTGCATTTCATTGTTTTTTACACGAAGGGCTTCTTTTTTCAGAGAGATTGGCACCTTTCTTTGAATGATAGATATGTTCCCTCAACAGGCTGGTGATTTAATTACCCTGTGCACACGTTCAGACGCTTATTAGGCTTATTCAAGTGATAACACAGACTGTTGATGCACTATTCTGTAATATGTTTTATAAGTTACTGCATTATGTGTTTTATGCATACCTTGCTATCTTGTGATTTCACTAGCCACATTTTTCGATATTGTGTCATAAGAGTGTTTATACATGTCAAAACGCAAAAGTATTTCTTTTATGTTATTCAGTGCCTTAACCCCTTCCATACTCATGACGAGCTGGACTCGTCATGGCACACAGTGGTCGTGTGCTCATGACGAGTCCAGCTCGTCATGACTCCCTGCACAGGAAATCCCTCTGGTGTGGGCACCAGAGGGATTCCCTTTTCTTCTCTAAAGCCTCGGGAGCTGGGGAAGAGCTTCCCCAGCTCCTGAGGCCCCCCCCCCTGGTTTCCCTGAAATGACGATCGGCGCGCACGTCGCGCTGATGTCATTTCAGTGAAACTGAAACTGAAATGAGCCAAGAGGCTCATTTCAGTTTCAGTTTCTACGTGCTCAGGGGGCTATCGCAGCCCCCTGAGCATGTAGAAACTCAGGAGAGGTATCGTTGGAAAGGGAGAATCTCCTTTCCAATGGTACTCCTCCTAGTGGATCCCTGCTTGGGGATCGCCCCAGGAGGGCGATCCCCAAGCAGGGATCCACCCACTAGGCACCAGGGAGGGGGAGCGGCCCCTTGGGCAAGGGCCTTTGCTCCCCCCATAAAAATTGGCATGATTAGTGTTTCTGCCCCCCTGGGGGGTAGATGGGGGCAGTAGCCCCCAATATGCCCCACCGGGGGGGTAGAAAGTCCACTAGACACCAGGGATTTTTTTATGTGATATTTATTAGGGGTGGGGGTTTCCCAAAACAGGCATGCCGATGCCCCCACCCCCCCAGCCACAAAATTAGGTTTTCTGCCCCCCTGGGGGGCAGATGGGGCAGTAGCCCCCAATCTGCCCCCCCGGGGGGGCAAAAAGCCCACTAGATACCAGGGATTTAAAAAAAATTATAGTGAGGGGTGGGGGCTGCCCAATATGGGCATGCCAATGCCCCCACCCCCCACCACAAAGGTACAGTCTTTCTGCCCCTCCTGGGGGCAGATGGGGGCAGTAGCCCCCAATCTGCCCCCCCCAGGGGGGCAGAAAGCCCACTAGAAACCAGGGATTTTTTAAATTATTATAATTTGGGGTAGGGGCTGCCCAATATGGGCATGCCAATGCCCCCACCCCCGACGCAAAGGTACAGTCTTTCTGCCCCTCCTGGGGGGCAGATGGGGGCAGTAGACACCAGGGTTTTTTTTCCCCTCAATAAATTTAGGGGTGGGGGTTGCCCAAGATGGGCATGCTAATGCCCCCACCCCTCCCCCCACGAAATTCCAGTCTTTCTGCCCCCCCGAGGGGGGGCAGATGGTGGCAGTGGCCACCAATCTGCCCCCCCAGGGGTTCAGAAACACCCTAGATGCCAGGGATTATTTTTTTTATAGGCCCGGGTTGGGGGCTGCCCAGAATGGGCATGCAAATGCCCCCACCCTACCCCCAAAGAAAAAAAAAGACTTTCTGCCCCCCCCAGGAGGCAGATGGGGGCAATAGCCCCTGATCTGCCCCCCCGGGGAGGGGGCAGAAAGCCCACTAAGTGCCAGGGATTTTCTTTTTTATATAGGTAGGGGTGGGGGCTGCCCAGAATGGGCATGTCAATGCCCCCACCCCAAAAAAATGCTACAGTCTTTCTGCCCCCCCCATGGGAGGCAGATGGGGCAATAGCACCTTATCTGCACCCCCCGGGGGGGCAGAAAGCCCACTAGCCACCAGGGATTTGTTTTTTTTACAAAGTTCGGGGTGGGCGCTGCCAAGAATGGACATGGCAATGCCCCCACCTACCCCAAAAAAGATGCCACTGTCTTTTTGCCCCTCCCAGGAGGCAGATGGGGGCAGTAGCCCCTGATCTGCCCCCCGGGGGGGCAGAAAGCCCACTATGTGCCAGCGATTATGCTGCCTTTTTTATACACAGGGGTGGGGGCTGACCAGAATGGGCATCCCAATGCCCCGACCCCCAAAAGAATAGCCACAGTCTTTCTGCCCCCTCGGGGGCATATCGGGGCAATAGCCCCTGATTTCCTCCCTCCCCAGGGCGGCAGAAAGCTCACTAGGCACTGACTTTTTTCGGAATGTGCCTACCTGTTGAATTTGGTTCCTAGCTCTGCCGGCACCTAGGGAAACCTAGCAAACCTATACATTTTTTAAAACTAGACACCCAGGGGAATCCAGGATGGGCTGACTTGACTGGCTCTCACCAGGTTCTGTTACCCAGAATCCCTTGCAAACCTAAATAATTGGCAAAAAAAACAAATTTTCCTCACTTTTCTGTGGTGGAAAGTTCTGGAATCTGCATGGATCCACAAATTTCCACCAACCCCACGTTCCCCAAAGTCTTCCGAGAAAAATGGTACCTCACTTGTGTGGGTAGGACTAGTGGCCGCGACAGGAAACGGCCCAAAACACAACATGGACACACCACATTTTCACAGTGAAAACTGACCCTTTTTTTGCAAAGTGCCTAGCTGTAGATTTTGAACCCTAACTCTGCCGGCACCAAAGGAAACCTAGCAAACCTATACATTTTTGAAAACTAGATACCCAGGGGAATCCAGGATAGGGTGACTTGACTGGCTCTCACCAGGTTCTGTTACCCAGAATCCCTTGCAAACCGAAACATTTGTCAAAAAAACCACATTTTCCTCACATTTCTGTGGTGGAAAGTTCTGGAATCTGCGTGGATCCACAAATTTCCACCCATCCCGCGTTCCCCAAAGTCTTCCGAGAAAAATGGCACCTCACATGTGTGGGTAGGCCTAGTGCTCGCGACAGGAAACGGCCAAAACGCAACGTGGACACACCACATTTTCACAGTGAAAACGGACCATTTTTTTGCAAAGTGCCTAGCTGTAGATTTTGAACCCTAACACTGCCAGCACCTAGGGAAACCTAGCATACCTATACATTTTTGAAAACTAGACACCCAGGGGAATCCAGGATGGGGTGACTTGACTGGCTCTCACCAAGATCTGTTACCCAGAATCCCTTGCAAACCTAAAAATATGTCCCAAAAAACATATTTTCCTCACATTTCTGTGGTGGAAAGTTCTGAAATCTGCGTGGATGTACAAAATTCCACCCACCCCGCGTCCCCCAAAGTCTTCCGTGAAAAATGGTACCTCACTTGTGTGGATGGGTCAAGTAACCGCGACAGGCAAGGGCCCAAAACCTATTGAAGCGACATCAAAATTACCTATCACAAACCAACCTGGTTTTGCAAGGGGGGGTCCCATGAGTTTTTGGCCCCGGGCTCGACGGCCATCTAGGGAAACCTACCCAACCCATGCATTTCTGAAAACTAGACACCCGGAGGAGTCCAGCGAGGTATGGCTTTCGTGGGTCCTCCAAAATTTTCTTACCCAGAATCCCCTGCAAACCTCAAATTTAGCTGAAAAAATCAAGTTTTTCTCAAATTTCTGTGTGGGAAAGTTCTGGAATCTACGTGGATCCACAAATTTCCTACCACCCAGCTTTCCCCCAGGTCTCCCGATAAAAATGATACCTCACTCGTGTTTGTGGGTCAGGTACCCGCGACAGGCAAGGGCCCAAAACGTATTGAGGAGACATCAAAATTACCTACCACAAAACAACCTGGTTTTGCAAGGGGGGTCACCTGGGTTTTTGGCCCCGGGCTCAGCGGACATCTTGGGAACCTACCAAACCCACACATTTCTGAAAACTAGACACCCGGGGGAGTCCAGCGAGGTATGGCTTGCATGGGTCCCCAAACGTTTTCCTACCCAGAATGCCCTGCAAACCTCAAATTCAGCTGAAAAAAATCACTTTTTACTCAAATTTCTGTGTGGGAAAGTTCTGGAATCTGGGTGGATCCACAAATTTCCTACCACCCTTCGTTCCCCCAGGGCTCCCGATAAAAATGGTACCTCACTTGTGTGGGTAGGCATAGTGGCTGAAACAGGAAATGGCCCAAATCGTATTGTGGAGACTTCAAAATGACCTATAACAAAACTAACTGGTTTTGGGGGGGGGGCACCTGGTTTTTTGGCCCCGGGCTCGCCGCAATCTAGGGAAACCTACCAATCCCACACGTTTCTGAAAACTAGACACCCTGGCGAGTCCAATGAGGTATGGCTTGCGTGGATCCCCCAACGTTTCCCTACCCAGAATCCCCTGCAACCCTCAAATTTAGCTGAAAAAAACATTTTCCACATATTTTTGTGTGGAATCACCGTGCTGGCACAAATGTCCTACCACCCAGCGTTGCCCTTGTTTCCCGAGTAAAATGATACCTCACTTGTGTGGGTGTCCAAAGCAGAACTGGCTAAAAACTTATTTTTTTAAAATGTAGCGCTTAGAATTCTCGGTGCTATACCCTAAATCCGTATGTTTTGGGCTCTTCCCAGTCACAGGCCTTTGGCCCACCCACACAAGTGAGGTATCATTTTACTCGGGAGAACAAGGGGAACGCTGGGTGGTAGGACATTTGTTCCGGCACGGTGATCCCACGCAAAAATGTATGGAAAAAGTGATTTTTTCAGCTAAATTTGAGGTTTGCAGGGGATTCTGGGTAGGAAAACATTGTGGGACCCACGCAAGCCATACCTCGCTGGACTCCCCCGGGTGGCTAGCTTTCAGAAATGTTTGGGTTTGGTAGTTTCCCAAGATGGCCGCCGAGCCCGGGGACAAAAACCCAGGTGACCCCTCTTGCAAAACCAGGTTGTTTTGTGATGGGTAATTTTGATGTCGCCTCAATAGGTTTTGGGCCCTTTTCTGTCGCGGGTACTTGACCCACCCATTCGAGTGAGGTATCATTTTTATCAGGAGACCCGGGGGAACACTGGGTGGGAGGAAATTTGTGGATCCACGTAGATTCCAGAACTTTTCTACACAGAAATTTGAGAAAAAAGTGATTTTATTCATCTAAATTTGAGGTTTGCAGGGCATTCTGGGTAGGAAAACTTTGGGGGATCCACGCAAGCCATACCTCGCTGGACTCCCCCGGGTGTCTAGTTTTCTGAAATGTGTGAGTTTGGTAGGTTTCCCAAGATGGCCGCCGAGCCCGGGGCCAAAACCCAGGTGACTCCCCTTGCAAAACCAGCTTCTTTTGTGATAGATCATTTTGATGTCTCCTCAATACGTTTTGGGCCCTTGCCTGTTGCGGGTACTTGAACCACCCACACCAGTGAGGTTTTGGCCCTGGGCTCGGCGGCCATCTTAGGAAACCTACCAAACCCACACATTTCTGAAAAGTAGACACCCGGGATTCCAGGGAGGTATGGCTTGCATGGATCCCCCAATGTTTTCTACCAGGAATCCCTGCAAACCTGAAATTTGGCTGAAAAAAATCACTTTTTTCACACATTTTTGTGTGGTAAAGTTGTGGCATCACGGGCGACACAAATTTCCTACCACCCAGCGTTCCCCCAGGTCTCCTGATAAAAATGGTGCCTCACTCGGGTGGGAGGCCCAGTACCCGCGACAGGCAAGGGCCCACAACGTATTGAGGCGACCTCAAAATGGCCTATCACAAACGACCTGGTTTTGCAAGGGGGGTCCCATGACGTTTTAGCCTGGGGCTCGGTGGCCACCTAGGGAAACCTACCAAATCCACACATTTCTGAAAAGTAGACACCCGGGGGATTCCAGGGAGGTATGGCTTGCGTGGATCCCCCAACGTTTTCTTACCCAGAATCCCCTGCAAACCTGAAATTTGGCAGAACAAAAATCACTTTTTTCACACATTTTTGTGTGGTAAAGTTGTGGCATCACAGGGCTGACACAAATTTCCTACCACCCAGCGTTCCCCCAGGTATCCTGATAAAAATGGTGCCTCACTCGGGTGGGAAGCCCAAGTACCCGCGACAGGCAAGGGCCCAAAACATTTTGTGATAGGCAATTTTTATGTCGCCGCAATACGTTGTGGGCCCTTGCCTGTCGCGGGTACTTGGGCCTCCCACCCGAGTGAGGCACCATTTTTATCGGGAGATGTGGGGGAACGCTGGGTGGTAGGAAATTTGTGTCAGCCCCGTGATGCCACAACTTTACCACACAAAAATGTGTGAAAAAAGGGATTTTTTCAGCAAAATGTCAGGTTTGCAGGGGATTCTGGGTAATAAAACGTTTGGGGATCCACGCAAGCCATACCTCCCTGGAATCCCCAGGTGTCTACTTTTCAGAAATGTGTGGGTTTGGTAGGTTTCCTAGGTGGCCGCCGAGCCCCGGGCCAAAACGTCATGGGACCCCCTTGCAAAACCAGGTCGCTTTGTGATAGGCCATTTTGAGGTCGGCTCAATACGTTGTGGGCCCTTGCCTGTCGCGGGTACTTGGGCCTCCCACCCGAGTGAGGCACCATTTTTATTGGGAGACCTAGGGGAACGCTGGGTGGTAGGAAATTTGTGTCAGCCCCGTGATGCCTCAACTTTACCACACAAAAATGTGTGAAAAAAGGGATTTTTTCAGCAAAATGTCAGGTTTGCAGGGGATTCTGGGTAAGAAAACGTTGGGGGATCCACGCAAGCCATACCTCCCTGGAATCCCCCGGGTGTCTACTTTTCAGAAATGTGTGGGTTTGGTACGTTTCCCTAGGTGGCCGCCGAGCCCCGGGCCAAAACGTCATGGGACCCCTCTTGCAAAACCAGGTCGTTTTGTGATAGGCCATCAATACGTTGTGGGCCCTTGCCTGTCTCGGGTACCTGGGCCTCCCACCCGAGTAAGGCATCATTTTTTTCGGAAGACCTTGGGGAACGCGGGGTGGGTGGAATTTTGTTGATCCACGCAGATTCCAGAACTTTCCACCACAGAAAAGTGAGGAAAATGTGGGTTTTTTGCCAATTTTTTAGGTTTGCAAGGGATTCTGGGTAACAGAACCTGGTGAGAGCCAGTCAAGTCACCCCATCCTGGATTACCCTGGGTGTCTACTTTTAAAAAATGTTTAGGTTTGCTAGGTTTCCCTAAGTGCCGGCAGAGCTAGGGTTAAAAAACTACAGCTAGGCACTTTGCAAAAAAAGGGTCATTTTTCACTGTGAAAATGTGGTGCGTCCACGTTGTGTTTTGCGCAGCTTCCTGTCGCGGGCACTAGGCATACCCACACAAGTGAGGTACCATTTTTTTCGGAAGACCGTGGGGAACGCGGGGTGGGTGGAATTTTGTGGATCCACGCAGATTCCAGAACTTTCCACCACAGAAAAGTGAGGAAAATGTGTTTTTTTGCCAATTTTTTAGGTTTGCAAGGGATTCTGGGTAACAGAACCTGGTGAGAGCCAGTCAAGTCACGCCATCCTGGATTCCCCTGGGTGTCTAATTTTCAAAAATGTATAGGTTTGCTAGGTTTCCCTAAGTGCCGGCAGAGCTAGGGTTCAAAAACTACAGCTAGGCACTTTGCAAAAAAAGGGTCATTTTTCACTGTGAAAATGTGGTGCGTCCACGTTGCGTTTTGCGCTGCTTCCTGTCGCGGGCACTAGGCCTACCCACACAAGTGAGGTACCATGTTTTTCGGAAGACCTTGGGGAACGCGGGGTGGGTGGAATTTTGTGGATCCACACAGATTCCAGAACTTTCCACCACAGAAAAGTGAGGAAAATGTATTTTTTTGCCAGTTTTTTAGGTTTGCAAGGGATTCTGGGTAACAGAACCTGGTGAGAGCCAGTCAAGTCACCCCATCCTGGATTCCCCTGGGTGTCTACTTTTCAAAAATGTATAGGTTTGCTAGTTTTTTCTAAGTGCCGGCAGAGCTAGGGTTCAAAAACTACAGCTAGGCACTTTGCAAAAAAAGGGTCATTTTTCACTGTGAAAATGTGGTGCGTCCACGTTGCGTTTTGCGCTGCTTCCTGTCGCGGGCACTAGGCCTACCCACACAAGTGAGGTACCATTTTTTTCGGAAGACCATGGGGAACGCGGGGTGAGTGGAATTTTGTGGATCCACGCAGATTCCAGAACTTTCCACCACAGAAAAGTGAGGAAAATGTGTTTTTTTTGCCAATTTTTTAGGTTTACAAGGGATTCTGGGTAACAGAACCTGGTGAGAGCCAGTCAAATCACCCCATCCTGGATTCCCCTGGGTGTCTACTTTTCAAAAATGTATAGGTTTGCTAGGTTTCCCTAAGTACCGGCAGAGCTAGGGTTAAAAAACTACAGCTAGGCACTTTGCAAAAAAAGGGTCATTTTTCACTGTGAAAATGTGGTGCGTCCACGTTGCGTTTTGCGCTGCTTCCTGTCGCGGGCACTAGGCCTACCCACACAAGTGAGGTACCATTTTTTCGGAAGACCTTGGGGAACACGGGGTGGGTAGAATTTTGTGGATCCACACAGATTCCAGAACTTTCCACCACAGAAAAGTGAGGAAAATGTGTTTTTTTTGCCAATTTTTAGGTTTGCAAGGGATTCTGGGTAACAGAACCTGGTGAGAGCCAGTCAAGTCACCCCATCCTGGATTCCCCTGGGTGTCTACTTTTCAAAAATGTATAGGTTTGCTAGGTTTCCCTAAGTGCCGGCAGAGCTAGGGTTCAAAAACTACAGCTAGGCACTTTACAAAAAAAGGGTCATTTTTCACTGTGAAAATGTGGTGCGTCCACGTTGCGTTTTGTGCTGCTTCCTGTCGCGGGCACTAGGCCTACCCACACAAGTGAGGTACCATTCTTTTCGGAAGACCTTGGGGAACGCGGGGTGGGTGGAATTTTGTGGATCCACGCAGATTCCAGAACTTTCCACCACAGAAAAGTGAGGAAAATGTGGTTTTTTTGCCAATTTTTAGGTTTGCAAGGGATTATGGGTAACAGAACCTGGTGAGAGCCAGTCAAGTCACCCCATCCTGGATTCCCCTGGGTGTCTACTTTTCAAAAATGTATAGGTTTGCTAGGTTTCCCTAAGTTCCGGCAGAGCTAGGGTTCAAAAACTACAGCTAGGCACTATGCAAAAAAAGGGTCATTTTTCACTGTGAAAATGTGGTGCGTCCACGTTGCGTTTTGCGCTGCTTCCTGTCGTGGGCACTAGGCCTACCCACACAAGTGAGGTACCATGTTTTTCGGAAGACCTTGGGGAACGCGGGGTGGGTGGAATTTTGTGGATCCACACAGATTCCAGAACTTTCCACCACAGAAAAGTGAGGAAAATGTGTTTTTTTTGCCAATTGTTTAGGTTTGCAAGGGATTCTGGGTAACAGAACCTGGTGAGAGCCAGTCAAGTCACCCCATCCTGGATTCCCCTGGGTGCCTACTTTTCAAAAATGTATAGGTTTGCTTGGTTTCCCTAAGTGCCGGCAGAGCTAGGGTTCAAAAACTACAGCCAGGCACTTTGCAAAAAAGGGTCATTTTTCACTGTGAAAATGTGGTGCGTCCACGTTGCGTTTTGCGCTGCTTCCTGTCGCGGGCACTAGGCCTACCCACACAAGTGAGGTACCATTTTTTCGGAAGACCTTGGGGAACGCGGGGTGGGTGGAATTTTGTGGATCCACGCAGATTCCAGAACTTTCCACCACAGAAAAGTGAGGAAAATGTGTTTTTTGCCAATTTTTTAGGTTTGCAAGGGATTCTGGGTAACAGAACCTGGTGAGAGCCAGTCAAGTCACCCCATCCTGGATTCCCTGGGTGTCTACTTTTCAAAAATGTATAGGTTTGCTAGGTTTCCCTAAGTGCCGGCAGAGCTAGGGTTCAAAAACTACAGCTAGGCACTTTGCAAAAAAGGGTAATTTTTCACTGTGAAAATGTGGTGCGTCCACGTTGCGTTTTGCGCTGCTTCCTGTCGCGGGCACTAGGCCTACCCACACAAGTGAGGTACCATTCTTTTTGGAAGACCTTGGAGAACGCGGGGTGGGTAGAATTTTGTGGATCCACACAGATTCCAGAACTTTACACCACAGAAAAGTGAGGAAAATGTGTTTATTTTGCCAATTTTTTAGGTTTGCAAGGGATTCTGGGTAACAGAACCTGGTGAGAGCCAGTCAAGTCACCCCATCCTGTATTCCCCTGGGTGTCTACTTTTCAAAAATGTATAGGTTTGCTAGGTTTCCCTAAGTGCCGGCAGAGCAAGGGTTCAAAAATTACAGCTAGGCACTTTGCAAAAAAAGGGTCATTTTTCACTGTGAAAATGTGGTGCGTCCACGTTGCGTTTTGCGCTGCTTCCTGTCGCGGGCACTAGGCCTACCCACACAAGTGAGGTACCATTTTTTTGGGAAGACCTTGAGGAACGCGGGATGGGTGGAATTTTGTGGATCCACGCAGATTCCAGAACTTTCCACCACAGAAAAGTGAGGAAAATGTGTTTTTTTTGCCAATTGTTTAGGTTTGCAAGGGATTCTGGGTAACAGAACCTAGTGAGAGCCAGTCAAGTCACCCCATCCTGAATTCCCCTGGGTGTCTAGTTTTCAAAAATGTATAGGTTTGCTAGGTTTCCCTAAGTTCCCGCAGAGCTAGGGTTCAAAAAGTACAGCTAGGCACTTTGCAAAAAAGGGTAATTTTTCATTGTGAAATGTGGTACGTCCACGTTGCATTTTGAGCCATTTCCTGTTGTGGGCACAAGGCCTACCCACACAAGTGAGGTACCATTTTTATAGGGAGACTTAGGGTAACTCAGAATTGTAGAGCAACTGTTATTACCTATTGACTTTCGATGCATTTCTGCCTTCCAAATGAAAGACAATGTGTAAAAAATAAGTCATTTTGAAAAATGACCTATAATTCTCATGCTAGTATGGGTACTCCCAATTTCGGAAATGTGCAAATATCTACTGTTTCTAAAATCTACATTTTGTTCTCATTTCATAAATACATAGGTGTCTTTCATAACAATTTTTCCATGTATACATTTTCCCAAAATAATTGCTATATACCCGGTACATAATAAAAAACCATTGCAAGATGCTGCTCAGTTATTGGCTCTGGGTTCGTCTGGTTCTTGGTGAACCTACAAGTCCTATATATCCCCACAACCAGAAAGGTCCAGCGGATATAACGGTATATTGCTTTCAAATAGCTGTCATAATTAGAAGAAGTTACAGGTGAAAACGTTGACACAAATGGCTGTTTTTTTCAACTAATTTTCAATTTTTCCTTTATTTAACTGTTAGTTTCTATAAGGAAAACTTTAAGGATCTACACAAATGACCCCTTGCTGAATTCAGAATTGTGTCTACTTTTCAGAAATGTATGGCTTTCCAGGATCCATTATTGGTTTCATACCCATTTCTACCATTAACTGGAAGGAGGTTGAAAGCACAAAAAATAGCAAAAATAGGCTATGTCCCAGAAAAATGCCAAAACTGTGTAAAAAAGTTGGTTTTCTGACAAAGGTCTGCTTGTCCCTGAAAGCTGGGACGATGGTTATTTCAGCACCACAACCCCTTTTTGATGCCATTTGCAGGGAAAAACAAGACGCTTTCATCTGTAGCCCTTTTTCGCATTTTTCCCCAAAAAAACAAAAGTTTGCTGTATTTTGGCTAATTTCTGGGTCCCCTCCAGGGGAATCCACGAACCCTGGGTACCTTTACAATCCCCATGATGTTAGAAAAAAAGGACGCAAATTTGGCGTGGATACCTTATGTGGTCAAAAAGTTACAGGGGCCTAAGCGCGCACTACCCCAAATAGCCAAAAAAAGGCTTAGCACAGGGGGGGAAAAGGCCTAGCAGCGAAGGGGTTAAGGGGGAGGGCAATATCTACTCACAGATGTATGGCGCCAATCAGATGGAGAAAGGCTTCTGCGAAGCCAAAACGCGTCTCTCTAGCTGCAGGGTTGAGTGAGACCCGAGACAATAAAGAAAGCCATATCCAACATCCTCAAGTACGTGCCTTCTTCTCTGCTGAAGTGGGATGGTGTGTTCATCAAAATACAGTGGTTGCGGTTCAGCGCTGACCACATAACACCAGTCGACTTTTGGCTTTACCCTTTGACCGCATTTTGCTTTGGAGTATTATGGGAATGCTAGTGGTGGAGCCCCCAGAGTTTGTGCCAGGAAGAGGACCAAGGATGACAGCAGTTGTGATGCTAGGATCCCGCAGCGGGGCGGTTTACCGACTGCCAGCACGAGGCCTTCGTTTCCCCAGTCTAGAAAAGCCTTGCCCAGAAGACTGGCGCCCTCTGGTGACTGGGCACCGTGGACGCCTACGCGGAGGCGGTGAGGATTGTTTGGCATAAGTAATTTTTATCCACTGGTCTCCTTCGACCCTGTGTTCATGTTCATTATTCAACTTTCATTCAGTGCTGCTTGTTACTAAAGACATTTTGGCAACTGTCTATCAAGAGACTTCGGTTACCATTCTTTTCTATATAATTCTGCCCACTGGCCCCGGCATTATGAGGTTTTAAATGCGGACTTTCATACGGATATATGTCCATGAATTTGTGACTTTTATTAGATCGCCAAACGGCATCATGGGAGTAGTAGTCCCTTTAGGGGATGAGAGTGTTCACCGGAGGCGGGCACTTTTGTCGAAAATGTGCACATTTTGTGCAGATTGGCTCCTCGGCGCGACTGTAATTACCTATGCCCCATTGCCGTTTGTGCTTGAATGGTCATATCGCAGCGATCACAATTGGGCATTCTGTAACATTATTTCTGCAGTTCAGTTCACAGGTTAAATGCCGGTTGACCTTTGACATCAGAGGTAATATTATGGGCTCATAAATGTCTCTGTTCTAACATGCTTGGGATAGTCGCAGCACAGTTTTATATTTTTATGTATTTGCATTTCATTGTTTTTTACATGAAGGGCTTCTTTTTCAGAGAGATTGGCACCTTTCTTTGAATGTTAGATATGTTCCCTCAACAGGCTGGTGATTTAATTACCCTGTGCACACGTTCAAACGCGTATTAGGCTTATTCAAGTGATAACACAGACTGTTGATGCACTATGCTGTAATGTGTTTTATAAGTTACTGCATTATGCGTTTTATGCTTACCTTGCTATCTTGTGATTTCACTAGCCACATTTTTCGATATTGTGTCATAAGAGTGTTTATACATGTCAAAACGCAAAAGTATTTCTTTTATGTTTATCAGTGCCTTAAGGGGGAAGGGCTATGTCTACTCACAGATATATGGCGCCAATCAGATTGAGAAAGGCTTCTGCGAAGCCGAAACGCCTATCTTTAGCTGCGGCCTCGAGTGAGACCCGAGACAATGAAGAAAGCCATATCCAACATCCTCGAGTACGTGCCTTCTTCTCTGCTGAAGTGGGATGGTGTGTTCATCAAAATACAGTGGTTGCGGTTCAACGCTGACCACGTAACACCAGTCGACTTGTGGCTTTACCCTTTGACCGCATTTTGCTTTGGAGTAGTATGGGAATGCTAGTGGTGGAGCCCCCAGAGTTTGTGCCAGGAAGAGGACCAAGGATGACAGCAGTTGTGATGCTAGGATCCCGCAGCGGGGCGGTTTACCGATTGCCAGCATGGGGCCTTCGTTTCCCCAGTCTAGAAAAACCTTGCCCAGAAGACTGGCGCCCTCTGGTAACTGGGCACCGCGGACGCCTACGCGGAGGAGGTGAGGATTGTTTGGCATAAGTAATTTTTATCCACTGGTCTCCTTCCACCCCGTGTTCATGTTCATTTTTCCACTTTCATTCAGTGCTGCTTGTTACTATAGACATTTTGGCAACTGTCTATCAAGAGACTTCGGTTACAGTTCTTTTCAATATATTTCTGCCCACTTGCCCCGGCATTATAAAGTTTGAAATGCGGACTTTCATACGGACATATGCCCATGAATTTGTGACTTTTATTAGATTGCCAAACAGCATTATGGGAGTGGTAGTCCCTTTAGGGGATGAGAGTGTTCACCGGGAGGCGGGCACTTTTGTCGAAAATGTACACATTTTGTGAAGATTGGCTCCGACGGTGCGACTGTAATTACCTATGCCCCATTGCCGTTTGTGCTTGAATGGTCATATCGCAGCGATCACAATTGGGCATTCTGTAACATTATTTCAGCAGTTCAGTTCACAGGTTAAATGCCGGTTGACCTTTGACATCAGAGGTAATATTACGGGCTCATAAATGTCTCTGTTCTAACATGCTTGGGACAGTCGCAGCACAGTTTTATATTTTTATGTATTTGCATTTCATTGTTTTTTACATGAAGGGCTTCTTTTTCAGAGAGATTGGCACCTTTCTTTGAATGTTAGATATGTTCCCTCAACAGGCTGGTGATTTAATTACCCTGTGCACACGTTCAGACGTGTATTAGGCTTATTCAAGTGATAACACAGACTGTAGATGCACTATGCTGTAATGTGTTTTATAAATTACTGCATTATGCGTTTTATGCATACCTTGCTATCTTGTGATTTCACTAGCCACATTTTTCGATATTGTGTCATAAGAGTGTTTATACATGTCAAAACGCAAAAATATTTCTTTTATGTTTATCAGTGCCTTAAGGGGAAGGGCTATATCTACTCACAGATGTATGGCGCCAATCAGATTGAGAAAGGCTTCTGCGAGCCGAAATGCGTCTCTCTAGCTGCGGGGTCGAGTGAGACCCGAGACAATAAAGAAAGCCATATCCAACATCCTCAAGTACGTGCCTTCTTCTCTGCTGAAGTGGGATGGTGTGTTCATCAAAATACAGTGGTTGCGGTTCAGCGCTGACCACATAACACCAGTCGACTTTTGGCTTTACCCTTTGACCGCATTTTGCTTTGGAGTATTATGGGAATGCTAGTGATGGAGCCCCCAGAGTTTGTGCCAGGAAGAGGACCAAGGATGACAGCAGTTGTGATGCTAGGATCCCGCAGCGGGCGGTTTACCGACTGCCAGCACGGGGCCTTTGTTTCCCCAGTCTAGAAAAGCCTTGCCCAGAAGACTGGCGCCCTCTGGTGACTGGGCACCGTGGACGCCTACGCGGAGGCGGTGAGGATTGTTTGGCATAAGTAATTTTTATCCACTGGTCTCCTTCGACCCCGTGTTCATGTTCATTATTCAACTTTCATTCAGTGCTGCTTGTTATTAAAGACATTTTGGCAACAGTCTATCAAGAGACTTCGGTTACCATTCTTTTCTATATAATTCTGCCCACTGGCCCCGGCATTATGAAGTTTTAAATGCGGACTTTCATACGGACATATGTCCATGAATTTGTGACTTTTATTAGATCGCCAAACGGCATCATGGGAGTAGTAGTCCCTTTAGGGGATGAGAGTGTTCACCGGAGGCGGGCACTTTTGTCGAAAATGTGCACATTTTGTGCAGATTGGCTCCTCGGCGCGACTGTAATTACCTATGCCCCATTGCCGTTTGTGCTTGAATGGTCATATCGCAGCGATCACAATTGGTCATTCTGTAACATTATTTCTGCAGTTCAGTTCACAGGTTAAATGCCGGTTGACCTTTGACATCAGAGGTAATATTATGGGCTCATAAATGTCTCTGTTCTAACATGCTTGGGATAGTCGCAGCACAGTTTTATATTTTTATGTATTTGCATTTCATTGTTTTTTACATGAAGGGCTTCTTTTTTCAGAGAGATTGGCACCTTTCTTTGAATGTTAGATATGTTCCCTCAACAGGCTGGCGATTTAATTACCCTGTGCACACGTTCAAACGCGTATTAGGCTTATTCAAGTGATAACACAGACTGTTGATGCACTATGCTGTAATGTGTTTTATAAGTTACTGCATTATGCGTTTTATGCTTACCTTGCTATCTTGTGATTTCACTAGCCACATTTTTCGATATTGTGTCATAAGAGTGTTTATACATGTCAAAACGCAAAAGTATTTCTTTTATGTTTATCAGTGCCTTAAGGGGGAAGGGCTATGTCTACTCACAGATATATGGCGCCAATCAGATTGAGAAAGGCTTCTGCGAAGCCGAAACGCCTATCTTTAGCTGCGGCCTCGAGTGAGACCCGAGACAATGAAGAAAGCCATATCCAACATCCTCGAGTACGTGCCTTCTTCTCTGCTGAAGTGGGATGGTGTGTTCATCAAAATACAGTGGTTGCGGTTCAACGCTGACCACGTAACACCAGTCGACATGTGGCTTTACCCTTTGACCGCATTTTGCTTTGGAGTAGTATGGGAATGCTAGTGGTGGAGCCCCCAGAGTTTGTGCCAGGAAGAGGACCAAGGATGACAGCAGTTGTGATGCTAGGATCCCGCAGCGGGGCGGTTTACCGATTGCCAGCATGGGGCGTTCGTTTCCCCAGTCTAGAAAAACCTTGCCCAGAAGACTGGCGCCCTCTGGTAACTGGGCACAGCGGACGCCTACGCGGAGGAGGTGAGGATTGTTTGGCATAAGTAATTTTTATCCACTGGTCTCCTTCCACCCCGTGTTCATGTTCATTTTTCCACTTTCATTCAGTGCTGCTTGTTACTATAGACATTTTGGCAACTGTCTATCAAGAGACTTCGGTTACAGTTCTTTTCTATATATTTCTGCCCACTTGCCCCGGCATTATAAAGTTTGAAATGCGGACTTTCATACGGACATATGCCCATGAATTTGTGACTTTTATTAGATTGCCAAACAGCATTATGGGAGTGGTAGTCCCTTTAGGGGATGAGAGTGTTCACCGGGAGGCGGGCACTTTTGTCGAAAATGTACACATTTTGTGAAGATTGGCTCCGCGGTGCGACTGTAATTACCTATGCCCCATTGCCGTTTGTGCTTGAATGGTCATATCGCAGCGATCACAATTGGGCATTCTGTAACATTATTTCAGCAGTTCAGTTCACAGGTTAAATGCCGGTTGACCTTTGACATCAGAGGTAATATTACGGGCTCATAAATGTCTCTGTTCTAACATGCTTGGGACAGTCGCAGCACGGTTTTATATTTTTATGTATTTGCATTTCATTGTTTTTTACATGAAGGGCTTCTTTTTTCAGAGAGATTGGCACCTTTCTTTGAATGTTAGATATGTTCCCTCAACAGGCTGGTGATTTAATTACCCTGTGCACACGTTCAGACGTGTATTAGGCTTATTCAAGTGATAACACAGACTGTTGATGCACTATGCTGTAATGTGTTTTATAAATTACTGCATTATGCGTTTTATGCATACCTTGCTATCTTGTGATTTCACTAGCCACATTTTTCGATATTGTGTCATAAGAGTGTTTATACATGTCAAAACGCAAAAATATTTCTTTTATGTTTATCAGTGCCTTAAGGGGGAAGGGCTATATCTACTCACAGATGTATGGCGCCAATCAGATTGAGAAAGGCTTCTGCGAAGCCGAAATGCGTCTCTCTAGCTGCGGGGTCGAGTGAGACCCGAGACAATAAAGAAAGCCATATCCAACATCCTCGAGTATGTGCCTTCTTCTCTGCTGAAGTGGGATGGTGTGTTCATCAAAATACAGCGGTTGCGGTTCAACGCTGACCACGTAAGACCAGTCGACTTGTGGCTCTACCCTTTGACCGCATTTTGCTTTGGAGTAGTATGGGAATGCTACTGGTGGAGCCCCCAGAGTTTGTGCCAGGAAGAGGACCAAGGATGACAGCAGTTGTGATGCGAGGTATCCCGCAGCGAGGTGGTTTACCGACTGCCAGCATGGGGCCTTCATTTTCCCAGTCTAGAAAAGCCTTGACCCGAAGACTGGCGCCCTCTGGTGACTGGGCACCGCAGACGCATGCGTGGAGGCAGTGAGGATTGTTTGACATAAGTATTTTTTATCCACTGATCTCTTTCGACCCCGTGTTCATGTTCATTTTTCAACTTTCATTCAGTGCTGCTTATTACTATAGACATTTTGCCAACTGTCTATCAAGAGACTTCGGTTACTGTTCTTTTCTATATAATTCTGCCCACTGGCCCCGGCATTATGAAGTTTTAAATGCGGACTTTCATACGGACATATGCCCATGAATTTGTGACTTTTATTTGATCGCTAAACAGCATTATGGGAGTGGTAGTCCCTTTAGGGGATGAGAGTGTTCACCGGGAGGCGGGCACTTATGTCGAAAATGTACACATTTTTTGTAGATTGGTGCCGCGGTGCGACTGTAATTACCTATGCCCCATTGCCGTTTGTGCTTGAATGGTAATATCGCAGCGATCACAATTGGGCATTCTGTAACATTATTTCTGCAGTTCAGTTCACAGGTTAAATGCCGGTTGACCTTTGACATCAGAGGTAATATTACGGGCTCATAAATGTCTCTGTTCTAACATGCTTGGGATAGTCGCAGCACGGTTTTATATTTTTATGTATTTGCATTTCATTGTTTTTTACATGAAGGGCTTCTTTTTTCAGAGAGATTGGCACCTTTCTTTGAATGTTAGATATGTTCCCTCAACATGCTGGTGATTTAATTACCCTGTGCACACGTTCAGACGCGTATTAGGCTTATTCAAGTGATAACACAGACTGTTGATGCACTATGCTGTAATGTGTTTTATAAGTTACTGCATTATGCGTGATATGCATACCTTGCTATCTTGTGATTTTACTAGCCACATTTTTCGACATTGTGTCATAAGAGTGTTTATACATGTCAAAACGCAAAAGTATTTCTTTTATGTGTATCAGTGCCTTAAGGGGGAAGGGCTATATCTACTCACAGATGTATGGCGCCAATCAGTTTGAGAAAGGCTTCTGTGAAGCCGAAACGCGTCTCTCTAGCTGTGGGGTCGAGTGAGACCCGAGACAATAAAGAATGCCATATCCAACATCCTCGAGTACTTGCCTTCTTCTCTGCTGAAGTGGGATGGTGTTGCCATATATATATATATTATCTACTGGCGGTCGCCAGTAGATAGTTATAGTTAGGACCTATTTTCCATAGGAAATCTGCGACATTCTATTTGAAATAACTCTCTTGCCGGTTGACGTATCTTCGCGAAATTTTCAAACTTTGTGGGTCGCTCCGGTCCGCTCCTACCCTGAAAGTCTCGGGGTGATTCGTTAAGCGGTGGCCGAGAAAAAAGGGGGGTCCCAAAACGCGTTTTCCCCATTCATTTTTCCATAGGAAACTTTAGACACGGCTACAGCCCGAACTGCTGAACGGAATTACACCAAATTTGGCAAAGAGGTAGTTCTTGGTTCAGAAAGAACCCTTTTTGTTAAATGGTGTAAATCCGTTCAGTAGTTGCTGAGAAAAGTAAAAGTACATATATATCTATGGGCACGGAGGATCCGCGCACCCTCCCGATCACGAGCTGTCTGCTAATTGGCTGTCAACACTCCAAACCAGGAAGTGTTGGCAGCCATCTTGTTCCTCGGTAGAACCGAGGAACAAGAAAGCAGTAAAAAAAGTGCGCAAACGCACAAAGGGGGCAGGGTAGAAACACCCTGACCCCCTAGGTCTGCTCAGGGGTCCCACAAGGACCCCCTGGGCAAAAAAAAGCATTTTTTTTTTAAAAAACAAATCGGCAGGATGCGCTCAGGGTGCGCCAGGGGGCTGGTTGCAGAGAGGTGTACAGAGGCCACGCCCCTTTTTACACCTCTCTGCAACGCAGCTCTGTGGCGCTTTTTGGATATACCTGTTGGGCTAGTTGGCCCCCAGGGACCCTCAGGATTCAAGGGGAGTTAATCCCCCAACTTAAAACGCACCACGGGGCGCGTTTGCACAGTGGTGAAGGGAGGGGGCGGGGCTTCAGGTGACATGTGTGCAAACAGGCCCCGTGGCGTGTTTTAAGATGGGGGATTAAGTCCCCTTGAATCCTGAGGGTCCCTGGAGTCCAACTAGCCCACCAGGTACTTCCAAAAGCGCCACAGAGCTGCCTTGCAGAGAGGTGTAAAAGGGGTGTGGCCTCTGTACACGTCTCTGCAACGCAGCCCCTGGCGCATACTGGAGGTTCCTGGTGGGCTAGTTGGCCCCAGGGACCCTCATGATTAAAGGGGACTTAATCCCCCAACTTAAAATGCGCCACGGGGCGCATTTGCACAGATGTCACCTCAGGCCCCGCCCCCTCCCTTCACCATTGTGCAAATATTCCTCTAAAATCAGCCGCAATACGAATTCCGATTTACTCACCTGTTATCAGGAGAGACCTCAGTGCTGCATCTTTCAGCCCAGTACTGATCCTGAAAAGTAATTTAAACCGTACTTACCAGTAACTTGAATTTCCTTCCATAGGATATCATTGCCTGCTTTTTGCTGAAAAAGTTTCTAAGTGTCGATTTTTGAAACATACAAATATTCCTCTAAAATCAGCCGAAATACGAATTCCGATTTACTCACCTGTTATCAGGAGAGACCTCAGTGCTGCATCTTTCAGCCCAGTACTGATCCTGAAAAGTAATTTTAACCGTACTTACCAGTAACTTGAATTTCCTTCCATAGGATATCATTGCCTGCTTTTTGCTGAAAAAGTTTCTGTGTCGATTTTTGAAACATACAAATATTCCTCTAAAATCAGCCGAAATACGAATTCCGATTTACTCACCTGCTATCAGGAGAGAACCCAGTGCTGCATCTTTTAGCCCAGCACTGACCCTGAAAAGTAATTTTAACCGTACTTACCAGTAACTTGTATTTCCTTCCATAGGAATCCATTGTCTGGTTTTCAGCAGAAAAGTTTCAGTGTCGATTTTCACAAACTACAAATATTCCTTAAAAATCGCCTGTATGACTTAAACGCATTCTTTCAACTGTTTACAGGAGATGCACCAGTGCTGGATCCAGGATCCACCACTGAGTGAGAAAAAGTCACGATAACACTACTTACCTGCTAAGTGAATTTCCTCCCATAGGATAACATTGGTGATTCTATGTGAAAAAGTTTCTAAGTGTCAACTTTTAAAATACAATAATATTCCTTAAAAATCACTACTGTAACCAAAACGCTTTTACTCAACTGTTTACAGGAGATGTCCCAGGACTGAATCTAGGATTCAGTCCTGTGGTTAGAAAAGTAATCCATAAAGTAACTAATTGCATTTAGCTAGAAATTCACTTTGAGCTCAATGTTGCATTGTGTTTGAAATTGTGTTGCCCATTGCAACAACTGTAACTACTGTACTTAAAACTCTATTGCCTATTTGCAAACTATTTAAACTAACGTAATTCCTTCTGCGAAAGTATATTTTGTAATGTAATGTATAATGTAATTACAATGTAATTTAATAAATAAAATATATAAAAATAAATAGTTTAAAAAAATGTAGTAAATCAGTATCAAAAAAATAAATATAACAATTAATACATTTAAAAATTGTCATTTACAAAACCTTTGAAATTCACTGAAAAAACCATAGGTTTTAGGGGCGTTATAGTTAGAAATTAGCATTTAAAAAACCTTTGAAATTCACTGAAAAAACCATAGGTTTCAGACACGTTATAGTTAGAAATTAGCATTTAAAAAACCTTTGAAATTCACTGAAAAAACCATAGGTTTTAGGGACAGTTATAGTTAGTTGGACATTTCACTCGTACAAAACCCGTGAAATTCCCCTGTTATAGTTAGTTCAGCTAACTATAACTCGCGCCCCGCAATGCACTGCTGATGACGTCACATATTACATCACTCATGACATGGTCAGTGACATCACTGATGACATCACTGATGACATCTCAAATGACATCACTGATGACATCATCCACGTGATAATCTGATGCACCTCCTCACACCCTAATATAACCTTTGATACACCCAATCTAAATTACAGACTGCCATTCGCAAACACCACCACTCATCCATAGAGATACTCACACACCTAGTCAGTCATGCAAATAATTAAACACACTGCCATTTACTCACCTATACAGTTATACACACACCAGCTCACTTAATCATACAAATACTACCACATTGTTACGCTCTTATACAATCACTGATACAAGCACACACTCATCCATACAGTCACTCTCACAATCACTCACTCTCGCTTATAGCTATTTATATACTCCAACACACATATATACTGCCTTTCACATATGTAGTTACTCACACATGTACCACTGGGACATACATTCACTCACTAACACACTCTTACACACACTTACCCACCCATACAGTCTATCACAGATGCACTCTTGAAACCATCCACCCAGTGAATCACCCACTCACACATCTATGCACAGAGTCGCACACACCCCTCCCACACAAACACTCAGGCACCCATACAGATACTCAGACAACCATTCAATAACTCATATAGACACTCATGTAGCTATTCACAAACACATGCAGCCACTTACACAGCAACAGACAGACGGATACAGACATTCAAAATGTTCTATGAGGGTGTGAGTGGGTGCATCAGTGATTCTGTGGATGAAATCATCAGTGTTGTCATCAGTGATGTCATTTGAGAAGTCATCAATACTGTCATGAGTGATGTCACTGACCATGTAATGAATGATGTAATATGTGAGGTCATATGCAATGCATTGCGGGGCGTGCGTTATAGTTAGCTCAGCTAACTATAACTGCTGAATTTCACTGGTTATGTACGAGTGAAACCTAAGTCTAACTATAAGGTCCCTGCAACCTTTGATTTTTACAGTGAATTTCTAAGGTTATTTTCATTCCATTTCCTAATGGTAATGTCCCTGCATCCCTGTAACCTTTGTTTTTTTCATTGAATATATATATATATTACATCACTCATGACATGGTCAGTGACATCACTGATGACATCACTGATGACATCTCAAATGACATCACTGATGACATCATCCAGTGACTGTGTGTTTCTGTAAAGTTTAAATATTTTTAATATATATAGGAAAAGACGTATTGAAGAATGAGTGGGTGTGTAAGTGTCTGTATGGATGATTTAGTAGACTGACTCTATAAGTGAGTGATTAAATGTATCTTACTGAATGCATGGGTTAGTGACTAAACTGGGTGAATGTCTGTATCCATCTGTCTATTGCTGTGTAAGTGGCTGCATGGGTTTGTGAATAGCTACATGAGTGTCTATATGAGTTATTGATTAGTTGTCTGAGTATCTGTATGGGTGCCTGAGTGTTTGTGTGGGTGGGGTGTGTGCGACTCTGTGCATAGATGTGTGAGTGGGTGATTCACTGGGTGGATGGTTTCAAGAGTGCATCTGTGATAGACTGTATGGGTGGGTAAGTGTGTGTAAGAGTGTGTTTGTGAGTGAATGTATGTCCCAGTGGTACATGTGTGAGTAACTACATATGTGAAAGGCAGTATATATGTGTGTTGGAGTATATAAATAGCTATAAGCAAGAGTGTGTGATTGTGAGAGTGACTGTATGGATGAGTGTGTGCTTGTATCAGTGATTGTATAAGAGCGTAAGAATGTGCTAGTATTTGTATGAGTAAGTGAGCTGGTGTGTGTATAACTGTATAGGTGAGTAAATGGCAGTGTGTTTAATTATTTTCATGACTGACTAGGTGTGTGAGTACCTCTATGGATGAGTGGCGGTGTTTGAGTGTCTATATAGGAGTATGAGTGCATATGATAGTCCTGTACTGAGTGACCGTAAGTATGAGTGACTGTACGGGTGAGTGAGTGGATGTGTGTGTAGACCTAAGAATCAGTGAGTGGGTATGTAGTTATTGGTGTTGGAGTGTCTATGGTTTTGCGAATGGCAGTCTGTAATTTAGAGTGGGTGTATCAAAGGTTATATCAGGGTGGTGTGAGGAGGTGCATCAGATTATCACGTGGATGATGTCATCAGTGATGTCATCAGTGATGTCATTTGAGATGTCATCAGTGATGTCATCAGTGATGTCACTGACCATGTCATGAGTGATGTAATATGTGACGTCATCAGCAGTGCATTGCGGGGGCGCGAGTTATAGTTAGCTGAACTAACTGTAACGGGGAATTTCTATGGTTTTGTACGAGTGAAATGTCCAACTAACTATAACTGTCCCTAAAACCTATGGTTTTTTAAGTGAATTTCAAAGGTTTTTTAAATGCTAATTTCTAACTATAACGTGTCTGAAGCCTATGGTTTTTTCAGTGAATTTCAAAGGTTTTTTAAAAGCTAATTCCTAACTATAACATGTCTGAAACCTATGGTTTTTTTCAGTGAATTTCAAAGGTTTTGTAAATGACAATTTTTAAATGTATTAATTGTTATATTTATTTTTTTGATACTGATTTACTACATTTTTTTAAACTATTTATTTTTACATATTTTATTTTTTAAATTACATTGTAATTACATTATACATTACATTACAAAATATACTTTCTCAGAATGAATTACTTTAGTTTAAATACTTTGCAAATAGGCAATAGACTTTTAAGTATAGTAGTTACAGTTGTTGCAATGGGCAACACAATTTCAAACACAATGCAACATTGAGCTCAATGTGAATTTCTAGTTAAATGCAATTAGTTACTTTATGGATTACTTTTCTAACCACAGGACTGGATCCTAGATTCAGTCCTGGGACATCTCCTGTAAACAGTTGAGTAAAGCGTTTTGGTTACAGTAGTGATTTTTAAGGAATATTATTGTATTTTAAAAGTTGACACAGAAACTTTTTCACATAGAATCACAAATGTTATCATATGGGAGGAAATTCACTTAGCAGGTAAGTAGTGTTATCGTTACTTTTTCTTACTCAGTGGTGGATCCTGTATCCAGCACTGGTGCATCTCCTGTAAACAGTTGAAAGAATGCGTTTAAGTCATACAGGCGATTTTTAAGGAATATTTGTAGTTTGTGAAAATCAACACTTTGAAACTTTTCTGCTGAAAACCAGACAATGGATTCCTATGGAAGGAAATATAAGTTACTGGTAAGTACGGTTAAAATTACTTTTCAGGATCAGTACTGGGCTGAAAGATGCAGCACTGAGGTCTCTCCTGATAACAGGTGAGTAAATCGGAATTCGTATTTTGGCTGATTTTAGAGGAATATTTGTATGTTTCAAAAATCGACACTTAGAAACTTTTTCAGCAAAAAGCAGGCAATGATATCCTATGGAAGGAAATTCAAGTTACTGGTAAGTACGGTTAAAATTACTTTTCAGGATCAGTACTGGGCTGAAAGATGCAGCACTGAGGTCTCTCCTGATAACAGGTGAGTAAATCGGAATTCGTATTTCGGCTGATTTTAGAGGAATATTATAAAGTTCCAAAACTCCACACTTAGAAACTTTTTCAGCAAAAAGCAGGCAATGATATCCTATGGAAGGAAATTCAAGTTACTGGTAAGTACGGTTAATATTACTTTTCAGGATCAGTACAGGGCCGAAAGATGCAGCACTGAGGTCTCTCCTGATAACAGGTGAGTAAATCGGAATTCGTAGTTCGGCTGATTTTAGAGGAATATTTGTATGTTTCAAAAATCGACAGAAACTTTTTCAGCAAAAAGCAGACAATGATATCCTATGGAAGGAAATTCAAGTTACCGGTAAGTACGGTTAAAATTACTTTTCAGGATCAGTACTGGGCTGAAAGATGCAGCACTGAGGTCTCTCCTGATAACAGGTGAGTAAATCGGAATTCGTATTTCGGCTGATTTTAGAGGAATATTATAAAGTTCCAAAACTCCACACTTAGAAGAATTTCCAAGTGAAACCAGTCAATGTTAGCCTATGGAAGGAAATTCAAGTTACTGGTAAGTACGGTTAAAATTACTTTTCAGGATCAGTACTGGGCTGAAAGATGCAGCACTGAGGTCTCTCCTGATAACAGGTGAGTAAATCGGAATTCGTAGTTCGGCTGATTTTAGAGGAATATTTGTATGTTTCAAAAATCGACACTTAGAAACTTTTTCAGCAAAAAGCAGGCAATGATATCCTAAGGAAGGAAATTCAAGTTACTGGTAAGTACGGTTAAAATTACTTTTCAGGATCAGTACTGGGCTGAAAGATGCAGCACTGAGGTCTCTCCTGATAACAGGTGAGTAAATCGGAATTCGTAGTTCGGCTGATTTTAGAGGAATATTTGCACAATGGTGAAGGGAGGGGGCGGGGCCTGAGGTGACATCTGTGCAAACGCGCCCCGTGGCGCGTTTTAAGTTGGGGGATTAAGTCCCCTTGAATCATGAGGGTCCCTGGGGTCCAACTAGCCCACCCTGTACCTCCAGTATGCGCCAGGGAGCTGCGTTGCAGAGAGGTGTTCAGAGGCCACGCCCCTTTTTGCACCTCTCTGCAATGCAGCTCTGTGGCGCTTTCTGGACGTACCTGTTGGGCTAGTTGGCCCCAGGGACCCTCAGGATTGAAGGGGATTTAATTCCCCATCTTAAAACGCGCCACGGGGCCTGTTTGCACACATGTCACCTGAAGCCCCGCCCCCTCCCTTCACCACTGTGCAAACGCGCCCCGTGGCGCGTTTTAGGTTGGGGGATTAAGTCCCCTTGAATCCTGAGGGTCCCTGGAGACCAACTAGCCCACCATGTACTTCTAAAGCGCCACAGAGCTGCGTTGCAGAGAGGTGTAAAAGGGGCGTGGCCTCTGTACACCTCTCTGCAACACAGCCCCTGGCGCATACTGGAGGTTCCTGGTGGGCTAGTTGGCCCCAGGGACCCCCAGTATTCAAGGGAATTACTTCCCCTTCTTAAACGCGCCAGGGGCGCGTTTGCAGAGTACTGCAGGGAGGGGGCGGGGCCTCCGGCACAATGCCGGTCGTGTTTTTTTTTTTTTAATGGGAGGGGGGCTGCGTGGCCCCCCTTCCCTTGGCCACTTTTGGCCCCGGGGACCCCATCCCCCAGGGCCTGTGCATGTTTTTTTTTTTTTAATTCCCCCCAAAAAACGGGAAGGGGGCCGCGTGGCCCCCCTTCCCTGGGCCTGTATTGGCCCCGGGGACCCCATCCCCCAGGGCATGCCCTCAATGTTTTTTTTTTATTATTTTGGAGGGGGGCTGCGTGGCCCCCCTCCTCAGGCCATTTAAGGCCCCGGGGACCCCATCCCCCGGGGCCGGCCTTGCCCTTTTTAAAAAATATATATATATTTGGGGAGGGGGGCTGCGTGGCTCCCCTCCCTGGCCACTTATGGCCCCGGGGACCCTATCCCCCAGGGCCTGGCCTCTCGTTGGAGACTGTGGGGGGGTCCCCAATCCCCCCACAGTCCCAGCCGGCTCCCCGCCTCCTGCGCGAGCCGGCATTGCTTTTCCACATGGGGAGCAGCTAACATGCTGCTCCCCACGTGGAAAGCAATTGTGTTTGCATTTTGAAAGAGAGAGCAGGTTTCCTGCTCTCTCTTCAAAATGCAAACTAAGTTTGCTATGACAGGACGGGAGCCGCGAGGCTCCCGTCCTGTCATAGCAAACTACAGTGTCCCGGGGGTAGGCACCCCGAGACACTGCAGGAGCCGGCCCTGGGGGGTGGTGGTCCCCAGGGCCATCACTGGCTCTTGGGGGGGGGCCGCGCGGCCCCCTCCCAACCATTTCACAGCCCCGGGAGGTGGTGGTCCCCGGGGCTTTGAGGTCCGTAACGGACCCCCATATTCAAATCTTTAGTGCCCTGGGGAGGTGGCGGTCCCGGGGCGTGTGGGGGCTGGAGCCCCCACACAGGTTAAACCTTTTTTTAAAAGAAGCCCCGGGGGTGGCGGTCCCCGGGGCTGCGGGAGGGCAAAGAGCCCTCCCGCACCATTATTTTCTAAAGCCCCGGGGGTGGCGGTCCCCGGGGCTTGGGGGCCTTAGAGGCCCCCACATTAAATCTAAACCCCCCCACCATGCCCCCGGGACTTGGCCCACCCGGGGGCAAATAAACATCGAGCGCGGGAGACCGCGCTTTGATTTTTTTCGGCAAGATCTGCGCACCCTGAGCGCATCCTGCCGATTTTTTTTTTTAAATGCTTTTTTCTGCCCAGGGGGTCCTTGTGGGACCCCCTGAGCAGACCTAGGGGTCAGGGTGTTTCTACCCTGCCCCTTTGTGCGTTTGCACACTTGCGATTTTTTTTTGTCTCGGCGGGATTCGCGCACCCTAAGCGCATCCTGCCGATTTTTTTAAAAAAAATGCTTTTTCTGCCCAGGGGGTCCTTGTGGGACCCCCTGAGCAGACCTAGGGGTCAGGGTGTTTCTACCCTGCCCCCTTTTGCGCTTTGCGCACTTGTTTCTGTCCCTCGGTTCTACCGAGGGACAAAATGGCTGCCAACACTTCCTGATTTGGAGTGTTGACAGCCAATTAGCATGCAGCTCGTGATCGGGAGGGTGCGCGAATCCAACGCAGCCATAGATATATATGTGATTTTCATTTTGATTTTCACAGGAACCACTGAACGGATTTACACCATTTAACAAAAAGGGTTCTTTCTGAACCAAGAACTACCTCTTTGCCAAATTTGGTGTAATTCCGTTCAGCAGTTCGGGCTGTAGCCGTGTCTAAAGTTTCCTATGGGAAAATGAATGGGGAAAACACGTTTTGGGACCCCCCTTTTTTCTCGGCCCCCGCTTGACGAATCACCCTGAGACTTTCAGGGTAGGAGTGGACCGGAGCGGACATAAAGTTTGAAAATTTCGCGAAGATTCGTCAACCGACGCAAGAGTTATTTCAAATAGAATGTCGCGGATTTCCTATGGAAAATAGGTCCTAACTATAACTATCTACTGGCGACCGCCAGTAGATAATATATATATATATATATATATATATATATATATATATATATATATATATATATATTCACTGAAAAAAACATAGGTTTTAGGGACAGTTATAGTTAGTTGGACATTTCACTCGTACAAAACCCGTGAAATTCCCCCGTTATAGTTAGTTCAGCTAACTATAACTCGCGCCCCCGCAATGCACTGCTGATGACGTCACATATTACATCACTCATGACATGGTCAGTGACATCACTGATGACATCACTGATGACATCTCAAATGACATCATTGTTGACATCATGCAGTGACTGTGTGTTTCTGTAAAGTTTAAATATTTTTAATATATATAGGAAAAGACGTATTGAAGAATGAGTGGGTGTATAAGTGTCTGTATGGATGATTTAGTAGGTGCGTGACTGACTCTATAAGTGAGTGATTTAACGTATCTTACTGAATTCCTGGGTTAGTGACTAAACTGGGTGAATGTCTGTATCCGTCTGTTTGTTGCTGTGTAAGTGGCTGCATGGGTTTGTGAATAGCTACATGAGTGTGTATATGAGTTATTGAATGGTTGTCTGAGTATCTGTATGGGTGCCTGAGTGTTTGTGTGGGAGGGGTGTGTGCGACTCTGTGCATAGATGTGTGAGTGGGTGATTCACTGGGTGGATGGTTTCAAGAGTGCATCTGTGATAGACTGTATGGGTGGGTAAGTGTGTGTAAGAGTGTGTTAGTGAGTGAATGTATGTCCCAGTGGTACATGTGTGAGTAACTACATATGTGAAAGGCAGTATATATGTGTGTTGGAGTATATAAATAGCTATTAGCGAGAGTGAGTGATTGTGATAGTGGCTGTATGGATGAGTGTGTGCTTGTATCAGTGATTGTATAAGAGCGTAACAATGTGCTAGTATTTGTATGATTAAGTGAGCTGGTGTGTGTATAACTGTATAGGTGAGTAAATGGCAGTGTGTTTAATTATTTGCATGACTGACTAGGTGTGTGAGTACCTCTATGGATGAGTGGCGGTGTTTGAGTGTCTATATAGGAGTAAGAGTGCATATGATAGTCCTGTACTGAGTGACCATAAGTATGAGTGACTGTACGGGTGAGTGAGTGGATGTGTGTGTGTAGACCTAAGAATCAGTGAGTGGGTATGTAGTTATTGGTGTTGGAGTGTCTATAGTTTTGCGAATGGCAGTCTGTAATTTAGATTGGGTGTATCAAAGGTTATATTAGGGTGTGAGGAGCTGCATCAGATTATCACGTGGATGATGTCATCAGTGATGTCATTTGAGATGTCATCAGTGATGTCATCAGTGATGTCACTGACCATGTCATGAGTGATGTAATATGTGACGTCATCAGCAGTGCATTGCGGGGGCGCGAGTTATAGTTAGCTGAACTAACTATAACGGGGAATTTCACGGGTTTTGTACGAGTGAAATGTCCAACTAACTATAACTGTCCCTAAAACCTATGGTTTTTTCAGTGAATTTCAAAGGTTTTTTAAATGCTAATTTGTAACTATAACATATCTGAAACCTATGTTTTTTTCAGTGAATTTCAAAGGTTTTTTAAATGCTAATTTGTAACTATAACTGTCCCTAAAACCTATGGTTTTTTCAGTGAATTTCAAAGGTTTTTTAAATGCTAATTTCTAACTATAACGTGTCTGAAACCTATGGTTTTTCAGTGAATTTCAAAGGTTTTTTAAATGCAAATTTGTAACTATAACGTGCCTGAAACCTACGGTTTTTTCAGTGAATTTCAAAGGTTTTTTAAATGACATTTTTAAATGTATTAATTTTTATATTAATTTTTTTCATACTGATTTACTACATTTTTAGAAACAATTTCTTTTACATATTTTATTTTTTAAATTACATTGTAATTACATTATACATTACATTGCAAAAAATACTTTCTCAGAATGAATTACTTTAGTTTAAATACTTAGCACATAGGCAATAGACTTTTAAGTACAGTAGTTACAGTTGTTGCAATGGGCAACACATTTTCAAACACAATGCAACATTCAGCTCAATGTGAATTTCTAGTTAAATGCAATTAGTTACTTTATGGATTACTTTTCTAACCACAGGACTGGATCCTAGATTCAGTCCTGGGACATCTCCTGTAAACAGTTGAGTAAAAGCGTTTTGGTTACAGTCGTGATTTTTAAGGAATATTATTGTATTTTAAAAGTTGACACTTAGAAACTTTTCCTCATAGAATCACCAATGTTATCCTATGGAAGGAAATTCACTTAGCAGGTAAAAACTGTTATCGTTACTTTTTCTTACTCAGTGTTGGATCCTGGATCCAGCACTGGTGCATCTCCTGTAAACAGTTGAAAACATGCGTTTAAGTCATACAGGCGATTTTTAAGGAATATTTGTAGTTTGTGAAAATCGACACTGAGGAACTTTTCTGCTGAAAACCAGACAATGGATTCCTATTGAAGGAAATATAAGTTACTGGTAAGTACGGTTAAAATTACTTTTCAGGATCAGTACTGGGCTGAAAGATGCAGCACTGAGGTCTCTCCTGATAACAGGTGAGTAAATCGGAATTCGTATTTTGGCTGATTTTAGAGGAATATTTGTATGTTTCAAAAATCGACACTTAGAAACTTTTTCAGCAAAAAGCAGGCAATGATATCCTATGGAAGGAAATTCAAGTTACTGGTAAGTACGGTTAAAATTACTTTTCAGGATCAGTACTGGGCTGAAAGATGCAGCACTGAGGTCTCTCCTGATAACAGGTGAGTAAATCGGAATTCGTATTTCGGCTGATTTTAGAGGAATATTATAAAGTTCCAAAACTCCACACTTAGAAGAATTTCCAAGTGAAACCAGTCAATGTTAGCCTATGGAAGGAAATTCAAGTTACTGGTAAGTACGGTTAAAATTACTTTTCAGGATCAGTACTGGGCTGAAAGATGCAGCACTGAGGTCTCTCCTGATAACAGGTGAGTAAATCGGAATTCGTAGTTCGGCTGATTTTAGAGGAATATGTGTATGTTTCAAAAATCGACACTTAGAAACTTTTTCAGCAAAAAGCAGACAATGATATCCTATGGAAGGAAATTCAAGTTACTGGTAAGTACGGTTAAAATTACTTTTCAGGATCAGTACTGGGCTGAAAGATGCAGCACTGAGGTCTCTCCTGATAACAGGTGAGTAAATCGGAATTCGTATTTCCGCTGATTTTAGAGGAATATTATAAAGTTCCAAAACTCCACACTTAGAAGAATTTCCAAGTGAAACCAGTCAATGTTAGCCTATGGAAGGAAATTCAAGTTACTGGTAAGTACGGTTAAAATTACTTTTCAGGATCAGTACTGGGCTGAAAGATGCAGCACTGAGGTCTCTCCTGATAACAGGTGAGTAAATCGGAATTCGTAGTTCGGCTGATTTTAGAGGAATATGTGTATGTTTCAAAAATCGACACTTAGAAACTTTTTCAGCAAAAAGCAGACAATGATATCCTATGGAAGGAAATTCAAGTTACTGGTAAGTACGGTTAAAATTACTTTTCAGGATCAGTACTGGGCTGAAAGATGCAGCACTGAGGTCTCTCCTGATAACAGGTGAGTAAATCGGAATTCGTATTTCGGCTGATTTTAGAGGAATATTATAAAGTTCCAAAACTCCACACTTAGAAGAATTTCCAAGTGAAACCAGTCAATGTTAGCCTATGGAAGGAAATTCAAGTTACTGGTAAGTACGGTTAAAATTACTTTTCAGGATCAGTACTGGGCTGAAAGATGCAGCACTGAGGTCTCTCCTGATAACAGGTGAGTAAATCGGAATTCGTAGTTCGGCTGATTTTAGAGGAATATGTGTATGTTTCAAAAATCGACACTTAGAAACTTTTCAGCTAAAAGCAGACAATGATATCCTATGGAAGGAAATTCAAGTTACTGGTAAGTACGGTTAAAATTACTTTTCAGGATCAGTACTGGGCTGAAAGATGCAGCACTGAGGTCTCTCCTGATAACAGGTGAGTAAATCGGAATTCGTATTTCGGCTGATTTTAGAGGAATATTATAAAGTTCCAAAACTCCACACTTAGAAGAATTTCCAAGTGAAACCAGTCAATGTTAGCCTATGGAAGGAAATTCAAGTTACTGGTAAGTACGGTTAAAATTACTTTTCAGGATCAGTACTGGGCTGAAAGATGCAGCACTGAGGTCTCTCCTGATAACAGGTGAGTAAATCGGAATTCGTAGTTCGGCTGATTTTAGAGGAATATGTGTATGTTTCAAAAATCGACACTTAGAAACTTTTTCAGCAAAAAGCAGACAATGATATCCTATGGAAGGAAATTCAAGTTACTGGTAAGTACGGTTAAAATTACTTTTCAGGATCAGTACTGGGCTGAAAGATGCAGCACTGAGGTCTCTCCTGATAACAGGTGAGTAAATCTGAATTCGTATTTCGGCTGATTTTAGAGGAATATTATAAAGTTCCAAAACTCCACACTTAGAAGAATTTCCAAGTGAAACCAGTCAATGTTAGCCTATGGAAGGAAATTCAAGTTACTGGTAAATACGGTTAAAATTACTTTTCAGGATCAGTACTGGGCTGAAAGATGCAGCACTGAGGTCTCTCCTGATAACAGGTGAGTAAATCGGAATTCGTAGTTCAGCTGATTTTAGAGGAATATTTGCACAATGGTGAAGGGAGGGGGCGGGGCCTGAGGTGACATCTGTGCAAACGCGCCCCGTGGCGCGTTTTAAGTTGGGGGATTAAGTCCCCTTGAATCATGAGGGTCCCTGGGGTCCAACTAGCCCACCCTGTACCTCCAGTATGCGCCAGGGAGCTGCGTTGCAGAGAGGTGTTCAGAGGCCATGCCCCTTTTTGCACCTCTCTGCAATGCAGCTCTGTGGCGCTTTCTGGACGTACCTGTTGGGCTAGTTGGCCCCCAGGGACCCTCAGGATTGAAGGGGATTTAATTCCCCATCTTAAAACGCGCCATGGGCCTGTTTGCACACATGTCACCTGAAGCCCCGCCCCCTCCCTTCACCACTGTGCAAACGCGCCCTGTGGCGCGTTTTAAGTTGGGGGATTAAGTCCCCTTGAATCCTGAGGGTCCCTGATGTCCAACTAGCCCACCATGTACTTCTAAAAGCGCCACAGAGCTGCGTTGCAGAGAGGTGTAAAAGGGGCGTGGCCTCTGTACACCTCTCTGCAACGCAGCCTCTGGCGCATACTGGAGGTTCCTGGTGGGCTAGTTGGCCCTCAGGGACCCCCAGTATTCAAGGGGAATTACTTCCCCTTCTTAAAACGTGCCAGGGGGCGCGTTTGCAGAGTACTGCAGGGAGGGGGGCGGGGCCTCCGGCACGATGCCAGTCCCATCTCCCGGGGCCTGAGCATTTAATTTTTTTAAACGGGAAGTGGGCTGCGTGGCCCCCCTTCCCTGGGCCTGTATTGGCCCCGGGGACCCCATCCCCCGGGGCATGCCCTCGATTTTTATTTTTTTAATTTGGAGGGGGGCTGCGTGGCCCCCCTCCTCAGGCCATTTAAGGCCCCGGGGACCCCATCCCCCGGGGCCGGCCTTGCCCTTTTTAAAAAAAAAAATTTAATTTGGGGAGGGGGCTGCGTGGCCCCCTCTCTGGCCACTTATGGCCCCGGGGACCCCACCCCCGGGGCCTGGCCTCTGGTTGGGGACTGTGGGGGTGTCCCCAATCCCCCACAGTCCCGCCGGCTCCCCGTGTCCTACGGGAGCCGGCATGCTTTTCACATGGGGAGCAGCTAACATGCTGCTCCCCATGTGGAAAGCAATTGGTTTGCATTTTGAAAGAGAGAGCAGGTTTCCTGCTCTCTCTTTCAAAATGCAAACCAAGTTTAGCTATGACAGGACGGAGCCGCGAGGCTCCCGTCCTGTCATAGCAAACTACAGTGTCCCGGGGTAGGCACCCCAGGACACTGCAGGAGCCGGCCCTGGGGGTGGCGTCCCCAGGGCCATCAAGGGCTCCAGGAGGGGGGCCGCGCGGCCCCCCTCCCAACCATTTCACAGCCCCGGGGAGGTGGCGGTCCCTAGGGAGTGTGGGGGGGCTGGAGCCCCCCCACACAGGCCAAAATATTTTTTTTTAAAAGAAGCCCCGGGGGTGGTCCCGGGGCTGCGGGAGGGCCAAGAGCCCTCCCGCACCATTATTTTTGAAGTCCTGGGGGTGGCGGTCCCGGGGCTTGGGGGCCTTAGAGGCCCCCACATTAAATTTAAACCCCCACCATGCCCCCGGGACTTGGCCCACCCGGGGAAAATTAACATCGAAGCGCGGGAGACCGCGCATCGATTTTTTTTTATTGGCGGGATCCGCACACCTTAAGCGCATTCCGCCAATTTTTTTTTAACAAAATGCTTTTTGCCCAGGGGGTCCTTGTGGGACCCCTGAACAGACCTAGGGGTCAGGGTGTTTCTACCCTGCCCCCTTGTTGCGTTTGGCGACGTGTTCCTTGTGCTTTTTTTTTTTTCAGCGGGATTCGCGCACCCTAAGCGCATCCCGCCGATTTAAAAAAAAATGCTTTTCTGCCCAGGGGGTCCTTGTGGGACCCCTGAGCAGACCTAGAGGGTCAGGGTGTTTCTACCCTGCCCCCTTTTGCGCTTTGCGCACTTGTTTCTGTCCCTCGCTTCTACCGAGGGACAAAATGGCTGCCAACACTTCCTGATTTGGAGTGTTGACAGCCACTTGACAGCCAATTAGCATACAGCTCGTGATCGGGCGGGTACCCGGACCCTACTCGGCCATAGATATATATGTGACTTTACTTTTGATTTTCTCAGGAACTACTGAACGGATTTACACCATTTAAGCAAAAGGCACGACACTGAACCAAAGGCTACCTCTTTGCCAAATTTGGTGTAATTCCGTTCAGCAGTTCGGGCTGTAGCTGCGACTAAAGGTTCCTATGGAAAAATGAATGGGGAAAACGCGTTTTGGGACCCCCCTTTTTTCTCAGCCCTCGCTTGACATATCACCCCGAGACTGTCAGGATAGGAGCGGACCGGAGCGCCCCAACAAGTTGGAAACTTTCGCGAAGATTCGTCAACCGGCGCCAACGTTATTTCAAATAGAATGTCGCGGATTTCCTATGGATAATAGGTCCTAACTATAACTATCCACTGGCGACCGCCAGTAGATAATATATTATAGATAGATATATATTGAAGATGGTGCTTCACAGGTCAGTTAAAGCACACAGGAGAGATTGCACTCAGGGTTCAGTTTCGAAATGATTTATTCACGGGAACGCGTTTCGACCTGAACAGGTCTTCGTCACGGCCTCATAGAAAAATTTGTGCTCCATCAGCCATAGAAATAACCTCCACCATCATAGACATAAACAAGATACTATACAGTGCATGACAGAAATGGAATGCGCAAAAAGTGACATAATGAAATTCAATGATACAGGGTATGTACCCAAAAGAACTCAAGAATCACAGGTCAATCACAAACACACATAAAAAAAATGCATATACAGACTATCTTGATACATGTTGGTGGCTAAACTCGTGTGTGTACAGCCAGTTTTTTGCCCAAAAGTGCCATATGAGTTTGCATGTTAAATTCTATTTAGACATCAGAGAACGTTCCAAACGTATTATAGAGCATATATACTTTACCTACTGGCAGTATGCAGTAGGTAGTTCAAGTTAGGACCTTGAGCCAGATGTTCGACCCCCCAATTTGCGACTCGCAAATTGTATCGCATTTGCGACTCACAATTTGCAAAACGCAAATTGGGATGTATAACAGTGTCTCAGACACTGTTAGCAATTCCTAATGGGGTCGCAAATTACATGCCTCATGAATATTAATGAGGCTGTCGCAATTTGCAACCCCATTAGGAATGGCTAGCACTCCCAGGGATGGTGGCCTGCTGGGGTCAGCAGACCACCATGTCTGGGACTGCTTTTAAATAAAGCAGGCTTTTTTTAAATGCAGTCCGTTTTCCTTAAAGGAAAACAGGATGCATTAAAAAAAAGAAAAATGAAACCCTGGGACCACTGCCTGCTCTTAAAAATATTTTCTCACATACTCACAAAGGGGAAAGGGTCCCCTGGGACCCCTTCCCGTTTGCGAGTGGTTTACCATCTACTTGAAGTAGGTGGTAAACTGCAAAGGGTTTTGCGGCTGCAAATGCAGTCGCACAACAATTGTACATGGCATGGTGACTCGCTATTAGGAAGGGATGCAAAAGCTATTTCGGGAGTCAGTGACTCGCAAAATAGCATTTGTACATGCCATTACGCTTATTTGCGGTCTCAAATGGGAGGATCTCCTGTTTGCGGCCGCAAAAAAGGGTTGTACATCTGGCCCCTAGTTTCCATAGGAAAAGCATTTTTTGACGTGGCTATAACTTTGGCGTCGTTTGACCAATCTGCATGAAATTTTGCCAAAAAGTGTCACGGTGGGTACTATTGTTATGGAAAGTTTGGGGGTGATCTGTGCAGTGGGGACCGTGAGTTTGGCACGCAAAATAAGGATGCTAATGTAATGTTAATTCCCATAGGAACATTTAGCCACACCGACAGCCCAAACCGTTGAACGGACTTACACCAAATTTGGCAGGGAGGTAGATGTTGGTTCAAGGAAGAGCCCTTTGCTTATTTGGTGTAAATCCATTTAGTAGTTGTTGAGAAATGTAAGTTTAAATTTATAGTGATATCTCTGGCCGTGGATATTTCGCTGTGGTTTCGAGATGAATAGCGGATGCACGTGTCAACGGGAATGCTCTGATTGGCTGGACGCAACCTGATCAGAAGGTTGCAGCTGCCATTTTATTGCTCTGGAACGGTTACCGGGGCTGAAAATTTCTGAAAAAGCTAACATAAGGGGTCAGAGTGTATGAGAAATGGGGGTGTTAGTGACACAAGTTATGTGTCCAAAATTGATTTTTTTAATTGCGTGCGATATTTGCAATGATGCCGCGACTGCCAGCCAGACCCCATGTACCATCACAGGGACATTGCGACTATCAATGTCGTCGCGTATACTGGTGGTAATATAAAACAATCAGTGAAGCATTAATACGCATTGTTATAGAGATATTGAGATTTTGATAAATGTTTTTATAGTTAATTATATAGTGAGTTATCTACTGTGATGGTTAGAATTAATGATATAGGTGTAATTTTTTAATGTGGTGGTGGCTATTGAATTCCCGCTTTTGCGTTCCGCTTTCGTGACGTAACCGCGGGGTTTGCGACGACCAAAATCATCACGATTTCCGGCCTCACCGCGAAAACAGAAAATAGGTTTTAGAGATGGTTTTTATGGAAACTCTCTAGAAAAACATGACTTTTGAGAATACTGTAATAAACCTCTAGTGTGTAAAATACTGTAATATGTGTGGATATATGTGTTTTAGACTTTATGGAAAAGGCGCAATCACTGCAGTTACCGATATCATCGCGACATCCGGCATCGCCGCGATCACACAAAACACCAAATAAAAGGCTTTTAATTGAAAAAATTCTTCCAAAGGTAGGTTTAAAGTGTATTTCAATAACCAACTTGTTTCAAATATTAATTAAAATATGTCTAAGTATGTGTCCCCGAGTTTTAAAAAAACACATGCACTTCGCGACTACCAACAACGCCGCGGTCTACAGAGTCACCGCGAATATATAAAGCATCACATTGAAGATGTTTTTTCACAAAACCATCATACACATTGAAATATAAACTCTACATTACTAAACAACTAGTGTCTGCTATTAAGTAAAGTCTGTCTATATCTAGGTTTAAGACCTATTCAAAAAACATGCGTCTTTAGCGACGTCACCGCGGGTATCGCGATATCGTCGCGAATACAAATAAATATTAAAACAACGGTCTTTAATCCACTGAAGAAAATACAAGCTTATAAAAATACACCTTATAGACCCATTTTAGATAGAAAATACAGTTTAAAAACTTAAGAAATTCAATAGAAAAATCATAGGTTGCATGGACGTTATAGTTGGCAAATAGAATTTGAAAAACCTTAGAAATTCACAGAAAAAACCAAAGATTACAGGGAAGTTATAGTTAGGATTTAGCATTTAAAAAACCTTAGATGAGATGTCATCAGTGATGTCACTGACCATGTCATAAGTGATGTAATATGTGAGGTCATAAGCAGTGCATTGCGGGGGCGCCAGATATAGTTAGCTCAGCTAACTATAACTGCTGAATTTCTCTGGTTTTGTATGAGTGAAGTATCATCCTAACTATAACGTCCCTGTACCCTTTGGCTTTTTTCACCGAAAAAATAATAATAATAAATATATATATATATATACATATATATATATATATATATAATATTCAAAATTATAAAACTACATATGAAACCTAAATTAGCATTTACCATAAGTTACCATAGAGGGACATAACTGATCAAATAAATTCAAATTAAAACTAAATTAACCAATAAAATCACACTATAAACAAACTTAACCAATAAAATCACGCAATCAATTAAATGAACAATATAATACACACACAAATTTAATTAACTAAATACTTCAAAAACGGCAAACACTGCAAGACAAGGAAACTCTGCCAGATTCTCTGACCAGACCCTTAAAAAGAATTATATACAGCTCGACAACTAGCTTGCCGAGTAAGTAAACAGAGGGAACATGTTGGACACTAAAAGAGTGACATTTACAATTCCAACTCCAATCTAAACCAATTTGGGGAATGTGTTGGACACTTAAAGAGTGACCTTTACTATTACCACTCCAATTTATACCATCTTGGGGAAGGTGTTGGACACTAAAGTGGTGTCATTAACTATTCCCACTCCAAGGTAAACTATTTTGAAGAAAGTGTTGGACACTAAAGGGGTGACATTTACTAATCCCACTCCAATCTAAACCAATTTGGGGAAGGTGTTGGACACTAATGGGGTGTCATTTACGATTTACACTACAATCTAAAACATTTTATGGTGCAAAGTGCTACACACTAACATTTTTATGTGCACAATCAATCGCCCATACATTTAATCATTTTTGATCTATACAATAAACTAAAATGTATTTAAAAAACATGCTAACCAACGCTACAAACCGATATATTCATAATTATACATTAACATATAAAAATAATATTTTTATCACTATTAATACATGTCTAAAACTATTTACTACCATTCCTAATCTTTGAATGATAAAATAAAAAATAAAATCATATTCCAAAGTTAACAATCATAAAATCAAAAAACACATCTGAAACCAATAAAAAAAAACTTACACAAATTAAAATTAATACATTTTGGAAAATATGGGTGGTAGACCTGGCATCTTTTGACATATTTCCTCTGTCTTTTTGCTTTCTGACCTCCTGTTTTTGATGGTATGTTGGACTTCATTTTTGCTGGTTTAGTGTTTCTGCTCACCTTTTCACTGCTATTCATTGCAAAGGTGCAAGTGTTTCCACTGTAAATTGTGCTATGATTGGTTGTCCCGGATTGGCATATTTGATTTACTGGTAATTCCCTAGTAAAGGGCACTGCATGTGACCAGGGTTTGTAAATCAAATGCTACTAGTGGGCCTGCGGCACTGACTGTGTCACCCACAGAAGTAGCCTTTCAAATGTGTCTCAGACCTGCTACTGAAGTGCCTGTGCGCACAGCTTTTAACTGCCATGTCAACTTGGCAAGTGCACCCACTTGCCAGGCCTAACCCTTCCCTTTTATTACATATAAAACACCCCTAATGTAGGCCCAATGCAGCCCTATGGGCAGGGTGAAGTGTATGTGAAAGGTAGGACATGTGCTGGTGTGTTTTACATGTCCTGATAGTGAAATACTGTGCATTTCGTTTTTCACTATTGAAAAGCTGTCTTTCCCATAGGTGATCATTGGAGCTGCCTTGTAACATTTTACAAGTGTAACTTTCAATTGGGAAAAGATAGAGATATGGAGTTTAGGTTGCCTGAGCTCAGAATTCAATAACACATCCATTATTAAAGGTGGTTTTGAAATTGTGTGCTTATAAAATGCCACTTTTGGAAAGTGGGCATTTTATTGCTTAACCCTGTGTGCTTCTGCCTGCTTGTGGATTCACTGTCTGGTTTTATACTGACAGTAGCTGTTTGTGCATTCACTCCAGACACTCACACAAAGGGAGCTGAGATGTGCCGGCATATACTGATGAGCCATCCTGGCCTAGAGTGGTGGGATGAGTTGTCACTGACTCCTGAATAGGCTGTAGCTGCTCTGCACAATGCTGTCTTCACACCCTGTAGTGTGGCTGGACCAAGGAGGACAGAACTGGTTTTGTTGAGTCAGAGGGACTCTCTGAACAAAGACTCCAAAGGGAAAAAGAGGTATAAGTATTAGATCTAAAAGCCCAGAACTTTAGAACTCTTTTGGACTAAGGGGCCTGCCAAGAAGAAGAGCTGGAGGAGCTGCTGGGAGGAGTACTGCCCCTTTGCTATGTGTTGCTTTGTTGGGTTGGCCTGCAGTTGCTGCTTCTGTCTTGGGCAGTGAAAGGACTGGAGTGAAATTTCTGCAACTTATTGCCAGAGTTTTTTCAAAGGATTGAAGTAGAGCTTGCCTTCTGTTGGAAGTCTCAGGAACATCAAAGACTTTCAGTTCATCTGGCAACAGCACTGGGAACTGTGTGTCATTTGCACTGCAACAGAAGAAAAACCACTTTGATGCCGCCTGTGATGCGCTGCCGGCTCCGTGACCTGAAGGCACCGCAGAGAGCTTCGCCCGCTTTGCACCACAACCCTGGTCTCCCTGACGTTGCCCCCAATGCTGCCACCGAGCCACTGCTTGAACCGTGACCTGTGGGCACCGCACTTTGCATTGCCTCACTTCACATCACCACCTGGTCTCAACGGCGATGATGCTCCACACCAACATCAATGCCGCTGCCTGCACCGTGACCTGTGGACACCGCTCGTGAGGTACACGAAGCATAGCTCCGTCCCACACCACAGGCCAGGTCCACCGTCAGCGACATTTACTCCACTATTGCCAACAAATGCCACTGCTTGCATCGCAACCTGAGGGCATCACACGATGCATCACCATGCATCGCAACCTTGAGTCTACTGATGACAGTGCTTCAGTAACCACAATGCCACTGACTGCCTCATGACCTGTGGATGCCTCACGTCACATCGTTCCACCTCACACGCAGCCCTGCTCTCACTGACGAAGCTGTCACCGAGCCGCAGCCTGCACCACTACCTGTGGGCACCGCACGTTGCATCGTCCCACTTCGTATTGCAGCACCTATGCCAAAGACGCCTGTGCTTCTGACTTCAACTAGACAGAGTTCGATCTGCAACGCTTCTGACTTCAGGGGCCCGAAGACTCCTGCGCCAACTTCCGGAACCGATGCCTGCTGATGCCTGCCGCTGCCCCCACCTCTTTGGAGCTCATCGCAAGGTCCACGATGCCCTGCATTTCCAAGGAACTGTTTGAGGGTCTTCCTAACTCCATAGCTGGCCCGCGACCAACCGGGCTGTTGAACTGTTGGATAAGTCTGTTCATGACTCCGGATTTAGGCCCGGGCGGAGCTATAGACTTCAAGGAACTGTATTTTAAGTCTATTCTTGTAAAATTCATATCTTTATTACTGTATGTTGGACTTTTATCGCTTTGGTCTTGTTTTACACAGATACATATTGCCTATTTTTCTAAAACTTGTGTGGTGTCCTTTTGTAGTGTTTTCACTGTATTACTGTGTGTTATTTGCAAATGCTTTACACATTGCCACTGAGATAAGCCTGCCTGCTCATGCCAAGCTACCAAGGGGGGGTGAACAGGGATTATTTCAGAAGTGTAAATCCTCTTACCCTGACTAGAAGGAAGGGTCCCTACTTGGACAGAGTACGAACCTGCCAACCAGAGACTCCCATTTCTAATATTGGTTGTCAGCAGTGAGGATAGGAGTTGTGTTTGCACTTGACCTACAGTGATTGGTGTACACTCCTACCATATCGCAGACCACTACTTACCACATACTGATTTTCTTTTCTTCTATTTTTGTCTTTCCATCTTGTGTGAGCTTGAACTTCCTACTGCATCATGTCTCAGTGAAGAGCATCGTCAGTTGCATCCCTGGAATTGGTTATTGAGGAGGATAAGTTGGAAGACTACATCGTGAAGGAACTGAAGGCAGTTTGCAAAAACCTCAAAGTCCAAGTTAGAGGCCTCACCAAAAAGGAGTAGCTTCAAAAGGCGCTCAGGGCCTTGATAGCAGCCAGAGATGCCAGCGGGCAGTCTGGAGATCTTACTGTGGAGGCCGAGGAGCCAATTCAAAGGGTTGATATGCTTTTGGGAGGGGAGGGATCCTCCAGGCCAGGCAGCAGTGGTCTGTCCCCAGAGAAGCGGGAGGACAGTAGAGCAGCTAAGGGGCATCAAATAAAGCTTGAAATGCTCAAGATGGAGTCATAAAAGATTATCTTAGACCATGGGTGTGGTATAAAGGAGCTGGAGTTAAAGAGTAAATCCAGCCCAGATGGTGGCAGCAATTCTGCAGTAAACTCCGATAGAGTAGTACTCATTCCCAAGAATGCAGGGAAAGAGTACAAGAAGGGAGATGAAATAAAGAGGTGGTTTCACGGCTATGAGGCATCTATCCACATGAATTGGGTTCCTGAGAGAAATTGGGGCAGTACGATTGTGGAACCACTTCACAGAGGAGGGGAGGGAGACATTGTTAGCGTTAGGTAAGGATTTCAACCTCACCTATCCTGAAATGAAGGAGGCCCTTCTCACCCAGTATGGTCTCACTCCTGACAAGGACAGAAATCCATTTAGGCAGAGTAGGAAAACTTATTCCCACACCTGGTTAGAATGTGTAGATTATTTTTGCAGATCACTGGATGGTTGAGTGAGGGGCAGTAATGTTACAGATTGCCAGAGGCTGTACAATTTGATTGTGTGGGAGCACTTGTCTAGTCTGTTTTTTACAGAGCTGTGCCAGTACTTGACAGATAGTAAGCTGATTGACCCCGGGAAGCTTGCTATGGAGGCAGACTGCTGGGTGAGTGCCAGGGTCCACAAGAAGGTGTATGGGGGAGACTCTGCAAAAGGTGGGCAGGGTCCCCAGCAGAAGAGTGGGGGGACAAGGATAAAGCACAGGAGTTCTCAAAAGGGCCCCAATCTAGTACCCAGGGTAAAGATCCCACCCCCCAGGAGATAAGAAACCTACAGGGAAACAAGTGGTTGTACTGGGGGACTTATCTGAGCTGACCCTTTGGCAGCAAGTGGGTGGTCCCACAAGGGAAGAGTTCTGCAGGAGCAGAGAGAATTTCCTTCTCTGGTTGGTTTACTGCAGCAGGCTGCAGACCAGGCAGCTGGTGATCAGACTGGATCTACTGGGAGAATGGTCTCCTATACAGCGAGCCTAGAGCAAATGACAAGGCAGTCTGATGAACATTGTAGGTCTTACCAGACTTGCCAGGTAAGTGGTAAGAGTGGGTGGAAGTATAAGGCTATGTAAGGAGGTGAAATGTGCTGGGAGCTGATCCACTGGCTTCCTGCACCATCCTTTCTCCTTTTTATACTATGTTGCTTCTCTCTTCCTTGATGCAGAAGTCCAGTTCTTCCCCCAGGTAGACCTTAGGGGGTTTAAGGGGACCAGCATCCCTGGTGCTAGGGAGAGCTCCACTGATCCTGGGGCAACTGTAGTCAGAGTCCTTGGTCCAGATGGATATCATGGTGTTCCTACTTCCAGTTGCCCATGGTTGCCACCTCCAATCTCTCTGTCCAGCAGAAAAGCACAACCAAGACAAAGCTTTCCCCCTTGTGCAAGACCTTTTAAGTGGGGACAGAACTCTAGCAGCCAGGCAACTCTGGCCTATCCAGGCGTGCCATATCACCTCTCTGCCCCTGTCCCAACCCTCCTGAACAGAATGCTGCGACAAGTAAAAATGGCGTCTCCCAGGAGTCACTGGCCACATCTCCTCCGAGGGCTTTAAATCTGCCCCTTGCTGACATCACTGCCAGGGACTTTCACAACAAAACTTCAAAGCAGATCCCCCTCCTGTATTGGTTTCAGAGGTCAGGGCTCCCTCCTTTGTCCTTTGTTCAGTGGACTTCAGCTGGCCCTTTCCTAGGACAGTGTGGCAGCTAATTGATTGATGCAAATCATTCATCCCCACCCTTTTCTTCCTCTGCAGCTGAATGAAGCACTGTTAATTACCCCCTTTGTGTGGGGTGGCCTTTGTTCCTGCTGCTGGAGAGAAATGTAATTAACTTGGCATAGCAGGGTGACAAAAAGCTGAACTTGGGCTTTGATCCTGACCTGAGCCAGAGAAATATGACAATCCTGGATGATCCATAAACTGTACAGATATCTTCTTGGAACTCTCAGATTTGGGTTTGGCATACAGCCCCCCCCCCCATTTTGGTACGTCACTGGTCTCAGTAGGCAAAGGGAAACAAAACTGCACTCTAAGTCTGGCTTCCCCATAGGTGTATAATGGAGTGTTACTGCAGTCAAGACAGTAAACCACACTGACTTTCCCTGTGAGTGTACACTAACATTAGAAGGCCCACTCTAGGCCAATATCCAATCCTGCAGAGTCTACTCTGTGGCAGGCTACCTTTGTGCAGTTATCGGGCTGTGCACAACAGGAGTCTCACACGCACAGCCCTCACAGGTATGCACACACTTGCACACACATGTTCATATGTAAGCAGGCAACTGCCCCTTACCACTGCTGTGTTGCAGTGGCCTTATCTTAAAAGGCAGACATGGTGGTAAACATGTGCAGTCAATTTACCCTGTATTTACAATGGGTGAGTCAACAGTTGTGAGGCTCACACACAGGAAAAAGGTCAAAAACAGGTGATCAAAAAGCAAAAAATCTGGAAGGATTTGATGGGCATTACCCATCACCTTACAAAGACAATTTATAATCTGTTTAGGGAGCTCAGATCTTTACCAAACAAGGTCTAGTAGGAGACTATCAACTGCTTCACATCAAAGAATGGAATGGGTGGAAGATGGCTTTCCATACCTCTTATGGGCACTGTGAATATAGTGTGATGCAGTTTGAATTGTGCATTAATCCTGCATATTTCAGCACTTCATGGATTCAATATTCTCTAATAAGTTATATCACTGTGTTCTGTTCAACATGGTGATATTCTGGCATATGCTTAGGCCATCATGAAGCATCAAGAGTATGTTGGCATCATACTGTCTAGGAATCAGCAACCTCAATTAAATAATAAACCATAGAAATGTGAGTAAAAGAAAGGAATACATGGAATAGCTTTGATCCAGAATATGTCCCTCTTGTTAGCCTACAGATCCAAAAAGGGTGTCTGTGGTTTTAAGTGGCCATCTCCTACAAACATTGAAAAAACTCAAAGGTTCCTTAGATTCAATAATATTTATCGACAATTTATCAAAGATTTCACAGAAATTACAGGTCATATTACGAAGATCTTAAATAAAGAGAATTAGAAATGGATTTTCATTGGGATGAGCTCATATTCTACGCCATGCAGATACTACAAAGAAGTTAATTGTGGAAACAGATGATTATGAAAGATCTGGTGGAACAGTTTTACTTCAGAAACAGAAAGATGATGGATAGGAACATCTAGTGTTTGGGCCCTCTGCTCCCATTTACCATCTGTAATAGGGCTATTTGCAGTAATGCTGCTGATGTGTGTGTCTCATGCTCCTTTTCTCTTAGAACTATATATGACTCTGGTATTCTCCTCCTTGTACTTAGCATGCTATGTGCTCTATGCATTGTCAGTGCTGAGTCACATGAATTGATCCGGCATGGTCTGTGACTCTGTTATGCGCATTTTGATATCATATAAAGATATAAAAGTGGGACCATGGTATTTAGCTTCAAAGAAAGTGAAATGTTTGTTTTGCACTAGAACTTTAATGAAATGTACCATTTTTGGCTGGAAGCAGGGCAGCAATTGTTGAACTCTAAAGGAAATGCTGGACAAAACGTTAACAGAGCTCAACAACAATGAAGCAATACTGTGTAAAACAATAAAAGATCAATAACACAAGAGTTCAACACAACAATTGCAACATAACAAATACACAAAACAGCATGCAACATGTAAAACTAAACTACAATAACAGAACCCAAGACAAAAGCAGCATAGTGCAATACAAGACTTTATGAACAACTTTAAAGCAACACAGCACACTGCTCAAACAACAAACTGGAACAGCAAAATACAATGACACAACAAAGCTAAACACAATACAAATATCAGATAACTGGAAAAAGCACAACACAGAACCAAAAACAACTACACAACCTAGACCAGCACAATTGCATTGTGGTGCTGTTGTGTTGCTATTTTATTATAAAGCTGTTGTCTTTTTTGTTTTGTTGTGCAGTGTGTTTATGTGTTATTGTATTGTTATTGTAGAATCTTTATTTTTTGTGTTGTTGCATCTTATTATTTTTATTGTTGAATGGTGGTATTGTGTACTTGTGTTGTAGTATTTGTTTAGTTTTTCCTTTGAGCTGTATTGTGCTTTAGATTTGTTCTGTTATTTATTTTTTGTTGTGTTTGGTGTAGTCTGCTGTATTGGATGTTGTATTGTGAATTTGCTGTTATGCTGCTTTTTTGGATGCTATGTTTCTGTGTTGTTGTGTTGTTCTGTTTTGTGTTGTTTTGTTTGTTTGATTTTTCATGATGTTTTGTATTTTTATTTTGCTATTAGCAAATATGTCGTGGATAAAGTACCTTGTACTATACACTCAAATGATATTGGAAATCACACGTATAAGCACAGCCTTTTTCAAAAAAAGACATGCTAATATTATTTCTGATGGTCTTCTAAAATTCTGCATACTTGGAAGTTACACATTCTAGTTAAAACTTGTTCTATATTTTAAAATATTCACTCCAATTTTTGCCTCTAAAGATATGCAATATTTAAAAATATTTTGGAATGTACCACCTGGTACTCATGACTGGGTTCTACAGAAATACTACCTCGATACTACTACACACTCCTGCCACACTTTTACTTTGATACATCAGCAGACCCATGCTTCTCTTCACTGGGCATCCATTGTACAGGTCTTTTCACTGCTCAGAGGCAGAACACAATGTCTTTTGTGTTCTATTGCTAACATTATGTACCTAAACACATTCTTCATGGACTGATTGATATCTATCTACTTACAAGGGTACAACCATACCAAGTAGCCTTTATAAACTTATCAAATTGAAGAATGAAAGGCGTGTTATCTGTCTTTGTTAGACTAAAGTAAGTAATGCTCTTGTTAGAAACACAATTTGCTTAAGTGGACTTCATTGAAGTATTACTATATACATGGAATAAGTACTTACTACTCAAGGACAATGTGTCCTTCCGCACATATTTAGTTCCAAGGTTAGTTGTCTACATTAGGCCCATTCTTGTGGGTGATATGCATTGACCATTTCTACCCAGGAGCAACCACTAACAGTCTTGCAGGGTGTAGGATGAATGGTTTCATTACAGCTCTGTTAATTTATCATTGTAGCTCATTGCCAAGCACTTTTCAGGTTGTTAAAGGCCCTTTGAATGAAAAACATACCACAGCTGCAGACAAGGGCTTTTAACAAAGTATAGCTTCTTTAACAACCGATATAACCTGGGGTAAAAGGGTTATAGATAATTCCACTCACTAACACTAAAATGTTCTAAATTAAACAGGACATATGAGAAAGAAAAATGTTGGAATGCTGAAGCAGAAGGTCCACATCTGCCATTATGAGACTTTTGCACTCCATCGTCTTAAATACAGATCTCAACATTCTAGTGTTCCAATTAAACAATATTATACTAAGGGAGAGCATTCCTGCATAGCTATTGACCTGGATATCAATGCCCTCCCCTTGGATAATGTTGTTATTATAAAGTAGTCTCTAAACTTTTGGGGTGAAATTCACAAAATCAACTATGGAATAGATGGAGTAATTTCACAGTACTTGTCAGGATTATGATAAATGATATACACTTATGTCATTCCCAAACCCTCCTTTGCAGTCTCATTGATTCTACAGAAATACGGTTACCACCAGAAACATCAAGATAGAAAAGGGCAAGGGAGAGAGAGAAATCCTGGTGTGGACTCATCCTCTTAGATTGGAAGTTTGATTGCAGCAAGGCTTTTTCCTGGGACCAGGAGATGTCCATGACAGCAGTTTCAGAGCAAACTGTAATGTGCACTGGGAAGGATGCTGGGCAGGCTTTGCAGAACAACCTATACCAGAAAATCCTAACACAGAGGGAACTGAGGGAAGAAGCAAAGTAATGAAAGTGGGGACACACATGGCTGGGTGCAAACTGGATAGCGACACAAGGGAATCTTAGCATAGGGAACAGTTGCCAGTAAAAGCCTCATCATTTTCCCTTGGTTAAATATGGCACATTTACTAATACACCAGAAGGAAAATAGCTTAACCTGAAAGGGATGCTTCGGAACACTAACCAAATCATACGTTTGCTCCTAGTTGTTCCTCCATAACTGCCATGTTTAATGCATGAGAATATGTAAAGCCATGTTGTGATCTCTCCTATTCCCTTATCTTATATGTTGGTTTGCCTAATAGCAAGATGGTCAAATGTCTATACTTCCAAACCACCTAATTCTCACAGTATTATTTATGTGAAAGGTTACAAGAACCATACCAGATGATTTTTTACACTAAGGATCCACCAATTTTGTCTTATTGAAATGTATTTTATTGAATGCCTGAGGGTCACAGAAAGAAGCCTATAGAAAAGGTGATAACTGATTTCAGTTACATTTGATTCATTTACTGGTAGTGTCACATGAAATTTAGCAACTGTAGTGAGATGTAAGGTGATTTCACTCAGTGAAAAATGCTGAACCTCTGCTGGATGAACCAACCTTGAGAGAAAACAGATTTCTCTCATAATTATATCTTGAAAATAAAGTCTAGTGGTCCATAAGCTAAAATGAGAACACGTTTTATATAGATTCTCAAATATTTTCCTCCTCTAGGCGAGAAAAAGGTCTGACATGCTGAGTGAAAAGTACTACCTAAAGCAACAGAAGCAGTCTGTCAGTTGATTCTATTGTGTTATACTCTAGCTTCAGCATGGGGTTCTAATGAGCAACTTCAGTGCTAACATTCTATATACATGAAAATATGAGACATATGGATGTCATGTTGCTGAAGTAGGAACTGTTAAATTTAAATCTTTTCCTGGTAATTCATAATTTCAGCATCCCCTTTTCACATATGTTGCCTACAACTATACATCCTCTCTGTTCTTAATGCCAACTTGATTTTAAAATAGTAACATTTTGGTAATCATACAAGGTTTTCCAACATACCATTTAAATACAAGGAAGTAGATGTTTTAGAAGTACAGGAAGCTAGTTTGTGATAGATTTCATATTTAATGTATATAGATTCGTTCTCCCAAGAATCGTGAGACATTTCAGTTTTCTTCTTGATTATACCATCAGTAGCTGCATGTCTCTGAATGAATGTGTACTGGTCTCAGAATAATCATTATAGTGTCAAAGGTGCAATCCACTAATATGCACAGGAGCAGAACGACGTCAGTTCCCAACGCCCCACAACAGTTTCCCAGTAAACACGTAATTATAACTCGTGAATCACTGCGGAACCCCCTGGGGGGAAAGGGGATGGGACAGAGAAGAGACAGTCACAAAATGTGTTCGCTCTGGTACTTCCTCTGATACTTCACTCTTCCTGCGTGTTCTTTTCTTGCATAATTTGGTTTACTGGAAGCTGAACTGCAAGAAATTATAACATTAAACAACTACAACTGGTTTAAATGTTAATCAATATTTTCTTCTAAGAGTTACCTCAATTCATCTCTATTTGTACATACCCAGATATCTTGTGACCTATGCCTCTCTTCGTGTGGTGTTATATTTCTTGCTCCCTGTAACTATTCCTGTACAGATGCTGATTCCTACTTGGTCTCTGGTAAGTATAAACTCTCTTCTTATTTTCAGAATGTATTTTTTATGTAGAACTAAAGTTTATTTTCTACCTTCTTCACCTATTGAAAACCTATACCTAAAATATATATACAAGTGAGGTTTTTGTCTGCCAAGCTGCTGCACAAAAACTGATACACTCTGTGAATTTTCAGGAACAGGAAAACTACGATAAATTCACGAGTGCCAAAAACAGCTATACGACTTGTGCTGACTCTCCCTCTATTTTCGGAACACTACCTACAAGAGGCGTGGTATGCTCTATTTACCTCAATGCCCATGCGCTGCTGAGGAAACGATAAATCTCCTCTGCCTCACAGCACGCATGCTCCAGTCTTTCAATAATAAATACCAGCTTACTGACTTGCGCCAAAGATGACACTGCTCCCTCCGGCTGCAAACTAAGACGCAACGAGGTAAGAGTCGAAATTCTGCTCAACGAGAATTTTCCCTGACTAACTTTCGTGCCGAAACTACAGGAACGTCCTACTGCTCGAATTCTTCAGGTGAAGTGCGCGATAATGCGGGCGCTGCACCTGGACATTCCAAGTTGCCCTGAGCTGAATGACAACTAGCATGCTGCTCGGTAGAGCGCTTCTTGGCGGCCATCTTAGGTTTTCTCTTCGCCCAGTATTTACTCCAGTAATGACAAATCCTAGTCTTTGTGGAGGTTCTAAGTCTGGTTAGACTAACAGAGAACCCTTTCCTTTTGGGGGGCTGAGTGATCCTGACATATAGAGAGCTAAATGTAACAAAATATAAAACCCATTTTACAATACACATAATGCCAATAAAAATGTCCCTCTGCATATCTTATAAATGGCTATGTTGAAGGGTAATTAGTTAAAAAGTACTTTAAAATAAGTTGCATTGTAAATCACACAGAATGAGGCAACTATACTAAAGCACAATAAAGACTGTCAAAAGTTACACACTTGTCACAGAATGGGAATACATGGAAAGGAAGTGAATCATATGTTTCAAGAACTTGTAACAGAAAAGATGAGAACCATTTTCATGTACATATTCAGTCTTCTGCACAGGAAAGTGAATTAATCTAATGTTGTCTTTGGGAGAATATCTCCTAGTGCATACACATTCTTTGAGGTAGGTTATTCCACTAGTCCTTTAGTAAAATTATGTGATGTCCACAGACATCTTTTACCAGAAGGAGCCATAGAGATATCAGGATCGATGCTGTAATGAGGCATGTGTCTCAGATACTAGCTATGAATCTGTTGGTAGAAACTGACCGGCTAGGTCAAATGCAGCGTTTTGGTAAACCTGTTTGATTTACAGTTGTTATATTGCATGTCTCAACTGTTCTGACACAAAAAAATGAATTTAAAGATATTTGAAAATGTTCTTACATGATATTCTGTATTGTTGTTGTAATTCAGCAGGACATTAAAATTGCCCTTCAGAATATATCTGATGAACCAATTATAAATGTGTATATTTCTATATTTTTTTATTTGATGGCAAAAAATGTGTAAGAGGGACAATCAAGTTCCCATAAAGCTCAACTTTCGTAGTGTTTAAGGATTGTTAAAGTGTTGACCTCCTGTTACGCTCTGCTGAAAGTATTGATTGTCTTATGGCTTGTTTGATTTTGAATTCAGGTCTAAATTTGCCTTTGTGAATTGGGCCATTAGACTTCAGGTCTAAACTTATAATTCAGGTCTAGGGTTGCATTTGTGAATTGGGCCCTAAGTGCACATTACCTATCCTTGCACAGCCACTGTTGTCATTTATTCTCTGCACTACGATATCCCTTCTTGCCTGGATAGGGTGTACTAGTCTTGATGTGGACACATTTGCAATATTTGGGAAAATCCAACTCAAGTAACAGTTGCCCCACCAAGTGTGAGATCTGTTGATGGTAGAAATTTACAGTGCAAAAGATTGCACATACTGGGGGAAGAGGGTTAGAGGTTTCATGAATGGTAAGAAATATACAAATGCAACAATCATTAAGCCCATGAGCAACATGTGACATCCCATCTATCAGTGGAATGGAAGATAACAGTTCAGTTGCCAAATTCAAATAGACTTTTCTTTAGTAGTCCCCAGACTCTTTACTTAGCTCTTCATTACTTAGGCTGGGAAAATTCAAAATAGGGAGGACCTGCAAATTTAATAAAAAATGTATAATATAAGACATTTATAATAATAGGAACATGATTCTTGCATGCTGGCCGTTTTGAATCGCTGAGCAGGACTATTTGAGTCCTCTTGTTTCCCATGGAAGTAGATAGGCAGTGGACCTTCTTCTGGCTGTTGTCATCAGTACTTTAAGATTTCACCCAGAAGGAGATTGTCATGTTGAACAAGAAAATGAAAGAAATTGAGACTTAGTTTATTCTAGGTAAATTGAGTGGTCCCAGAAGAACCTAGAGAGGATAGACATACGTTAGCAAAAGGACAATCAAGCGAAGTGGCTATCGCAGTGTGGTGTGGAAGGCAAGCATTGATCCACAATGATCTCCCAACAAAGAAGCACTTACTTCATATAGTTAAGAGGAAGTATCCTTGTTGGGTGGAGATTCAACTTTGTCAGTGATTTTTGTATGAAAACTCTTGAGGAACAATCACATTGCCAATATTACATGTACACAAGGTCAATGGAGACACTACCTTGTCGTCCTTTACGCAGGTGTAGTGTAGAATAGGCACCAGACGTTCACCCAACGAGGTAGTACTTACTAATTAACCAGTACAAAGCACTCCAGTTGAGAAGCCATTTTGTGCAAAACTGTGGACTCTATGTGGATAAATACACAGGCGATGTTCCATTCTTGCCCTGATGTTCATTTCACAGAAATTAAAACTCAAAGAGAAGCACTTAGAAATATAAACAAAGCAGGTGCCCTAGTTGAAGCTCCACTTCTGTAAAGGCCAAATCATCCTAACTTCTTGCTCTTGGCCAAGGCAAAGGCAAGTGTGTTTTCTCTACAATTGCACGTTGAAAAACGACCTGAAATCTTTGATGGAGATGAATGCATCGTTGACTTATTAGAGCGCAATCTCTTCTGTGGTGACTGTCCAAGACAAATGGGTTCTTTTTTTGTCATCTCCTGGTCTGGAGAGCAGAGTCCATGGTTCTCCCTTTTAATTACTGATTAGTATGCAAATGGTAAAAATCACATCCAAGCTCTACCAGTCTGGCCCCGCCCCTTCCATTTTAGTAGTATGCAACAGTGTTCCCACCATTTTCCAGGCTGATGGACAGCTCAATTTACCAAAGTGACCTGAGCATGTTTCCCACCAATTTTGATGGCACTTTCTTGATGCAGAGGAATAGGATGGACATCTCCAGAGATTCTCCACCAAAGAAGCACTTACTTCATTTATTTAAGAAGAAGTACCCTTCTATCGTGGAGATTCAACTCTTTGTCTGTAGTCTCGTCGTCTTCGCTATACGAGGATTCATTTTGTCACTGTTTTCTGTATGAAGATGCTCAAGGAACAATTATATTGCCAAAATTACATGTACACAAGGTCACTGGAGACATTACCTCATGGTACTTTGCATAGCTATAGTGTAGAGTAAGCACTAGAAAAAACCAAAGGTAAAAGTAACAATATAATTAGGTGTGAAAAAAAGATCTGTTTTTGTTTTTAAAAAAACCTTAGAAATTCACTGAAAAAAACAAAAACAAAGGTTAAAATTAGGTTATAGTGAGGTGGATATATTTCTGTGTCAACATTAATGTTTTGAACTAAATAATACACAGAAATTCACCAGTTATAGTTAGCAGAGCTAACTCTAACGTGCGTCCCGTCATGCATTGCTTATGGCCTCCCATATTACATCACTCATGTTATGTTCTATGACAATATTTATGACATTACTATGTTTATGCAATGCGCTAAACAAAGAACTGTGAAGTATACTTCATCAGCCATAGCTTTGACAGTATTACTGACATTGCAAACACAAGGAGATGATGGACCGAGTGCTGAAACTTTTCAGACACTGACCCCCAGTCACAGTTCTGGGTTGAATCCATCATCATTCTTTAGTTCACATTGCCACCTCAGTTTAGAGCCAGCTATATGCAAATCAGTCTTGACGCTGTGCCTCATGGGAACAGTCCAGCCCAAACTGCCAATCCACATCTTCCCTGAACCAGAAACAAGCATCCTGGGACCGGTTTCGGGGTAACACCCCTCATCTGCCAGGTTGGCTTGAATCCAGTGGCAAATTGAGCAAGGGTCCCACGTCTGGGCATACCCTGCCAACTTAGGGCGAACAAAGCAAACACAAGGAGATGATGGACGGAGTGCTGAAACTTTTCAGACACTCACCCAAAGTCACAGATCTGGGTTGAATCCATCATCATTCTTTAACTCACTTCACCACCTCAGTTTAGACCAAGCTATATGCAAATCAGTCTTGACACTGTGCCTCTTGGGCACAGTCCAGCCCAAACTGCCAAGCCACATCTTCCCTGAACCAGAAACAAGCATCCTGGGACCGGTTTCGGGGTAACACCCCTCATCAGCCAGGCTAGCTAGAATCCAGTGGCAAAGTGAGCAAGGGACCCATGTCTGGTCATACTGAACTGGGGTGGCGAAGTGAGCTAAAGCACATGCCCAACAAAGAAGGAAGTGTAGAAAACAAAGACAAAACTGCCACCACAGATACACACACATACTGGCTATACAAAATGGCCACTGCCACATGACCAACAAAGGAGATGTTGAGGCCAAGGAACATGTTTACCCTACCCTGCCTGGAGCATGTTCCCTCATCCCAAAAAAAGTGTGTAGCATTGCAGGGAAAAGATTGCACGGATATATATTATGTACACAAAATGTATCTGGGCCAACACATGAGACTGGCCTTTGACCCAGCACCAGAGAATCTGCTATGTCAGAAAATAAAATGAAATAAGCTTTAAAAATTCTCCAACCAAAAACAGCTCAAGACAACATCAATAAACTATTTAAATTACTTTAAAAAATGTAGAAAAAGGAACAACACAATATCAACCATGTCACATGTACTATAACTCACACAAATGGTGGGCAAGCACATGAGGAAGAAGGTAGCTAAGAACAAAGGAACATATTTGGCTACATGGGTCTGGACTCTATGGGCCATCCCGACCCTTGCCAGGCAGATGTAGTAAAAAAATAACCTACAATTTGCATTCAACACACAGCCATACATCAGCCCCTACAATTACTAATAAAACACATAACACAGCAGCAATGAAAATTGTTAGAAATTGAGGTTTCTGATTGGAAGAGTATACACCCTGTCCAAGCAGTAGACACAATCCTAGTCAGGGTAAGACAGATATACAACCTAGATTAACCTGTGCTCACCCTCTGGTAGATTGGCACAGAGCATGCAGGCTTAACTTATCAGGCAATGTGTAAAGTATTTGGGCAACACTTAAATTACAGTAACACAGTGAAAACACCACAAAAAGTCTGCACACTAGTTTAGAATAATAGAGAATATTTATTTGAGTAAAACAAGACCAAAACAAAATGAATCCAATAAGTAGAACTTGGGATATTAATTCTTAAAGATTAAATCCAAAAACAGAGTTTAGAATTCAAAAGAGCTAAGGGGTTACTTGAGGTTGTGCTAGACCGAGGTAAATCCTAAGTTCCAGGCCGACCACAATGGAGGGCAGGGCGGCTACAGGACCCATGTAGGGCCCGCTGAAAAAGTACCTTGGATGGAGCAATCATTGGCTTCGTAGACTCGATATGTGGGTTCCAATTCACGCAGACGGGGTAATGTGTTGAAGTCGAACCTACAGTCTGTGTCCAAGAATCGGCGCTGCACCAAAGTCAAGCCTCGCAATCAGTGTTGAAGGATCGGTGCTGCCTTGAAATTGAGCCTCATAGCGGCGTCTTTGGGTCAGCGCTGCATCATCGTTGAACCTCGCATTCGGGGCTCGCTTCATTAATCGAATCGCCACAGCCTCAGCATCAGAGGGCACTGCGTTGGTTCTGATCAGCACAAAGGTGTCACTATGTGAATTGTTGTAGAAAACAGTTGCAGAACCCACGTCTGAGGCACAGGACTGGAAGGGGTACCTCAGGCAAGGGTGGGACTCACAGATGGCAGAGTCCAGCAGTAGCAGCAGACTTTCAAGAAGTCTTTTTTGACACTGAAACTTCAGAAAACAGGAGACAAGATAGCAAGCCCTTGGAGAACTTGGGTTCGAGGATGTAGAGAGCAGGTACAGTCCCTCTCACTCCCAGGCAAGAGGCAGCAGGTAACAGGCCAACACAGCACAGTAGTTAGGAAAGAGTCAGTCCCTCCTACAGCACAGCAATCAGCAGGCAGCAGGCCAACACAGCAAAGCAAATGGCAAAGGGGCAGTCCCTCTTTCAGTGAAAACAAGAGGGTATGCAGTTCCTAATGAGGCAGAGGGAGCGAGGTCTGAGAAGAAGAAAAGGTTGTCCTTTCGGAATTAGAGCCCTCACACACCCAGCCAGCTGGGTGTCATGCTTCATCACAGGGCTTGCTCCTCGTCAGGTCGGCGCTGCAATACCTGACGGGCACCCTATGAGGGGCTCTTTGGCGGAGATCTTTTATTCCTTGCCGTATGGTGCTGTGGGTGTAAGGGACCTAAAACTGTAGATGTGCTGAAGTGAAGGTCAATAGACCGTGCAAGATTAAAACAGGAAATGGAAGTCCAACCAGAATAATTTTAATGAATTTAGCTTCCAACCTGATTAAAAACATATATAGTGGCGCTTTCCTGAAATAATGTGTCAGGATATTACACTCAACTTCATTTGGTCAACATGTTTCTTGCCTATGTGTCAGATCTAGAAAGGACTGTCTATCTACACTATTAGTGGTGTTCTGGTTTACTAACCGTGATATACCACACAGTGCACCTAAAGATGTGGTACCTGTAAATGCGATGGCCAACCTATTGAGATAAAATCAGAAATTGGTTAAACAGTAGCAATTGTCTGTGGTGGCTTCTTCAACATCAATCTCCCTTGTAAGCCTCACCATGTGCGCCACACACACAGTGAAAACGTGGTGCCTGAAAACTAGCGTCCTTATGACGTGTTCGTGAGGAAATATATACGGTAAGTTAAAAAGCACAACCGGGTGTAGTATCCCGTATTAAAAATGATGGTGTTCTCTTGCAGTATTGTTTCCACCTGCCCTTCCAGTTAGGGAGGCAACGCTATGGCCTTCGATAACTGTTTCCAACCTACGCTTTGATTCTCTGGGCAAACTGAAAGCCATGCTTTTTCATAAGGCTATGGCCTTAACTTCAGCCAGAGAGACGTTTGATCTCCAGGTTGCAAGGTCCTCGTCTGAAATACAGACACTACTCCACACTAACTTCCCGCTGCATTTTGAAGAGCTGGTCCACCGTATCTTTAACATGTCTAATATGAAGGGAATAGTGCACTTTTTAAATGTATTGTCTCTGGACTGGGTAGCACCTTTCAGACGATTTTGGGAGTTATACCATCTTTCATACACTCCGTGTTGGGAAGCGTTTTTGGAGGGCTCCTGCTTGTCCTGCTACTTGTGGCTTGAATCCTGATTTTAATTTTTCTGCTCTGCAATAGACAACCCAGTTCAACCTGGAATGGAAACAGCATTGCTTGTGCTACAGTGCCATGAGCTCATGGTACCCTGCTTTGGCACACTTTGGCTTCGAGAACTAAATGAGCACTAGTTCTTGTCCTTCAGTCCTGTTTGGCTTCACTGCATACAAACTGTATTCCACTGCCTGCTGTTCAGCCACGAATGCATATTGGATCTATGCCTAGGATCACAATCGGTTGCACCACTGGACATTAAGGTACTGATGGACCCCTTAAAGGCCCATGGGTATTGTTGCCCCCAGCATATTCCTTTGTTGATGAATGCATTCTTTGAGCCACCCTGGGATGCTTTGGCTTCTAGCAAAATGGACACCGGCTCTAAGATACGCTTACAGGATGCAGTCCCTCCTTCAGCGGCTGCTGTGGGAACTGGATGGAATCACCTTTGTTCTTTACCCCTGCTTCGAGGAGCGCCTCTGGGAACGTCGCTAGCAACATCATTGTTGTGTCTACCACTCGGCTTTTTCCATGTGGTGGGAACCATTTGGCCTGTTTTTAAAAAACAAAACGAAAATGGGTCAACAGCTTTTGGTTTATTTTTCTAGGCACCTTGACTTTCTGAGTGCTTTGGATTTCAAATAAGTATAAAGACTTTTAAAGGCTTTTTATGAATATTTTAAAGAGAAGCTTGCTTTTAGATGATTTTAAAAGTAGTTTTAGACATTTTTAGCTTCAATTATGGTCTGTTGGCTTTTTAGATAGCTTTTATATATAGACCCTTAGTATGGGGAGTGGGTGTTATGTTCCCGGGCTAAGCCCAAGTAGCGAAGCTGCTCATTTCTTACATTGTCCTATTTTTCCCAATAACATTTCTGCTGTGACCTTTGCACATATTTACATGGATAACAATGCTGGATTAGCTTCTCTGAAACTACTTTGTTTACATATCTAGATTCACACAACCTTATCACGATGCCTCGAACATCATGTACAAGGCCTCTTTACACACTATGTACAAATGCCATTCTATCTTCATCCACGGGGCGACAGAGCTATCTACACATCCATAACATCGCTATTCTACAATGTCCATCACAAGGCTATTATAAATAATGAGCATCCCGATAGATTAGCAGAGGAGGCACTTCAGCTGACACCGAGGGTCCTTGCATGCTGAGACTTCACCACGCGGTGGTCTGACATCTCATGAGGGGTGTCCAGTTCATGACCAAGATGGGGTCCTTCATTATCTCCCGCCAGGTAATGGGTTTGGCTCGCCCCTAGGGGAGATTCTTGGCTGTACACCTACATACACTCTAGGTACAATTAGAGTAGGGTTTGCATAGTAGGAATACGCCTGATTAGTTCCTTGTTTACATGCCTGCATATACACACTGTTTTAGCACCATGGTAGAACTGTATCTACTATTTACATTTTTGGTGCTTGTAATTACTTTCTTCTGCTGCTGTCTACTGATTATTGCAGCACATGTATTCTATACAAGAATAACATTGGTTCAATAAATATATTGAAAATGTCCCACTGTGTATTCTCTATATTTCTCTGAGCACAAGTCAGAATACAGGAAATTTTCTCCACATCAGGAACTTTTGCCCAGGCTGTTTTTCTCGCGAGATTTCACTATTGGAACAAATTAATAAAAACGACACATTCTGTCAACAAAAGAATATGAGTTTTAGAAATTATTATTCCTCTCACTACATTTGATAAGAAGGCACAGACCTCCACCCACAACTTAAGTTATCGTCTTTCCAATGGCTCTTGGGTGCAGCCATTTGTGAGGTGCGTGCCACCGTCAATATTGGTCCCTGACCACTGTAGCATGAGGTGTGCAGGTGAAACTAGGCGGCTGCACTCACCTCGCCTCAAAAGTCCCCACAACCAAAGGCCTGAAACAGGGTTGTCTGCTTGCACCCACCCTGTTCAACCTGTTCATGGCCGACCTCCCAAAGGCACTCGACGTCTGCATCTCACACTCACCCAAGCTAGGAGGCAAAAAATTGACCAATCTTATGTACGCAGATGACGTAGTTCTGCTTAGTCACACTTACGTGGGTCTTCAACACCTACTAACGGAAATGCAGAACTATGCCAAAGAAAATAACTTAAAAATCAGTCTTAGTAAGACTCGGTCAATGACAATAAACAACTAAAGATATCGGCAGAGGAATTGGTTTTTGGATGGCACCCAACTCGTATTATCACAGGATTACAAATATCTAGGAGTTATAATTGACAAGGAAGGGACATTTACGCGCCAAATGAGGAAATAAGAAGGAGAGGGCTGGTAATAGCACTTTCGATGAAAAACCTCACAAACAAACTGATGGGGCCGACACTGAGCCCGCTTCTGAAGGTAGTCCAGGCCAAACTACTCCCTACGATCACCTACGGAAGTGAAGCAATGCGGGGGAGAGATGCCAAGGTACTAGACAGCACGCTGGTAAAAGCTTATAGGATCATGTTTTGCCTCCCGCATTACACTTCACCGGCTCAAATAAGGTTGGAGTTTGGTCTCCTACAACAATCTCTGGCCAGGCACGGGTCTTACGTCATCTGTTGGCACAAGATCAGAAGTGCCACCTCAAACACGTTAAACCAACTGCTGTGGCATGAAATCCAAAACACACAAGATGATGGACGGAATGCTGCACATTGGCAAACATTCACCCCCAGTCACAGATTGGGTTTAATCCATCGTTATTTTGCTTCACCACACCACCCCAGTTCAGACATAGCCATATGCAAATCAGTCTTGACCCTGTGCCTCATGGGAACAGTCCAGACCGAACTGCCAAGCCTTGTCTTCCCTGGACCGGAATCAAGCATCCTAGGACCGGTTTCAGGCTATCAGCCTTCATCAGCCAGGATAGCTTGACTCCAGTGGCGTAGTGAGCACAGGACCCACGTCTGGGCATACCCTTCCCATTTAGGGCGAAATGCAAAACACACAAGATGATGGACGGAATGCTGCACATTGGCAAACATTCTCCCCAGTCACAGATCTGGGTTTAATCCATCGTTATTTTGCTTCACCACGCCACCCCAGTTCAGACATAGCCATATGCAAATCAGTCTTGACCCTGTGCCTCATGGGAACAGTCCAGACCGAACTGCCAAGCCATGTCTTCCCTGGACCGGAATCAAGCATCCTAGGACCGGTTTCAGGCTATCAGCCTTCATCAGCCAGGATAGCTTGACTCCAGTGGCGTAGTGAGCATGGGACCCACGTCTGGGCATACCCTTCCCACTTAGGGCGAAATGCAAAACACACAATATGATGGACGGAATGCTGCACATTGGCAAACATTCACCCCCAGTCACAGATCTGGGTTTAATCCATCGTTATTTTGCTTCACCACGCCACCCCAGTTCAGACATAGCCATATGCAAATCAGTCTTGACCCTGTGCCCTGTGCCTGCATGAAATCCAGCACAGGGAAACTTCCCAAGCGAGGAGCTACCTCCAGACATCTTTGGAAATGACCAGGCTCACGGAACTTTGGAATACTCAACTCGGCCATCTAACTTTCAAACAATTGGCCTGGAAATGCATAAAACAAATCTCCCTGGTGGAGGACAAGGCAACTTTTTCAGATAGATCTCATGCCTGGATGACCTTAAATTCTTATAAAACACTTGCACCGCTAAAGTACTTTAATCAGGGTTATCCCAAAGTGATAAAAATGAAATTCTTAAGGCATAGACTGGGTATCCTCCCGTGCACTCAGCATCTTCCACCATGGCTGAGGGCAAGTACTGAAAGCACGTGCAGGCTGTGCAACACCAATCAAGGAGACATCTTACATCTAATCTGCACATGCAAGGAATTACATCAAGAACGGTTACAGTTACTAAAAGCACCCTTTAAGCAGAAAGGCATCTGCACTAGGAGGCAAGCGGAGTTGGCCTGCTTCAATCCAGGAAATACGCAACTGAACTGCAAATTGGTAAAATATCTTATGTTGGCCGAACAAAAAATGCCTAAAATTTAATAGCTCAATTACGGACACACAAGTAAGAAGTTTCCTGTGGTGCAATTGACTCACAAACCTGGAGTGGCTTTCCTCAAAGGATGGAGTACTAGCACTTTTCTTGAAAAAATCTTGAGCAGGCTCTAACAATTGAACAATACACTCTATATGGCACTTTACCACGCGCACGCCCAGCATCAGCAAGGAATAGCGACCGCACTGCACTTTATCTTGCGAACCAACGAATCTCGCCATCGCCTGCACTGTTAACTCTTTTTTTTATTTTTTTTATTGTACAGTATCTTTTAGCATGTGTTTTATTGATTTTATTAGTGTATAATAATAATTCTACTGCATCCTTTTTAAACAAATGTTGCAATGGTTTTTAGTAACTATGCAAAATAAAAATTAAACTTGAAACACTGTAGCTTGAAGCCTAGACTCATCCACCCATCTCAGCAACCTACAAGTAAGCACGGGTGACTGAGCGAAAGGTTCTGATCTGTTTCCACGATCCCCGAGGAGTCAGGGTTGTCATGTTCAGTGGTTGCCAAAAACTATTTACTCCCTGGTAAGTTTAGGGAGGCTTATGGTGGCACTGTGAGCTAGCTGGTCTATAGGCCAACATATCCTGCGGGGAATCAATCTAGGCACCTCACCCAAAGTTTATGTTGTCCAAACAAACATGCAGGTCCTACAGACTAGTGAGTACTACACAACACTTTGAGAACTATTCTGAGTCACGGCATATGTATCAACATTTGGGAAGAACTACCTTGATGTTTAGGTGTGGGTACTGAGCAAATAGAAGAACACATTCAACCGGAGACAAGAGAACATTCATTTCTCACTTGTTCATAAGCACACTAGTAAACTAAAGCAAATAGCTGTAAAGGGTAAGATATTTTGTTCTGTTGGGTCTCTCTAATTATTTCACTGTGGTTCCTCAGCAGTTTCAGCTGTGGTGTGGTTGAGTCATTCAGGTGGCAGAGCACTTAGTGGCCATTTTCCCCTCCATAACTCAAACTAGTATATCTATGCTAAAGGATGTACTAATACTCCTCGACAGCCTTGGTAGTATTCCACGTCTTATACTGACATGTTTTTCTGACTTTTTGGTTTTGAACATTTTTAACTGTTTGTGTCAGAACTGTTGATGGGGTAGCTTTTGCTCCATTCCAATTGGGCGTGTCATAGCTTTGATCTGTTCAAGCTGCTTGATTTTATAGGATTTGTCTGTTGTCTGTAATCTGTGTTGCTTAGTTTGTCATCTCTTAACTGCTCTAATGTGGCTCACATAAATAGTTTAAACTTGTAGCGCCTTTGGATAGCTTTACCTTCTCTTGTGGGCTGAACATAATCTACCCTTGTTTGGAAGATCTCTTCTCTTATTGGCTGGTCATTTTAAGGGTATCTCTTCTCAAAGAGCACAGATGGTCTTCCATCTTTAATTAATGTTTGAACTTCTGTGGTTGTTGTCAATTGATTTATTCTGATTGTGTACTTATGTGTTCGTCAGCTTTGACCACAATATTCCTCAAATGGTTGGACACCCTTCTGGACTGCTGCATAAAGATATTTTTCATTCAGGCTCTAGCTCCTTCTGTCTACATGCCACTCAATTGGGAAATAATGTAGAAGATTGCATCTGCTTATAGTAATTAGTTGGTACTATATTCAGACTCCTACCACAATGAACAGTTTGTTTAGGTTGTTAAGCCTATACATTTCAGGTTGATTGTCAGTGGTGTTTGGGTGGATTCCAAAGGGTTTCAGTGAAGCATGGAGCACTGTTTATATGTCCTCATAAAGTAAGGTCATTTGTACAGCAAAACAAAGAAGCCTGAGTTCTTGGAATGAACTGACCATCATAAAGTAAGGACTTCTCCTAAGAAAGAGTAGTGACCAGGGTGGTGAAGACCAACACTCATTTCAAGATACCACAGAAACTTAAAAAGCTGATTTTCACATTGTCAGTATCTGTTTACTTTCATGTAAAATGTCAAAATAAACTCCAGGACATCAAGTGTCTCCCAGCCTATTCTCAACAAATGTAAAGGAAGGTGACAATAGGCTCCTATCCTTATTTGATTACATTATTTTCTAACAGAACAGCATATGTATGTTGAGTTCTCATATTAGTTCATTGAGACCTTCGTGATAACGGTCTAGGGTACCCGAGGACCAAGGTTAGGCTGGACATTCCTACAAGTGCTCTAAGCTCAAATGTTGAAATGCTTATCAACTCCTCAAAAAACACAAGGTTTAACAGGTCAGCAAAATGGTCCCTCGTGATACTGGTTACTACAGTGATTGTGGTTTAATGGTAGAGTGGTAAGTGATCTTGCACTGATATCAATTATTTCTTTAGTGTAGGTATCTGTGGCATTGTGTGAGGTTAAGAACAGTGCTTTGTGGTTGTATGTACTCCAGCTCACGATAACTGGCAACCTTAATTGATTTTGGGTTTTGGATTGTGAATATAATATCCTCTCAACTTAGGTTTTCGTAACACACAATAGTGCAATCGGAGTGAGGACTGTTAGTAGGCACTGTACTACAGAGGAGTAACAGCTCCTTTGAGCTTATGGATACCATTTTCACTCGATATGAAGAAAAAAAATGGTTTTTTTTAAAGCTTATACCATTGGCTCCCCTTTAACCATCGCTATTAAAATTTTGTCAAATTGTATGCCCAGGACCATTAGCAAATTCACAAGAACACTCTCAAAATGTGTGTTTCTAATTCAGGGTTTTTACGAATGTTTTGCTCAAGCGTTCATCAAAAACTGCAGAAAATGCTTACATCAAACTGTGCTTGGGGATACTGCCCTGCTCCAACTTAAGGGGCATATTAACAACGAGGCGATAAGCAATTATCACCGCTTTAGCGTCCGTTTTCGGACGGAAAGCGGCGATAATTCTATCGCCTAATCAGCAAGGTCACGCTATCGCGTGAATCCTTGCACTATCGCCTCTTTCCCCAACGCCCATCCTTGCATCTCTAATGAGATGCAAAGTGGGCGTTACTGGGCGTACCCCGGATGGGCTACGTTGCAAATATCGCCGATGTTCACATCGCGATATTTACAAGGTAGCCCACAGGATTATAGCAGACGCTAGATTTTGGCGAAAACGGCCGTTTTCGCCAAAATCTAACGTCTGCTATAATCCTGACTTACCTATGTTAGGCATAGGAGGTGGATTCTGCTGATACGACCACAGGGTCGTATCAGCAGAGTTAGTCGCTTTGCAGGGAACATCGCTGGAAAACCAGCGATGTTCCCTGCAAAAGGGTGATAACCTCGCTATCTCTGGACTTTTATCGCCCTGGAGTAACGCGTTGTTAATAACGCGCTACCAGGGCGATAAATGTCAGAGATAGCCTGCGATAATATAATTATCGCTAAGCACGGCCAGCGATAATTATCGCTGGCCGTTGTTAATATGCCCCTTAGATCCTTCTGTAGTTAGGTGTAAATTTGTAAAATATTCTTATTAACTTGCAAAAATGATTTCGGTTGCGAGATCGTGAGTTAGAGACCTGCATGGGTGAAGTGATGCTTCTCTGTGATGCTCATGGTTCACAAGCAGGAAGGTAAACTCACAAGTCGAAATACTTGACTCATGACTCTTCCTGTGTGACAGTACAGAAAAAAATATTCCCTCAGCCACATGGCAATTCTGGTGAATCCATTTTTAAAATCAACATTCAGACAGATGAATGAGCGACAAAACAGCATTTTCTCCAAATACCGCAACAGACGAACAGTCAGTTTTTACTGACCGACTAGTGTAAAAATAATTTTATTTTGTACCGGTACAAATGTAATTTTTATTGGTCAGTTTAGGCAAGTATCAAAGTTTTACTGCACCAGTACAATGCTTCTTAAAGTCACCTATATTAATTTAAGGCATTGTTTTTGAAATCCTTTACAGAAACAACATTCAAACAATGCGAATAAAGACATAATGTAAACCATACTTGGATTTCTTTTAGTCTGCCACACAATTAAAATCATGTAAAATCAATCAGAACAGTTTGCTTAGTTTCCCTGGTGCTGTATTTTAATATTGAATTCACACATCAGTGATCTTTACAATTGCATCTTACTTCGTTCGCTACGTTCGGATTTTAATAAAAACAACATGTCTTTGTTGTGGTGAATCTAAAATAACATCTGTTGCCCTGGCTCTCCCCCTCACAAACACACATGTGCGCGTGGACGCACACCAACAATTCCAGCGAAAAAAAATGAAGTTGCAAAAAAGAGCTTTGCAGTCCATAAAGGGCTCCCACGTTAAAGTGCGCTGCTCTTTCACCAGTTGATTCTCACTCACAGACTGACCTCTGGGAGGATGTTCGGGGGCCAGCTGCATTACGAATCTTAGAGCTTCTAATACATATGAACAAGGTTATAGCCGCTACAATACTAATTAGAAATGTTGCTGGAAAAAAACAATCTTAATAAACCAGGGAAATAAATGCTAAGCCTGTCGGTTTTTGCACGGCCTCGTGATTCAAAGATTAATGGCCCTTAAAACAGTCATAAAATAGCAAGGTTCGGTTTGCTTAAAATAATACGAGTGTTTTAATTCGGTCTACCTCCCTTACATGCTCTCCCTACCACGGAGCAATGTAAACATTTTAACAGAGCATGGATTATTCTAGCTTCATTTTTGTCATTCAAGCAAGGGCGTAACTCAGGCCCCTGCGGCGCATGAGCACCCACCTTTCAAACCCCCCCCCAGCTCAAGGACCCACTCACCATATTCTGCAGGAGAGACCACATAATTATGTGTTACGCCACTGCCTTAAGCAACCGCCTAATCGATAAATACAGATTTCAACCCAATGAAAGCGAATGAATGAAAAACAATTTATAGAGGTTAAACAGCTGATTTCCAGGAAGTGTCATGGCGCAGTTGCCAGAAGTGAGGAAGCAAGACTGCACCTCTCTAAAAAGGAAGGTCTTCCGGACAGCTTTCAATGCAGATTCCCCTACAGTCTCTGGGAGAAGCTCTGGCACGTAATCCCAAAGCCTAGCCAGCAGGCCTGGTTCCAGGAATTTTTATCTGGATGGGCCAAGGGTGCTTTCGAGAGGGCCAATGTTTACCCAATTTTTGACAATTCTGGAGGTAGCCTACAAGCGCTAGACTTACATTACATTTTCTTCCAACCAGTCATACAGAGCATGTGGAGAGTTATTTGAGAGTAAAAGCTGATGTTGATACTCACCAGGCTCACCACTCATAATTTCCAGCAGGCCAGACTTCAATAAAAGCCCCTGGATACCAAGAAAGATTGTGATAGTAGTTCATGTTTAAGGAGGTCCCTGTAACCCCACTCAAAACTTTGCATCTTTGCACTAGGAAGACTGGCTATTTACTCCTTGCAATTTGTCTAAAACGTATTTCTTTGCACACTTTGATCTTTGTAGCTGTTTATTTTCATGTCATTATTTTGCTCTCATTGATATAGTTTAAAAACAGCGACACATTTTGAACAAAAAAGAGAGCATTTTTCATGCCTAGCAATTGTAAAACTGGTAATTGCAGTCAAAGAGGTAACGTTCTGGGGTGTATCACACAGAGAGCGCCGGAGGGGTAAAGGCCCGCTGTGTGCACCCGGGGACACTATGGTTTTACAGACGGGGGGGCGCGTGTGCAGCCCCTTCTGTAATATTGATAGCGCTGGTGCACATGTAGAGCCAGCGCTATCTTCAGAGCGCACGCCCTCATTTTCAGGGAGCATGGCTACATGCAAATGGGGGAATTATTATGCCTCTGCACCCGACCCATATCATGGATACGGGTGCAAGGGAAAATGGACCCTCAGATGCACACTGACAATACGTCACAAAAAGGAGGTGCACAGTCTGTGTGCCTCCTTAAGCCAGACTTTTGGAGGGTGCCATGGGGCTACCATGGACCCCCTAGATATTGCCCTGTAGGCAAGTAGACTAACTGCACCTGCCTGCAAAGGGATCTCTCTCCCCTCTTAGAATTGCAGGCAGCATGTCGCCTGCATTTTAAAGCACATGATTTTTATACTTATAAACAGCTACTCTGTATTTCACTGAAAGCACTGCCGCTAGGGCACGCGCAAGTTTCTAGCTGCCCTGGGGATAGCGCATTAACTGTAATAGGGTGCACTATCCCTGTTTGCACCCAGCTACCTGTATAAAGGTGCTCAGTGACGCAAACAGGGACAGTGCTCCCTTTCTGCAATACAGGCCCTGTTGTTCTTTGAAAACTTTCTTACAAACTCACCCATGCATAAGTTTGCTGTGAGCTCCATCTCATGCACTAAAATGGTCAAATTCTGCCATTCGACGGAAAGGTGTGAGGACAGGAGATCATGTTGAAAAGGTGGTCTCACAGGCTGCCATTGCAATCCCTATAACAACTGCAGATACATACATTTCATGAAGTACTGAAAAAGCTTCAGCATAATCATGCAACAGTTCACAAATGGTGGCAATATCTGCAACAGTGTAGCTCCTTGAGGTGAGATATATGTCTTAGGGTCTGGACGCATAAGGTACTGACAGGCCTGACTTTGGGTGTTATGTCACGTTTCTAGTTGGTGACGATCTCGAGGTTCTTGGCATGGGTGATGCTGGTGGAAGTAGGTCCTACCTCTGTTGGCCACCAGTGGATTCTCACAGAGAAGAGCTCTCCCCAAAAGATCACAACTTCAGTCTTCTCAGTGTTCAATTTCAGGCAACTGGACTTCATCCATCATTTATTGGTCATTGTGAGATATATATATATATATATATATATACAGCTGACATGAACAATAACGTTTGACAGCAGTGGCGTTTTTAAATTATGTGTTATATATTTTTATTAAGGCAACACAGGATTACGAGTTTGGCTGCATTTTTCAAATATCCATATCAACCCCACTGTGATAAACGATCTTGGTGACTTACATGTATAATTATTTATGCGGTCAGCATTTTCGGTATTTCAAGCAAACTTAATGCATGCATTGTGCGTAATATTTATGAAGTTATGCCTTACCTGCATTAATGCTGATTTGTTAGCTGTGGACAGCATATACATGATGTATTTCGTCCGTTAGTTGATCACATATGCTATAGTATGTTGTCTGTGTTTATTCATCAGTCCGGTGGGAAGGGCTACTTAACACAGGTGTAAAACAGCGCCAAACTAGATTGACAAAGGCCTCTTGAAGGCTGAAACGCGTCTCTGCTTGTGCTTGGGATTGAGGGCGACCTGAATAAATAAAGAGATGCCGAATCCGGAACCACCTCGAGTCCGTGCCTTCTTCCATAGAGCATCTGTGGGAGGTGGTTGTTTGTTTCATATATATATATATATGAAACGCGTCATTATTATTGAGGAATAAAGAAATTTTGAATTGCCTACATTGCAGTGGTTCGTGGCTCTTTGGTGCTTTGCTGCGCGCTAAGAAATAAGTACGCAGAGGCACGAGGAACTTCCGATACGGTGATATATTATCTACTGGCGGTCGCCAGTAGATAGTTATAGTTACAACCTATTATCCATAGGAAATCCGCGACATTCTATTTGAAATAACTCTCTTGCCGGTTGACGTATCTTCGCGAAATTTTCAAACTTCGTGGGGCGCTCCGGTCCGCTCCTACCCTGAAAGTCTCGGGTGATACGTCAAGCGGGGGCCGAGAAAAAGGGGGGTCCCAAAACGCGTTTTCCCCATGCATTTTCCCATAGGAAACTTTAGACACGGCTACAGCCCGAACTGTTGAACGGAATTACACCAAATTTGGCAAAGAGGTAGTTCTTGGTTCAGAAAGAACCCTTTTTGTTAAATGGTGTAAATCCGTTCAGTAGTTGCTGAGAAAATGAAAAGTAAAAAGTTAGTGATATCTATGGCCGAGTAGGGTCCGCGCACTCTCCCGATCACGAGCTGCATGTTAATTGGTTGTCAGCTGGCTGTCAACATTCCGATTCAGGAAATGTTGGCAGTTATTTTGTCCCTCGGTAGAACCGAGGGACAGAAACAAGTGCGCAAAGCGCACAAAGGGGGCAGGGTAGAAACACCCTGACCCCCTAGGTTTGCTCAGGGGTCCCACAAGGACCCCTGGGCAAAAAAAAAATTATTTTTAAAAATCGGCAGGATGTGCTCAGGGTGCGCGAATCATGCCGAAAAATCGAAGCGCGGTCTCCCGCGCTCGATAGTTAATTGGCCCCCGGGTGGCCCAAGTCCCGGGGGCATGGTGGGGGATAATTTAATGTGTGGGGCCTCAAGGCTCCCCAAGCCCCGGGGACCGCCACCCCCGGGGCTTTTTTGTAAATGGTGCGGGAGGGCTCTGAGCTCTCCCGCAGCCCCGGGGACCACCACCTCCCCGGGCTTTTTTAAATACATTATTAAACCTGTGTGGGGTGGGCTCCAGCCCTCCACACGCCCGGGACCACCACCTCCCGGGGCACTAAACATTTTAATATGGGGGTCCGTTACGGACCCTCAGAGCCCCGGGGACCACCACCTCCCCGGGGCTGTGTACTGAATGGGAGGGGGCCCTCGCGCCCTCCTGGAGCCCTTGATGGCCCTGGGGACCACCACCCCCAGGGTCGGCTTCCTGCAGTGTCCCGGGTGCCTACCCCGGGACACTGTAGTTTGCTATGGCAGGACGGGAGCCTCGCGGCTCCCGTCCTGCCATAGCAGAACTGCTTTGGATATTGGAAGAGAGAGCAGGGAAACCTGTCTCTCTTCCAATATCCAAAGCGATTGCTTTTCCACATGGGGAGCAGCATGTCAGCTGCTCCCCATGTGGAACAGCAATGCCGGCTCCCAAGGGACGTGGGGAGCCGGCGGGACTGTGGGGGATTGGGGACCCCCCACAGTCCCCAACGGAGAGGGCCAACCCCGGGGATGGGGTCCCCGGGCAAGTAGTGGCCGGGAGTGGGGCCACGCGGCCCCCCTCCCCAAAAAAGAGGAAAATTTAAAAAAAAAAAAATGGAAAGGCCGGCCCCGGGAGATGGGGTCCCCGGGGCCTTAAAATGGCCAGAGGAGGGGGCCAAGCTGCCCCCTCAAAAAATAAATATAGAGGCCATGCCCCGGGGGATGGGGTCCCCGGGGCCAATACAGGCCCAGGGAAGGGGGCCACGCGGCCCCCTTCCCGTTTTTTTTTTTTAAAGGTAATTTAAAAAAGGTGTAAGGCCCTGGGGGATGGGGTCCCGAGGGCCCAAAAAAGAAAAAGGAAGGGGGGCTACACAGCCCCCCTTCAGGGGAGAAAAAAACAACAAAAAAAACGATCGGGCCCGCAGGCCCCGCCCCTTCCTTCACCACTCTGCAAACGCGCCCTGGCGCGTTTGCAGAGGGGAACGAATTCCCTTGAATACTGGGGGTCCCTGGGGCCAACTAGCCCACCAGGTACCTCCAGTATGCGCCAGGGGCTGCCTTGCAGAGAGGTGTACAGAGGCCACGCCCCTTTTACACCTCTCTGCAACGCAGCTCTGTGGCGCTTTTGGAGGTATATGGTGGGCTAGTTGGACTCCGGGGACCCTCAGGATTCAAGGGGACTTAATCCCCAACTTAAAACGCGCCACGGGGCGCGTTTGCACAGTGGTGAAGGGAGGGGCGGGGCTTCAGGTGACATGTGTGCAAACAGGCCCCGTGGCGCGTTTTAAGATGGGGAATTAAATCCCTTCAATCCTGAGGGTCCATGGGGCCAACTAGCCCAACAGGTACATCCAGAATGCGCCACAGAGCTGCGTTGCAGAGAGGTGTAAAAGGGGTGTGGCCTCTCTACACGTCTCTGCAACGCAGCCCCCTGGCGCATATTGGAGGTTCCTGGTGGTCTAGTTGGCCCCTAGTGACCCTCAGGATTCAAGGGACTTAATCCCCAACTTAAAACGTGCCACGGGGCGCGTTTGCAAAGATGTCACCTCAGGCCCCGCCCCTCCCTTCACCATTGTGCAAATATTCCTCTAAAATCAGCCGAAATAGGAATTCCGATTTACTCACCTGTTATCAGGAGAGACCTCAGTGCTGCATCTTTCAGCCCAGTACTGATCCTGAAAAGTAATTTTAACCGTACTTACCGGTAACTTGAATTTCCTTCATAGGCTAACATTGACTGGTTTCACTTGGAAATTCTTCTAAGTGTGGAGTTTTGGAACTTTAAAATATTCCTCTAAAATCAGCCGAAATACGAATTCCGATTTACTCACCTGTTATCAGGAGAGACCTCAGTGCTGCATCTTTCAGCCCAGTACTGATCCTGAAAAGTAATTTTAACCGTACTTACCGGTAACTTGAATTTCCTTCATAGGCTAACATTGACTGGTTTCACTTGGAAATTCTTCTAAGTGTTGATTTTTGAAACATACAAATATTCCTCTAAAATCAGCCGAAATCCGAATTCTGATTTACTCACCTGTTATCAGGAGAGACCTCAGTGCTGCATCTTTCAGCCCAGTACTGGTCCTGAAAAGTAATTTTAACCGTACTTACCAGTAACTTGAATTTCCTTCCATAGGCTAACATTGACTGGTTTCACTTGGAAATTCTTCTAAGTGTGGAGTTTTGGAACTTTAAAATATTCCTCTAAAATCAGCCGAAATACGAATTCCGATTTACTCACCTGTTATCAGGAGAGACCTCAGTGCTGCATGTTTCAGCCCAGTACTGATCCTCAAAAGTAATTTTAACCGTACTTACCGGTAACTTGAATTTCCTTCATAGGCTAACATTGACTGGTTTTCAGCCAAAAAGTTTCAAAGTGTTGATTTTCACAAACTACAAATATTCCTTAAAAATCGACAGTATGACTTAAACGCATTCTTTCAACTGTTTACAGGAGATGCACCAGTGCTGGATCCAGGATCCAACACTGAGTAAGAAAAAGTAACGATAACAGTTTTTACCTGCTAAGTGAATTTCCTTCCATAGGATAACATTGGTGATTCTATGAGAAAAGTTTCAGTGTCAACTTTTAAAATACAATAATATTCCTTAAAAATCACGACTGTAACCAAAACGCTTTACTCAACTGTTTACAGGAGATGTACCAGGACTGAATCTAGGATCCAGTCCTGTGGTTACAAAAGTAATCCATAAAGTAACTAATTGCATTTAACTAGAAATTCACATTGAGCTGAATGTTGCATTGTGTTTGAAAATGTGTTGCCCATTGCAACAACTGTAACTACTGTACTTAAAAGTCTATTGCCTATCTGCAAAGTATTTAAACTAAAGTAATTCATTCTGAGAAAGTATTTTTTGTAATGTAATGTATAATGTAATTACAATGTAATTTAAAAATAAAATATGTAAAAAAAATTGTTTCTAAAAATGTAGTAAATCAGTATGAAAAAATAATATAACAATTAATACATTTAAAAATTGTCATTTACAAAACCTTTGAAATTCACTGAAAAAACCGTAGGTTTCAGGCACGTTATAGTTAGAAATTAGCATTTAAAAACCTTTGAAATTCACTGAAAAACCATAGGTTTCAGACACGTTATAGTTACAAATTAGCATTTAAAAACCTTTGAAATTCACTGAAAAACCATAGGTTTCAGACACGTTATAGTTAGAAATTAGCATTTAAAAACCTTTGAAATTCACTGAAAAACCATAGGTTTTAGGGACAGTTATAGTTAGTTGGACATTTCACTCGTACAAAACCATAGAAATTCCCCCGTTATAGTTAGTTCAGCTAACTATAACTCGCGCCTGCAATGCACTGCTGATGACGTCACATATTACATCACTCATGACATGGTCAGTGACATCACTGATGACATCACTGATGACATCTCAAATGACATCACTGATGACATCATCCACGTGATAATCTGATGCACCTCCTCACACCCTAATATAACCTTTGATACACCCACTCTAAATTACAGACTGCCATTCGCAAAACCATAGACACTCCAACACCAATAACTACATACCCACTCACTGATTCTTAGGTCTACACACACACATCCACTCACTCACCCGTACAGTCACTCATACTTACGGTCACTCAGTACAGGACTATCATATGCACTCTTACTCCTATATAGACACTCAAACAACGCCACTCATCCATAGAGATACTCACACACCTAGTCAGTCATGCAAATAATTAAACACACTGCCATTTACTCACCTATACAGTTATACACACACCAGCTCACTTACTCATACAAATAGTAGCACATTGTTACGCTCTTATACAATCACTGATACAAGCACACAATCATCCATACAGCCACTATCACAATCACTCACTCTTGCTTATAGCTATTTATATACTCCAACACACATATATACTGCCTTTCACATATGTAGTTACTCACACATGTACCACTGGGACATACATTCACTCACTAACACACTCTTACACACACTTACCCACCCATACAGTCTATCACAGATGCACTCTTGAAACCATCCACCCAGTGAATCACCCACTCACACATCTATGCACAGAGTTGCACACACCCCTCCCACACAAACACTCAGGCACCCATACAGATACTCAGACAAGCATTCAATAACTCATATAGACACTCATTTAGCTATTCACAAACACATGCAGCCACTTACACAGCAACAGACAGACGGATACAGACATACACCCAGTTTAGTCACTAACCCATGCATTCAGTAAGATACGTTAAATCACTCACTTATAGAGTCAGTCACGCACCTACTAAATCATCCATACAGACACTTACACACCCACTCATTCTTCAATACGTCTTTTCCTATATATTTTAAAAATATTTAAACTTTACAGAAACACACAGTCACTGGATGATGTCATCAGTGATGTCATTTGAGATGTCATCAGTGATGTCATCAGTGATGTCACTGACCATGTCATGAGTGATGTAATATGTGACGTCATCAGCAGTGCATTGCGGGGCGCGAGTTATAGTTAGCTGAACTAACTATAACGGGGGAATTTCTATGGTTTTGTACGAGTGAAATGTCCAACTAACTATAACTGTCCCTAAAACCTATGTTTTTTTCAGTGAATATATATATATATACATATTACTACTCGAGAGAAGGAGCGTTGCATTAATGCTTATCGTAATCAATCAATTATTGTATTTTAAAGATCCAGTCCATACGCAAACTTCCTTATTTGCGGTCAGGCAAGAAGATGATAGGCTCGATTTGGAGACACGTGACATTCCATTGAACTGTTTGGCAAACAAAGCTGATTGGTGGAGAGGAGTAGAGTACCTGATTGGGAACGGCGGGAGTAATATGTTAATTAGGTACTTCAAAGTGCTCGCAAAAGATTGGTCGGCGACACATTTAAATGGCAGACTAGGCGGGATACGTACCTACAGCGGGATTTATCGGACCGGCTGCTGGGAACAGGGTGTGAGAGCTGAACATAGCTGAATAGAGGTGAGGAGAGGGAATTACGACTTGTGATTACTGGGTTTTGGACTATAAGGTCAATCATTGAATTTAAATGGGATCAGACCGTTCAAGGGTGAAATCCATAATATTGAGTTTTGGGCCTAGGTGCTTGGTGGAACTTTGATGCTGTATGGAATGATACAAAGGGACAATGCTTGGGAAGTGTCTAACTTTTGGTTACATGTTTTTCATGTTTAGAAGATTTCTGCGACGCATAATAAGAAGTTGAATTCTGGCGAAAATCTATTTTGAATGAAATGGGAGGAAATAGGATTTAGAGGTATGTGGTGGCTTTATTACACAATTCATTTAGGAGCATTGAATTTGAGTGGGACAGAGCTGGGGCAATGATTAACTATCAATAATATGTTTATTTCATTTAGTGAATTTCTTCAACGAATAATAAGATTATGAAAAAATCTTGACGAGTTTATATTTGGAATGGACTGGGAGTAAAATAGTGTTTAGAGGTACGTGGTGACTTAATATCACTAAAAGTGGTGGGTAGCTAAGTGGGATGAAGATCGATTTAAGGATCAGGGTCTTGGTTACAAAATGGTACACATGGAGGAACTATTGATTATATAATAGGAATGAAGGTTTTAGTGCTGGGAAGTGCTTTTCTATGAAACGGACTTATGGTATAAGACATGTTACTATAATAATTTTTATTGTATAAAGGTTAGGGAACCATGAAGTATTTTATATAGGCAGGCTTCCTTGAGGTATGAACAAAAGATTATATTTGTTCATTTTTGTTTTTGGAAAATGCTCAGATAATTAGTTGTATGAATCGGTTGTTTCAACGTATATATTTAAAAGACTGTTCAAGAGGATTGAAATGTAATCATGTTCATATAATGTATGGGTATTGTAACTGATTTGTATATTATTTTTTCCCCTTTTTTCAGCCCTGATGACGTCCTAGATTGAACGAAACGCGTAGGCAGATTAGATTGTCAAGCTTATCGGATGAATTTTGAATCTATATGATTGCTAATAAAGCACGGATCTGAAAAAGGAAGTTTGCGTATGGACTGGATCTTTAAAATACAATAATTGATTGATTACGATAAGCATTAATGCAACGCTCCTTCTCTCGAGTAGTAATTAATCCAATTAAAGTGGTTAGAGAGCGGTGGACCACAGGAAGTAGAGCGTGATTTGAGGATCGCACACATTTGAATTGAATTGTGAATACTTACCTGTGCACACATGTGCTAAGCCCTTACCGCTTGGTCGGGATTATATATATATATATATATATATATATATATATATATATATATAAATATCTAAAAACAAACAGTCCGTAATCGGTGCGCACTTGACTCAGCTGGTGCATGTGTCGAGGTCAGACCATACCCCGCAGTAATGTCTTCAAACGAAATTAACCACTGCACTCCAGAAGTCGTACAGTTAGAAAAGCTTTTAATAAAGCATAATTACCGCCACCATTACCACCACCACACCAAACGTGTGGTGGTTGTAATGGTGGCGGTAATTATGCTTTATTAAAAGCTTTTCTAACTGTACGACTTCTGGAGTGCAGTGGTTAATTTCGTTTGAAGATATATATATATATATATATATATATATTCAGACAAAAGGTTGCCGCAAGGAAGATGCCACACTCGGAGGGGTATCCGCACAAACACCGCAGGTAGCAGCAGGCACAGCCCTTCAGCACGCGCACAAATGCCAAACGCGTTTCGAGCTTAAACTTTGCTCTTCATCAGTGGCAAACAAGGAGGCTCAAGGTGTTTAGTTGGGATGCCAATTTATTTAAATAGCGCACGACCCGCCCCTGTGGGCTGTGACTGCTGCTACCTGCGGTGTTTGTGCGGATACCCCTCTGAGTGTGGCATCTTCCTTGGGGCAACCTTTTGTGTGAAAATTACACGGCCAGTCCAGCCGCGAAGATGCCCTGCCGCCAGGAAAGCGGTTCTGCGGTGCACGATGAAACGAGCATCGACGAGATCGAAGGGGGCCATTGCTGCCGGTAAATATTGGCAGTAACACAGTTTCTTTCGCCATACGACCACTCATTCAAGATTTGGAACATTTACCTATTGAGGAAGTATTATGTCATGGGGGCAGCGGCACCCACTTGGGTCAGTATTGGAACAACACGAACTTTGGCATAAATAATATGGACTACATTAACCATGAAGCTATGTTCTGCCTACGCCCACAGGGGCGGGTCGTGTGCTATTTAAATAAATTGGTGTCCCAACTAAACACCTTGAGCCTCCTTGTTTGCCTGTGCCTCATGGGAACAGTCCAGCCCGAACTGCCAAGCCATGTCTTTCCTGGACCGGAAACAAGCAACCTGGGACCGGTTTCGGGTTCATAACCCATATCAGCCAGGCTATCTTGAATCCAGTGGCAAAGTGAGCAAGGGACCCACGTCTGGACATACCCTGCTAACTTAGGGCGAACTTAGCAAAACCAAAGGGGATGATGGACGGAGTGTAGAACATTGCAAGCACTCACCCCCAGTCAACTGATCTGGGTTTAATCCATCATCATTCTTTAGCTCACTCCGCCACCCCAGTACAGACATGGCCATATGCAAATCAGTCTGACCCTGTGCCTCATGGGAACAGTCCAGCCCGAACTGCCAAGCCATGTCTTACCTGGACTGGAAACAAGCATCCTGGGACCGGTTTCTGGTTCATAACCCTCATCAGCCAGGCTATCTTGAATACAGTGGCAAAGTGAGCAAGGGACCCACGTCTGGGCATACCCTTCCAACTTAGGGCGAACTTAGCAAAACCAAAGGGGATGATGGACAGAGTGTTGAACATTGCAAGCACTCACCCCCAGTCAACTGATCTGGGTTTAATCCATCATCATTCTTTAGCTCACCCCGCCACCCAGGTTCAGACATGGCCATATGCAAATCAGTCTGACCCTGTGCCTCATGGGACAGTCCAGCCTGAACTGCCAAGCCATGTCTTCCCTGGACTGGAAACAAGCATCCTGGGACCGGTTTCGGGTTCATAACCCTCATCAGCCAGGCTATCTTGAATCCAGTGGCAAAGTAAGCAAGGGACCCACGTCTGGGCATACCCTGCCAACTTAGGGCGAACTTAGCAAAACCAAAGGGGATGATGGACGGAGTGTTGAACATTGCAAGCACTCGCCCCCAGTCAACTGATCTGGGTTTAATTCATCATCATTCTTTAGCTCACTCCGCCACCCCAGTTCAGACATGGCCATATACATCATCTCATTGTGTTTGCTTTGAGCTAAAGAACGATGATGGATTCAACCCAGATCTGTGACTGGGGGTGAGTGTCTGAAAAGTTTCAGCGCTCCGTCCATCATCTCCTTGTGTTTGCTTTGAGATAAAGAACGATGATGGATTCAACCCAGATCTGTGACTGGGGGTGAGTGTCTGAAAAGTTTCAGCGCTCCGTCCATCATCTCCTTGTGTTTGCTTTGAAGCTAAAGAACGATGATGGATTCAACCCAGATCTGTGACTGGGGGTGAGTGTCTGAAAAGTTTCAGCGCTCCGTCCATCATCTCCTTGTGTTTGCTTTGAGCTAAAGAACGATGATGGATTCAACCCAGATCTGTGACTGGCGGTGAGTGTCTGAAAAGTTTCAGCGCTCCGTCCATCATCTCCTTGTGTTTGCTTTGTTCGCCCTAAGTTGGCAGGGTATGCCCAGACGTGGGTCCCTTGCTCACTTTGCCACTGGATTCATTCTAGCCTGGCTGATGAGGGCTGTTAGCCCAAAACCGGTTCCAGGATGCTTGTTTCTGGTCCAGGGAAGACATGTCTTGGCAGTTCGGGCTGGACTGTTCCCATGAGGCACAGGGTCAAGACTGATTTGCATATAGCTATGTCTGAACTGGGTGGCGAAGTGAGCTAAAGAACGATGATGGATTCAACCCAGATCTGTGACTGGGGGTGAGTGTCTGAAAAGTTTCAGCGCTCCGTCCATCATCTCCTTGTGTTTGCTTTGTTCGCCCTAAGTTGGCAGGGTATGCCCAGATGTGGGTCCCTTGCTCACTTTGCCACTGGATTCAAGATAGCCTGGCTGATGAGGGTTATGAACCCGAAACCGGTCCCAGGATGCTTGTTTCCGGTCCAGGGAAGACATGGTTTGGCAGTTCGGGCTGGACTGTTCCCAGGAGGCACAGGGTCAGACTTATTTGCATATGGCCATGTCTGAACTGGGGTGGCGGAGTGAGCTAAAGTATGATGATGGATTAAACCCAGATCAGTTTACTGGGGGTTAGTGCTTGCAATGTTCAACACTCCTTCCATCATCCCCTTTGGTTTTGCTGAATGTAGTGAAAGCCTTACTTTATGCAGGGGGAGTTTTTTCTTTCTCGTGTCTCATTTGGTTGCATCATACTTCGTATAGGCAAAAGATGTGGGAGTCTTACATAAATCAGGGGTATTTCTACCCTTGTAAGAAGGAAAATTACATCCTTATAAGAAGGAAAATTGCAGTGATGCCTCAAATATAAGCTTCTCAGGCGAGCTCATGTGGCCTTATTGTGCTTAGTGGGTAGTACCTTAATGACATGATGGTATTGGGAGGGTGGATTAAATAACACTGGATTACAGTTCGATCCAAGGGATATCATCATTCAATCCTTTTTTTGTTGGTCTGAAGATGAAAAACTCGGCGCTGTTCCCTTCTGAAGAGCGAGGTCATATTCCACATCGGGTTGGCTCCCAAGAAAGTCCAGCTCAGACCCTCTGGTGAGTGCTTCAGCTCATTAAAATGGTTGCACATCCTGGTTGCATTATGTCCACATTGGATAGTGCTTTTGTGTTCCCCTATCCTGATCTTGATGGACATTTTTGTCATTTCTATGTAGTAGAGTTTACAGGGACAAGTTACCAGGTAGACACAGCTCTTAGTGTTATAGTTGGTGTGTTGTCTCTGTGTCCACATAAAATTGCCTAGATTCAGTATCCTTGAATGTTGGGTGGAGGAGCATACACTGCAGGCCCCACATGGGTAGTGTCCAGTCACAGGGAAAAGGGCCCATCGAGTATTCTGTGTAGGAGCCTTTTTAACCCACAGTCTGGTGTGTACGAGCTGATCCATCAGATTTTTAGTTTTTTTTAATGCAAACCGGGGGCGTGCCAGGTCCATGCAGCCTGCATTCAGGATGTTCCAATGTTTCTATACAATGCTCTTAACTTTGTTGGGTTGTGGAGTGAAAATGGGTACGCACATCATAACGCCTTAAGTCGGTCGTGCGATGTTGTCCAGAAGGCCCTCCCGATTGGTATAGCAGGCTCTTTTTTCAGCTTGTTAAATCACTTTTGTAGGATAATTACTATCCGAAAGGTTTCTGTTCAGGGCTTTGGTTTGTGTGTCATAATCCGCCAAGATACTGTAGTTCTGTCAGGAACCCCTTAATGTGCACTAGTATTTGGCACAGGCAATATGTTCCCACCTCTGTTAAATTGCCTGTTGGCAAGTACCCACGCTGGAGAAGACTGAACCTAGGCTGGAGGTTTTTTCTTTGTGCTATTGTGCAGGTATTGAAGCGTTCCGTTAATGGTGGCCAAAACTCGACTGCACCCACTTCCTGTAGAAGTGCGCGGTCTAGTTGTTCCTGCTAAAGACATTCCTAAGTGCTTAATGCGCATGCGCGACTATCGCGCGGCGCACTTCAACTGAAGGAGATTCCTGTCAGGAGCGATTTTCCCTTCGCGCTTCTAGTTTTGAGAGAAAATATTCCTGGAAAGCAATTCCGCGACTGTGGCCTTATTTAAAAAGGGAAGTTAATGAGGCTCTATAGTAATTCTATGTCATGAAGTGTATTTAATTGTTGTAAAAAAAATTCCTTTCAGCTGAAAAATTCCCTACCGCTGATAGCAGTTGAGGAGAACTCTGGAGCGAGAAAAGCAGCCTTTTCAAGGGAGTAGCTTCTGTGAAGAGAAGCACTCCGAATTTCAAGTAAGCGTATTTGGGTAGAACTCATCGTGTCTTGACCACGAAGTTTCCAAGAGTTGAAGGAGGAGTTCTGTTAACAGTTCCTCAAGTCTTTTGGCAGTCTGGAGACATCCCTTGCCTCGCGCTCATGAGGTTTAAGGTTTCCTAATCCAGGCACAGTGAACTTACTTAGAAAGACAGTACAGAAAAGAAATGTTGATTTTCCTGAAGAGACTTTCTTTGTGCAACAGGATTTAAACACGAACTCTTCATTAGTATTAAAAAGATTAATGCCATAAGGAGAGAACCCGAAGAAAGAACTGAATGACTCTAATTTTTTAAGAGAATTTAATGCATGTAATTTACAACATGTGAAGACAAGAACTGACAGCACGCTATTATCTGGGGTTCTTCCGGTAAATCAGATGGTATAATAAATACAGGCAAAACATTTAAGAGAGTAGCTATTCCTCAAAAAGACACAGGTAAAAGTCACACATAAAAAGAGATAATTGGTCTGTACATTATTAGGCCAGGAGAGGTAAATGTTTGTGCTTCTCTTGCAGGTATCTTCCCATTCCCCCTCTTGGAGTATAGGAGAGGAACCATAGGAGAGGAACCAGTGTCTGGAGGCAGTCTCTCTTGTTTTGTCTTCCACTTCCCCTTTCCCCCGAGCTGAGGTTTGTGACAGTAGTGGTTACCTGTCGCTGACTTCGGCGAGAGGGATCTGGGGCAAGATCATCTGCTTCTGAGGGGATCGCATTTCCAAAGTAGAGTGTGTCTGACAGATTGAAGTGCCTACCTCTTAATTGAGGATTACAGATCCCCTCCCGGGCAGAATGACGGAAGACTTTGATTTAACGTCTTTAACTACTATCTTGAGCAATATGCAGGAACAACTAAATAACGCACTATTAGAAAACAAGTCTTTGAGGGAGGAAGTTAGAGGTCCAGTCAAGAGTCCATCCAAACTAGACAAAAGTTGGATGAGTTGGTAGCGTCAGGTTCAGTTTTTAAGGGACCCCAACCTTTGCCTAGTAATTCATCCTCGGCAGATATTTCCACTCAAGTTATTCACGCTATTTCGCCAATTATTCCTTTGGCGCCTCCAGAAAGATTTGGCGGAGACCCTCACAGGGCACAGATTTTTTTGACACAGTGTTCCCTACACTTTTTGTGTCGTCCTGTGATCTTTGCTGAGGATCAATCTAAAGTGGCATTTATTCTGTCGTACCTGAATGGTGATGCAGCAGCCTGGTCTATGTCTCTGGTCACCAAGAATGATCCAGTGTTGTACAATTTTGAAGACTTTAAGACTGAATTTTCAAAGATATTCGATCGACGATCTGCCTCTCAAGCTACTGACAATGAGCTACTAGAGCTCAAGCAAGGAACTAGAGATCTTGTGGGATATTTAGCACAATTTAACAAACTGATTGTAGAAACTAATTGGCTGGAGGAAAAAAGAGCTGCCATTTTTTATAGAGGTTTAAAAGACGAGCTCAAGGATGCTTTGGCCCAAATTCCCCGTAGACCCACAGAAGTCTCGGAGCTTATTGATTTGGTGTTACAAATAGATCACAGATTGAGTGAACGTCGCAACGAGAAGAGAAAAGATTTTCGTCCTCCACCTCCTCGTTTCGATCGGGTGAAATCTGAAGGTCACAAGGTCGCAGAGAGTGTTTCTACAGAAGAACCAATGCAAATTGGGTCGGTCAGAGGTCCATTGACCAAGGAGGAGAAGGAGCGTCGAAGAAATGCTCAGCTATGTTTATATTGTGGATCAGCAGGGCATTTTGTGAGAGAATGTCCCAAAAAGCCTAAATCTTCCCAGCAGGGAAAAGGTCGGATTCACCCGTAGAAGGAGTTGCACGGGTGGAAGCAACAGTCAAGTCAGCTCCAGAGACGCAACAGATAGTGAACACCTTGCAATCTGCCACTCCCCACCTGGTGGTTTCTTTCACAGTAAAATTTCGTGGTATTGAGATAAGGAAGGTCTCCGTGATGATTGATTCTGGGGCCACCGGTAATTTCTGCGATATCAAGTATGCTCAGCAGATAGGAATAAGCTTAATAAAAAAGCAGTTCATGGAGGCAGTTCGAGCAGTGGATGGAACGAATCTGTCTTCTGGACCAATCACTCATGAGACTGAGTTGGTACAGCTAACAGGGTTAAATGGTCACACCGAGGAGATAACATTCAATTTAATTGATGCCCCCCAGTTCCAGTTGATTCTTGGTCTTCCCTGGTTGACCGAACACAACCCACGCATCCATTGGAGTAGGAGGACAGTGGTCATGGATTCCCCCTTTTGTGCAGAGAATTGTTTCGGGGAAAAGACAGAATCTACTCAGGATTCACCAGTTCGGAATTTGGCGCATCATCATCCCGCTCAGATTTGTACAGTGGAAACCAAAGAAATTCCGTTGGAGTATCAGGATTTATCTTCTGTATTTGATCAAAAAGAAGCGGAAAAGCTTCCCCCTCATCGCCCTTACGACTGTAAGATTGAGATTGAGCCAGGAGCGGTTCTTCCTTGCAGTCGTACATATGCCCTTACAGAAACAGAAAATCGATTTTTAAAGACCTACCTAGATCATCATCTAGCTAATGGATTCATCCGCCCCTCTCAGTCCCCGGTCTCCTCTCCTTTATTCTTCATTCCCAAAAAGGACGGCGATCTTCGCGCTTGCATAGACTACAGAGCCCTAAATCAAGTAACAGTAAAAAATCGTTACCCTCTTCCCCTAATCTCTGTGTTGTTAGACCAAGTTAAAGATGCCAAGGTGTATACAAAATTGGATTTGCGGGGAGCATATCATTTGATCAGAGTGGCTCCAGGTGATGAATGGAAGACGGCATTTCGAACCCGTTATGGATTATTTGAATATCAAGTGATGCCATACGGGTTATGCAACGCTCCAGCTGCTTTTCAACATTTTGTGAATGACATCTTAGGAGAATTTTTAGATAGAGTGGCAGTCGTGTACATAGACGACATTCTGATTTTTTCAAACGATGTGAATGAACATGTGCAACATGTGAGAGCCATCCTCACAAAATTGTTTGAGAATCACCTCTATGTAAAGCTGGAGAAATGTGCATTTCATGTTGAGAGGGTTGAATTTTTGGGGTTCGTGCTTTCTCCTGAAGGAGTCAGCATGGATTCTACTAAAGTCAAGGCAGTGCAGGATTGGCCATCCCCAAAAAATGTGAAAGAGATCCAAAGTTTTTTAGGGTTCTCAAACTTTTATAGGAGATTCATCCCAGACTTCTCTCACAAGGTGACCCCCATCACTCGACTTTTGAAAAAAGGGGTGAAGTTCCTCTGGAACACAGAGGCTGAGGAGGCTTTTCAATTTTTAAAGAAATCTTTTACTCAAGCCCCGGTCTTGTTACACCCAAGAACTGAAGATCCATTTTATGTTGAAGCAGATGCTTCGGATGTAGCCATTGGAGGAATTTTATCACAGCGTCACCCAAACACTGGCCAGTTGCATCCGGTGGCTTATTATTCCAGGAAGTTGACCCCGCCAGAGTGTAATTACTCAATAGCAGATAAGGAGTTGTTAGCGGTTAAATGTGCATTTTTGGAATGGAGGCATTATTTATTGGGAGCCAAGCACAAGGTCACTGTGTTTACGGACCATCGAAATTTGCAATTTCTCAAGTCCGCTCGCACGTTAACCGCCAGGCAATTGCGATGGTCCTTGTTTTTTGCCGACTTTAATTTTGTTATCACTTTTCGGCCAGGAGCAAGTAACGCCAGAGCAGATGCGCTCTCCAGAATCAATTCAAACTTCCAAGAAAGAACCAAAGAGCTCCAACCTATCATTCCAGACGAAAAAATAATATCAGTCACGAGCAACTCAGACCTTTCGACTGAAATAAAAGAGGCAATGACTAGTCGGGAGATGATTCAATGGACCCAAGAAGAGGAAGACAGAGAAGTCAAGAATGGTCTACCTTACCAAGGCAATCGTTTGTTTCTTCCCACAAAGACACTCCAAGAAAAGGCCCTGAAGACTTGCCATGATGACTTGCTTGCAGGCCACAAAGGGATCCACAAAACCTTAGAGTTAGTGGAAAGAAACTTTTGGTGGCCAGGGATGAGACCTCAGATACGACAGTTTGTGTCCACTTGTGAGCGATGCTTAAAAGGGAAATCTGATCGAATGGCCCCACAAGGGTTATTAATGCCAATGCCAACCCCACCACATCCTTGGCATACAGTTTCCATGGATCTGATTGTCGATCTCCCCCCAAGTCAAGGGTTTAATACCATTTTAGTAATGGTTGATGCCTTTTCCAAGATGGCACATTTTGTTCCACTCAAAAGAATTCCCAACGCACCTCAATTGGCTCAGTTGTTTTCTCAGCACATTGTAAGGTTACATGGAATCCCAAAGGTTTTGGTTTCAGACCGCGGCTCTCAATTCATTTCGCATTTTTGGAGAGCATTCACTAAAAAATTAGGAATAGATACGCGGTATTCCACTAGTTTCCATCCTGAGACTGATGGTCAGACAGAGAGAGTCAACCAAGATCTAGAACAATATCTCCGACTCTATCTGTTGGATCAAAAGGTAGAGTGGTCAGAGTTAGTTTGGGCAGCAGAATTCGCCTATAATAACGCCAAGCACTCCTCCACTGGAAATACCCCTTTCTATTTAAACTATGGTAGGCACCCAAGTTTAATCTTAGAGAAGGAAGAGAGTCCTGTCCCAGCAGTTGAAGAATATGTAAAAGAAGTACAGAAGTCTTTAATACAAGTAAAAGAGAATTTGACTAAGGCAAAGGCCTCTTACAAAACCCAAGCTGATAAAAAGAGAAGAGCCTGCCCAGTTTTTTACCCAGGAGACAAGGTGTGGCTCTCTACCAAAAATCTCAGATTAAAAGAGAGTCGTAAATTTCAGCCCCGTTTTATTGGCCCTTTTCAGGTAGACAAGATGATAAACCCAGTGACAGTCAAAATTCACTTGCCGCCTTACCTAAAGGTGCACCCAACATTCCATGTTTCTTTAATTAAGAAAAGTCCACCTAATTTGAGAATTCATGCTCCACCTGAACCAGTTTTAGTTGAAGCTACAGAAGAATTTGAAGTACACAAAATTTTAGACTCAACCTTTAGGAGAGGTAAATTGTACTATCTGATTGATTGGAAGAACTTTGGTCCAGAGGAAAGATCGTGGGAGCCGTACACTAACATTCATGCTCCAAGACTCATCCGAGAATTCCACAAAGCCAACCCAACAAAACCAAGGTTGGGGGAACGTTTTTTGGTGGGGGGTACTGTCAGGAACCCCTTAATGTGCACTAGTATTTGGCACAGGCAATATGTTCCCACCTCTGTTAAATTGCCTGTTGGCAAGTACCCATGCTGGAGAAGACTGAACCTAGGCTGGAGGGTTTTTCTTCGTGCTATTGTGCAGGTATTGAAGTGTTCCGTTAATGGTGGCCAAAACTCGACCGCACCCACTTCCTGTAGAAGTGCGCGGTCTAGTTGTTCCTGCTAAAGACATTCCTAAGTGCTTAATGCGCATGCGCGACTATCTTGTGGCGCACTTCAACTGAAGGAGATTCCTGTCAGGAGCGATTTTCCCTTCGCGCTTCTAGTTTTGAGAGAAAATATTCCTGGAAAGCAATTCCGCGACTGTGGCCTTATTTAAAAAGGGAAGTTAATGAGGCTCTATAGTAATTCTATGTCATGAAGTGTATTTAATTGTAGTAAAAAAAATTCCTTTCAGCTGAAAAATTCCCTACCGCTGATAGCAGTTGAGGAGAACTCTGGAGCGAGAAAAGCAGCCTTTTCAAGGGAGTAGCTTCTGTGAAGAGAAGCACTCCGAATTTCAAGTAAGCGTATTTGGGTAGAATTCATCGTGTCTTGACCACGAAGTTTCCAAGAGTTGAAGGAGGAGTTCTGTTAACAGTTCCTCAAGTCTTTTGGCAGTCTGGAGACATCCCTTGCCTCGCGCTCATGAGGTTTAAGGTTTCCTAATCCAGGCACAGTGAACTTACTTAGAAAGACAGTACAGAAAAGAAATGTTGATTTTCCTGAAGAGACTTTCTTTGTGCAACAGGATTTAAACACGAACTCTTCATTAGTATTAAAAAGATTAATGCCATAAGGAGAGAACCCGAAGAAAGAACTGAATGACTCTAATTTTTTAAGAGAATTTAATGCATGTAATTTACAGCATGTGAAGACAAGAACTGACAGCACGCTATTATCTGGGGTTCTTCCGGTAAATCAGATAGTATAATAAATACAGGCAAAACATTTAAGAGAGGAGCAATTCCTCAAAAAGACACAGGTAAAAGTCACACATAAAAAGAGATAATTAGTCTGTACATTATTAGGCTAGGAGAGGTAAATGTTTGTGCTTCTCTTGCAGGTATCTTCCCATTCCCCCTCTTGGAGTATAGGAGAGGAACCATAGGAGAGGAACCAGTGTCTGGAGGCAGTCTCTCTTGTTTTGTCTTCCACTTCCCCTTTCCCCCGAGCTGAGGTTTGTGACAGTATGGGTTACCTGTCGCTGACTTCGGCGAGAGGGATCTGGGGTAAGATCATCTGCTTCTGAGGGGATCGCATTTCCAAAGTAGAGTGTGTCTGACAAGTTCCTATGTGGACGCAGAAATTGGCTATAGGGGAGGTTCTCACATAGAGCCTTAGGATGATGGTTATTGAAGGGGAGTAGACTATTACAGTTGGTGTTTTTCTTATAGGTTTTTGTGTAGGGTTGACCCTGATTGATGGAGATCAAGAGATCCAGAAATGGTATTTCTTTGTCAGAGTGTGACTTAGTAAAGTGAAGGTAGAGGTCCAGAGAGTTGATCCATTCACTGAATTCTTGACAGCAGCTCTCCTCACCTTTCCAGGAGATGAGGATATCATCTATGTACCGTTTCCATGTGATGATGTTCATCTGGAAAGGGTTGGAAGGTGAGAATATGTGCTGCGTTTCAAAATGGACCATGTACAAACAGGCCAGGCTGGGGGCGAAGGTAATCCCCATCGATGTTTCTTGTGTTTGGTGGCACAGATGTGTTTTGTGCATAAAAAAGTTGTTTTTCAAGTCCAGCGTAGCACATTCCATTATGAAATCCACAGGTGTTGCAGACGGAAGTGTGGCTGTTCTGAGATATGTATCTATCACTTCAATTGTGGCATCCTGGGGAATGTTGCTGTATAGTGCTTCTGCATCGAGGATCATCAGAAAAGTAATCTCATGTGAGTTGTTCGTGTCGGTAACTAAATTCAGTACATCTCTGATATCTTTCAGAAATGAAGGTATGTTCTGGACTAGTGGTCGAAGGCAGTAGTCGCAGAATTGACTGCGTAGTAACAAAAGTGATCCGATGCCAGAGACGATTGGTCTTCCAGTAGGTGGATGAATGCCTTTTTGTATTTTGGGCAATACATAAAAGTAAGGTGTCCTTGGAGATGTGTTCACTAAAAATTCTGCTTCACTCTGGGAAATTCATCCATGTGTTTCTGCTGTCGTGACTATGGTATCAGTTGGGTCTGTTACCAATCTTTTGTAGTATCTTGTGGTGGCTGGTTGCCGGAGACATTCCTGGTCATAATCGATGGAGTTCATGATCACCGTGGCCCCTCCTTTGTCTGCTGGCTTTATAATGATTGTGGGATTTTGTGTCAGGGTAGTGAGAGCTCCTTGTAGTCTCCATGGTAAGTTGTTGTATGATCTAGGTGATCCTAGTCTGCCGACATCTTTTAGTAGAGCTTTCTCAAATGTGAGGATTTCACTTGGTGTCATAGCTGTAGTTGGGGTAAATCTAGACGGAGTTCTCAAACCAGATTCCAGAAGGACAGGAATCTCCTTGTCTTGAAAGAAAGATCGTAGTCGGATTTTTCTGAAGAATTGATTTAGATCCCCCGTTAATCTGAATTGGTCATCTCTTGGAGTCTGGACAAAGCCAAGGCCTTTTTTAAAACTGCTTTTTCATCTTCTTTGAGGAGCCTGTCGGAAAGGTTCATGATCAGGTTTTTTTTGGCTGTCTGACTCCTGGTTTGCCGTTGGGTATCTGTTTCTTGCCAATGCACATGTTTGTGATTGCCTCTTCTTCTTCCTCTGCCTCTGCCATTGCCTCTGCCCCAAAAAGGTTGAGGAGTGGAGTGTTGGAAGAAGGGTTGAAATGGTTGCAGTAGTCCAGGAAATACCAGGTACCACATCGAATTGGAACCCATAAAAGGAGGGGCGTGATAACCATACATTGGAGGTGGTGGCAGTAGTCCTTAGCGGCTATTCTTGCTCCCCAGCTGTCATTACTTGATTCACTAGTCAAAGAGTGGTATGTCTTGCGGGATGATGTAGAGCCCTCCTGAGAGGAACGGCCACTCCCAGATGGTTGGTATTCTTCCTTGGTGTATGGATATATTTTTTCTTCATCAAATCTCCTGATGTCCTTCTGTAGTTTTTGTATTTTCTGTTGCATGATGTAATCTTTATGTTAATTAATTTCCGTATTTATCTCTACCAGTCGTGATTTAGAAGCTGAGATACTTATCCCTGTCTTAAGTGCATTTTCTGCGATGTTGATACTGATGATTAGTGCATTTGACAGGCGTTTGGCAGTATTGATGATTAAAACTAGCTAGTTGTGTGTACATTTCCAGGCTATCTGACTCCATTCACGTCTGAATATTATATCCTCAAAGAATAGCCGAGGTGCTGTGGTCACTATCAGTCCATTGGGTGCAATATTGGCCCTGAGATATTCAGTCATAACAGCACCATGGAGTGCTATCTTCACCTGTTGTTTTTTAAGGGAGGTGATTGAGTTCCAATCACCTTGGTTACTGCAAGTAGGAGCACTACCGTCTGCCCCTACCAGCGATGGTGTTCTCAATATTTCTGCAATGACATCTTTACCAAAGCTAAGTCCTTGGTTACCATCCATGATTGTGTTATGTGTAAGTTAAGGAAGTAGAAGAGAAAGAAATATAGAAGTCCCTTGGCTGTGCCGCCATGCTATCAATTGCATCAAAGAAGGAGAGGAGGGGGACTGCGAGCTATTCAAGGTCAAGGGCCCGTGCTCCAAAACTATAATCAAATCAAAGACGGGGTCACTGTTCCTAAGAGATATAGAAAGAAAGTATAGGTTCTGAGCAAAATGTAGAGGACAGTCAACAAGACTGTTTCTTGTTGCCCTCACACATCCCTGGGGATGTCATGCGTCATCTTTGGGTGGGTGCTCCTCATCGGGCCGGCGCTGCAATGCCCTACGGGTCCCCTAAAGGGTCACTTTAGTGGAGATCTTTTGGCTTTATCACCGTTTGATGAGTGCAATGGTGTCCAAGTGGGGTGGTGGGGTGGTATACAGTGTGTGCGAAAGATTGAGACTAGCAACCTCTGCAATATAATATTAACAGTAGTAGGCCTTGTTAGATTATTTATACTGCCACCTGTAGACACATTTTTAGTGACACAGTTGTAGTCTCAGTATATTGAAACCTCAATTGTACCAACCAAAACATGAAACTGTTTAATTGGAGCTTTGAAATGTATCTAGTTAATGAATGTGACAAACTGTGGTTAAAGGTAGGTAAATGCTGTAGTGAATATTTGTATGTGTGGTAGGGGATCTTGGTTCTTGAGGCTATTGTTTCTTCTCCACAAGTAATTTTTTAACCAGGTGTGAGTTGGGGTCTGCACCTTGAAATCTCTCTCATTAGTAGGGAGTGGGATGGAAATGTTGCCTCTAAATAAATGAACACTACTTCCTGAATAGGGAGCCCATAAAATATGGTTGAATTTCATTGTTGCTGGTTCCTTGCGCTGCTCTGCCCTTTGAAGTTAGTGATGAGGGTGTTACTGAGTACTAAGTAAACGAACAATAGTCAACACAACATAGCCTAATGGACTATATTGTTATGTTTAAAAAATGTATGTCCTCTTCAATGCCTAGGAGACAGGGTTATTTCAACATTTGAAAGATAACCAATCCAGACTGGTTCTGAAGCCTTAGACCGTGGGTCCAAATCTCCTGTCTGGAAAAGGTATAGAAAACTTGAAACCAAACCACCCCAGTTTGTTCCAGTCCCATGTTCTTCTTATAAGACATACAAAAAGGTGCAAATTACAAGCAATACAATAAAAACCACACCTTACACAAGTGAAGCAAATCCAACAATGCCCTCAACAATTAAAAACAAACGAGCATTTTAAATTGCATTCAGTATTCATAAGAAGCAGGATTATATGATCAGTTAAAACAATACAGAGTGCCTGTGCTGTAATGTGTGCTTAAAAAAGGTAACCACGCCTGCACAGACCTCAAGTGTGGGAAGCGACTGCAAGTATAAAAGTGCAGTATAATATGGTGGGAATGAGGGGTGCCCCTTAAAATTGGGATTAAAAACTTCCTGGTATAGTTACAATGAAAGCCTCAGAAAAATACAAGATGCGCTAAATTTTGCAATGAACACTCATCACAGGGACAAACCAAAATCTTTTTGGGTCAAATTGGCCCAACACGAATGAAAGTTGACATCTTATCTGGCCCAGCCTAAATCTAGTTGAAATGAACCTGTCTCTGTCTTTCAGAGCCATTGCCAGGAAAGATTCCAGCCCAGGTGTTGTTTGAACTTGCAGATATTCTCGTACGACGGGCTTCCTCAACTCAGATGACTCTCTTTCCCTTCTCCTAAGGTTGCAAAACACAAATTTTAGCCAAATTGTATCCCTATCTGTGCTGTCATCAGGCGAAAAAAAATATTAGGCGTCCCAGATTAGTGCATTTATCTTTATTATACGTAAGCCAGGGGATATGAAGGCCCTTGTTGCAAGCAATCCAATCCATGATTTTATCACTGTTCAGGGCGGCCCGAATGAACACCATAACATCAAGGGGGCCAAGTTAATGGAGTCTGCAACATATGGTAAACCGAGTTCCTAATGAACAGAATAAATTGGAGACCCTGGCAACACCCCAAGGATACATCTACATATTCTATTTTCCTTGTCCTGCAATTGCTTGATAGCTTAGTACCCCCATAAGCCAAATCCATAGGTGAGAAAGGGTACACATTCCCTTTTATAAATCTCTACGAGAGCCACTACGAACTTGTTGCCTATTTTTGAGGCCAGGCTGAACAGGAAACCTACTGAGTTGCAAAACGTAAGGCATCTCTGTTGAAAACAAGGACCCCAAGACACTCGGGAATCAAAAGCGACCCCCGGATATAGAAAATCATGGATTCATCCAAAGGGCGTTCCCTGAGGGACAAAACGGTGCAGTTATGTGTTCCTTGGGCCACATGGCATTATAAAAGCTTTAGCAGACTTCGTGTTAAGTCCCAAAACCCTCCATAAAATAAACAAAAGAGTCCTACAATAACTGAAGGCCATTAGGTGTTCGGGACATTAAAACCACATCATCTGCATATAAAACAGCTGGGACACGCCGGTCATACACTGTGGGCATGTCCCTGCCCCTGTTCACCAAGGCCGCTTCCAAGCCATTGATGTTCAGAAGAAAAAGAATAGGGGCAAGAAGTCAGCCTTGCCGAACACTTCGTTTCAGTACAAAGCTCTCTGTACACTCGCCATTTGGCCCATATATAACTGAGGCACTGAGATCAAAATGCAGGGCTCGTAAAATGGACACCAGGCCTGGGTCAAGATCCAGGGACATAAGCACCTTCCACAATTTGGATCTGAACTACTCTACCAAAAGGCTAAGTTAGATCCGTAAAAGCAAGATAAAAAGGCCCCCCTTTAGCCAAAGTGTATTTATTAACTAAAATGTATAAATAAAGGCACTGTTTTTGAGTGCCCAAGCCATGTCTAAAACTGTATTGGGCATCAGTAATGATGTGAGTGTTGGAGACCCACAAAATCAGTCTGTTGAGGATAACCCTGCCAATGATTTTAAATGCAGAATCCAGAAGATACATGGGCTTATAGCAGCAAGGAGAAACCCTGTTCCCTTTTTAAAGACAGGAGCGATAATGGCTGAGCACCACAATTTGGACAGACCGATCTTGCAGGCCAGATTGGCATCATTTGTTAAAATTGGAGCCCACAGATCCACCTCCAGCTTATACAGATCTATGGCAGCCCATCAGACCCTGGAGCTTTATGCATGTGTCTAGCACGAATGGCTTCACCAACTTCCTCGACAGAAAATTGAATATCCAATGGGTAAACAGGCATACAAAGATCAATCTCTTCACTAGCATGTTCAGATGTATGATAAACCTGCTTAAAAATCCCCACCCAGGAATCGGCACTGATGTTATCACAGATACGGTTAGACTCAGACTTCAACAGATGGCTATTATTAACAGAGTGCCAAAACAGGCCGGTGTTGCTAGTCTTACAGAAGGTAACCAATGTGCCCCAACATTCGCCCTAAGTTCAGCCTTTCTTCTACTAATAGCCAACTTATAGGCTTTTCTACAGGAGGCAACCTCTGTTGGAACGCTCGGAATTGCCCCCAGGGCACTTTGCGAAGAACGGTTAGCCTCCCTACAGGTCTTATCAAACCAAGAATAGTCAGCTGACTTGGCCGTTGCAAGAGAGTATTCCACAGAGTACACAAAAAGCTGCTGTACAACAAGGGCTGGTGTCTGCCTGACAGCTAGACTCTCAGAGGTGAAGTGAAGTCCCTTTCTGTCTGCATTTCTCTGCTGGAGGACCTGAGAGTTAGCCTGAAGTGCCTAGAACCCTAACTGTTGGCTGAGGGAGAGAAAGAGCGTGTCTGGCTGTATAGTAGTAGAGATTGCCTAGGAGGAAAATCCCAATATGTTCCTATCATGTGGAAGACGTAGAAAATCAAATTTTTTCAGCGTGAAACCAGGAGTCATCTAAGCCTTGAAGGGGTATTTTGCTTGACTCCTGTATGAGCTGCGTTAAGACTAATAAAGATCAAGTTTCACCACGATGTCCATTAGTTCATTGAGAGCTCAAAAAACTGATGATGCTGCCGTCACTATTGGAAAGAGTCAGTGGGAAGACATGATTGACCTGGAGGCCACAACTGCTGCCACCATGGATGACAATGCCTGGGGTCTGGAGCCTGATTCTGATTCCATGTCTTCAACCGCCAGGAAAGGCAGACGCTGTCAAAGCAAGCGTTGCCACACAGATCTGTCTCACCAGTCTCACCCCACAAACACTGCCCTGAGGTGAAGATGCTGCCACAGCCCCACATCAGAGCAGCCACTGGCATGAGGGCAAGAGAATGAATCACATTCGCCGTACTGCTATAGCTGCATCAAAAACCAGCATATAAAAACATGGTTTGGCCTGCACATTAAAATCACAGACTAGCGCATGCTGACGGGTCTGCTGCACACGATTGAGACTTTTGCCAGAAGTGTAAAAGTTATTGAACTGAGCGGCACATTTGACCAGTGAGAGTATTTGTTCCTATTTGCACCTGTACCTGATTGATGCCTAATCTATAGTGTGTTGGGGACTGTAGACTGGTACCGACTCTTGTGGGGAGTGAGAACACCGGAAGTGGGGGGTGTTGTGCCTCACCATTAAACACATTATAAACTACAATATTGTATTATTTTCCATTTCTACTTTCCAACTGTGCTTTATTTAGTTCTGTGGAAAGATTAAAGTACTTTTTATTAGATGAAAGATAAGAACTGGCCTGGACAATATATTATTGTGCTTTTTGTTTAACTGTTGGATTCTGAGATCTTGTCCAGAAACACTCCTTGCCTGATAAGCCTTGGACAGCTCATTCTCACTTGCCTGAAAATCAAGTGTGGAAAGAGTTGTACTTGGCCCACTTTGCAGAGCCATACTAGAATAAACCCCAGGACAGCAGTGACAAAAGACCTCAACCACCAGTAGCCCATGATGGCCCTGTGGCCCCGGAGCTGGTTCTGACCGTGTGCTACAACAGTGAATCAGATGACAGCACATTGCCCAAGTAAAGCAAATGTGCTGAAAGAAAAAACACAAATTGAATAATACATTTAGACATGGCGGGATCCCCTGCTAAGCCTGAGACTTGAAATACTAAGAGACAGTGGGCCATATTATCAAGAACGGCGATAACATTATTGCCGCTTTAGCGGCAGGAAACTACCGCTAAAGCGGCGATAAGGGGCTTGATAATATGCCTATAGAATTCCAATAGAAGCCCAGGTTCTGGTGTGAAGGACATCAAACCTGGGCTTCTATTGGATTCTATAGGGCATATTATCAAGCCCCTTATCACCGCTTTAGCGGCAGTTTCCTCCCGCAAAAGCGGCGATAATGTTATCGCCGTTCTTGATAATATGGCCCAGAGAGTCTCTCAGCTGAAAAAAGGAATTTGAGAGGAGGGGTTTAGAAGACACAAAGGGGTACCTGAAACCTGGAAGGCAAGTATATATGTGATCCAGGTAAACACACATGAGTTCATGATTTGGCACTGTTGATGCAAAGTCCAGAGAGGAAACCAAATACCCAGGGCCTGAAGGGTAACAGAAAGATAAAATTTCACATCACGAAAGAAAGAAGGACACCATTGGCATTGAGAGATAGCATGAAGCGATTCTCTACAAGTAATGCTTCAGCCAAGGCAGTTAGTCTAAAAGCTGCAGCAAATTGTTCCTTTGCCAAGGAGAACAAGATGGGGAGAACAAGCATCCCTGCCTTATACCTCTCTCTACGGCAAACTGCAGAGAAACACAGCTTTAGATTTTCACCCTAGCTAGTGGAGCTGTATGTAACAAATCGATCCAATGTATTCATTCAGCACCAAGTCCCATTCTGACCAGAACCATAAGCAGAAAGTCCCATTCAAGAGAGTCAAAGGCCTTTTGCATGCCAATTGACACCACCACCACCACTGGGAATCCTTCCACAGTTTTGCCACTTCCTTGGACCTGGAATAGTCTCTTAATATTTACTGAAGTTGTTCTATGTGGAACAGATCAAGATTGTTTGGGATGGACTAGTAATTACAACCAGAGGAATAAATGGCTTGTCAAAGCCTTGCTTAATATCTTATAGTCAGTATCAAGAATTAAATGTGGGGGATAAGTGGCCATGTCCAATGGGTCAGAGTTATGTTTCAGGACCGGAACTAGTATCACTTCCCTATTCATTTTGGGGAAAACTCCACTGTGTGCAACCTCCATGTAGATAGTGTGTAGCCGAGGTGTAAAAGGGTCTTGTATGTAACGTAGAACTCAGAGGGGACGCCGTCTGTGCAGGGACTTTTGCCTGGGGTCAGCTTCTTAATCTCAGCATTTATCTCAGCCAAAGTAATTGATCCTTTGACAGTTTCAACTTACATATGGGTCAAAGCGAGCTGTGGTAAGCAATCCAAATAGTCCCAACAGCTTGAGCTGGGGCCGTAGAGCGAGCTGCATATAAATCTTTGATTCATCTGAGTGCTTACTATATCACCAGAGGAGGAAAGAAAGGCTATAATTGGGCAGCGAGGTTGTTCGTATTGAATCAGTCATGCCTGTAATTGACCTGACTTATCAGGTTCAGTATGCAGTCTAGTTATATACTGCCTATAATCAAGCAGTGATAAGAGGTCAATAATTTAATTGTACATTCTTTTAGATTTCAACAGTAGTGGTCTAATCCAGTCCAATTTAATATCTGTTATTTCTAGATGTCTGATCTCAGTTTCAAGTCTCAAGGCATCCTTACATAGGGTGGCATGTGCACTGCATGATGTGTTTATAAATGCTCCCCCTAGACAAACCTTGAAGGCCTCACATTCTGTCTTAAAGGTGCCCACTGTGCCAGCATGCTCTGCAAAGAATGAGAGGACTGTGTCTTAATTTTATCCTAGAATGGGACATCAAGCAAAACCCATGGTTGGAGTCGCCCAGTGGGTAAGCGGGAAGGGGGAAAAGGCCCCAGTGTACGTGTAGTAGGACAGGGTTATGGTCCAATGTTTTTCTACATAAATGTTCAGTGTATTGCGCTACTCCTAGGAGGATTCCAGACCCAAGGAACGTGTCCAGACATGATTGTAGGTCATGAGGTAATGACTAATGGGTGTATTCCCTCCTGTGGGGTGGTGTTCCCTTCATATGTCTGAAAGCTGCTGATGAGGAATCTAGGATCCAAACCCTTTTGTCAGCTTGATTACTTGTGTATCCAATAGGTGGGGGTTGGAATCTGCCAAGCATTAGGGAATGGACACAAATAAAGTCTGCTTTGAAGCAGGGCATCACCTTGGACAAAATCTCCAGATGTGGCAATGGGGTGCATATATGAAAGCTGTAGGCAGAGGCTTACCATCAATGTTTTCCCTGAAAACAACAAACCAAAGCTCCGTGCCAATGTCCACGTACATCATAGGGGAGTCCAATCTGACCCATATCAAATTGCCCCATACGTAGGTCCAAAAAGAGGGACAAAAATCTTGACCTATCCATTGTGTCTGCATGTGTAGCCTCTTCCCCCCTCGAAAAGGAGTGTCTGTTGGAGGCATGAGATGTCGGTGGTCCTTCAGTGGAGATATGAGTAAATCTTATGCTTTTTAATCATGTTCCCAATTCCACTAATATTCTAGGACAATATTTTATAACTACCTGTAGTTATAAAAACAACAGAGACCTTGGGTACCCATCAACTCAACCTTATGGATTTTACTCAACATGTCGAGCAGTCAAATAGATGGCGTACCATGATTTAAGGTTTGCATAACAAATACCTACTCAATAATAACATTCAACAATTGAACATATAACAATAACATCCAACGCTAGGACCTGGCTCAAAACCCCCCACGTCCTACCCAACTAATATCTAGACATCTGTTTCTGCTTTGGAAACCAATGCCCAATAGGGCAGCAATGCCACATGAGGGGTGCTACTAACCAAAATGGGGGTCCACCTTGGTTCTAATGTCATTCTGATGAACAATAGAAATCACTGGACAGCAGCACTGCCCAGTGCCTTGAAAAAAAGGAATTTTGTTATAGTCCCCCTAAGTTCTCTCAACCCCCCGCACATGCATGCACCCAGCAGAATCACATAAAGTATATTAGGAATATCATAGAGGTCATTTCAGCTTCTCTGCAGTCATGGATGTGATCCTGGGGAGTTGAATATCACTGTCTTCTTTGACCTCATGACCTCCATAGGTGTTCTGAGAACCTATGGATTCAAAACTCACAGAATGCACCTCTGATCTTCATAAAAGGACTCTCTCCAAGACTTCCAGATGTTCTCTACTAGGCTGCTCCGGAGAGAGCTTCATGAGGATGGAGGGTTCTGATTTCCTTTGTCAATGATGTGGCCTGCAGGGGCAACTCCAACAGATCCAGATACCCTCATCAGAGGCCCATTTGTCAACCCATTCCCTTGTCTCAGTCAGATCCATGAAAAGCAGAGGTATTTCCATCTAATATCATGAGTTTTGTAGGGGACATCACCAAGAATTTCAATTTAGAGTCCTCAAGGCCTGTTTCACCTCTTGAAACATGTTGAGCTGTTATTGTACAGTAGCTGTATAGCTGTATAATCTGGAAATAAGAACACATTGCTTTTTCACCAATCATACATTCAATACTTTATTAGTTTGTTTGCAACCATAAAAGTACAAAGACATATACAGTACATAAAACACATAAAAACATAGTAGGGCCAAACTTGACTATAGTTGGCAGGCAATCCCATATACAATTTTTTTTAAACCAGGTAAACATAGACAAGGCTTCACTCCGCATTACAATGCTATATGTAGGTACTGCAAGGAACGATATGGTTAGGGGAAACAGTCACATACACAAACCACAGTAGGCCCACAGAAAAAGATCAAGGACATTCTAAAGTTCTAGGCGTGTGTGTCTGCATTCACTAAGAAGTAACTGATAACAGATGTCACAAGGAAAAATCATATAATAACAGTAAATAAAAACAAGTGCTTTCAACACAATAAAAAAATTCTAAAGACAAAAATGAATACTTGTCAGTGCAAATGGTGTGAAGAACATGAGAAGAGGAATCCCTGCACATTAATGCAAAAGAAGACAAAGAAGTAGATCTGTAGACTGGGGGAATTAAGCCAGGGCGTGGGAAGATCCTGGTGGCAGGAATGCTCAATCCAGCATTTTGCTTTTAATGCTCCAGTGAAGCTATTTGGACACTGCACAAACAACCGACTGCAGGGATTCTGTGTGAAGGAGCCGCAAGGCTAAAAGGAGCTGTCTGCAGCCAAGTTGTTTGCACATAGGAATAATCCAAACTTTCCTGGGGCGAGTGTAGCTGGGGCAGAAGAAAATGAAATGAACCAGAGATTACTCTGCCTGCCGGCATGAGGGACATATGGTGCTCGTTCAGGTTTGGCCTTTCCATTTAGCTAGCATAGCAAAAGGGGAAACGTGCCACATCGAAATTTAGGCAGTGGGTGGATGAATGTAGTCTAAAAAGGACTCAAGAGCAAAGTCTGGCTTAAAATCTAGAAAATACCTAGTTAGGGACCCCTCTGTCGTGTTCCTCATTCCGCAAACATGCATATGCTCCCAGAAGGCATCCTCCGAGAGGCCCTGGATAAGATTTTCTTCGAGGCAGGGGTGGACCAAAATGCTCCCAATCCGAGCTGGATTAGAAGACCTTTAACATAAGTCAGCCACTTGATTTTGCCAAATTTACCCAAAGTGGCCACTTCCTGTAGAGCTCTAATATAATCCTCAAGAGCTAGGAAGTATTTCACTTTCACCAGTACAATTGTGGTCTGAGTTGGGCCTTATGGGTCATTGGCTCAATACCAATATCCCGGCATATGGTATTAGCTGGGTGCCTTTGGTGAGGCTGGTTAGGGCTCTCAGGAACGTATTTTCGGTCACCAAACTCACATTGCCCCATAGTTCTGCCCCATACAGTGCGCTTCCTTCTGTCTTTGCCCTATAAACCTTCAATGCAGGGGAAGTGTGCCAGACATGGACAGACCTATAGATTCTTAGGATATCAGCAGAATGCTGGGTTAAATTCAAGCTACTCTTTTGACCGGGGACGACCATGAGATGGATCTGGTTAACTTAATTCCCAAGTAAACAAACTCAGTGACCTTGTCCAATGGTTTGCCCTCCAACATGACCATGCCCCTGAATGATTTGGTGGGCTAATGGGCATGAACAATGTTTTTGAATGGTTAATCACCAGCCTTTGTTCAGAGCATAAAACCTAAAACTTGTCCACCAAGTGTTGGAGGCCACTAGGAGTCTTCGACATCAATAAAGTGTTGTCTGCAAAAAGTAAAAGGGGGATCTTGTGGCCAGCCAATCGAGGGGCGTCCATTTTGTCCATCGTCTAAATAGGTGATTACATCATTTAAATATAAGGAGAATAAAGTCGGGGCGAGGACACACCCCTGTCAAACCACTTTCTGGAAACTCTCCATTCAGTCAGCTCCCTTACCAAGCCTCATCGGACTTGGGCATATGTGTCCGGCTGGAAATGCACCAAAACATCCAAGAGGTCAGACGGGATCCCATTTATCTGGAAGATCCTCCACAGCTTTCCTCGGGGACTAGGTCAAATGCAGATTTTAAGTCCACATAGACCAGGCACAGGTGTGCCTTGGAGGACTACTGTCTTCCAATAGATAGGTAAAAACCTGAAAACCTGGCCGATGGTACTTATACTTCTTATAAGCCCTGCCTGCAAATTGGAAAGGGCTAGGAGGGCCTCAATCCAGGATTCCAGTTTCCCCAAAATTTTCCTAGCAAAAACCTTTCGAGCTACATCAATGAGGCTAATCTGCCTGTAGATTAGCGGGGAGTCCCACAAGCCCTTTTTATAAATGGGGACAATGTTGGCTGTTTTCCAGCTGTAAGGGATGCTTGCCCGCTCCAGAATATAATTTGATAATTTATTAAAATACAGAGCCCAGCCCTCAATATCAGCTAGAAAAAGATGGCCTCGACCCCATCTGGCCCGGAATCACTCAACTCAATCTTAAGTAACCCAGGAGTGTGGAGGCTCACTCCAGTCATCTGGTAAGCACCATTTACGGCCCACCCCAAGTGGGAGAACCATGCCTCAGGGGTGACAGAATCAGCCAAGAGCCTCACAGCTTGCTGCCCTCCATTGCCATCCAGCTGCCAGAATTTTCTGGTGTATTTTTGCATGGCAGCCTCATAGATGCCTTCCCATACTTGCGTGTCCCACTACTGCTTTCAGTTGGGCCAGTTTGTACTCTTTCCTTCTATCTCGTATCAAATGTGTATCACCACTATTAAGGGCTCGACAAAGTTAATTCTTCCTGTCATTGCAATTCTTGTTAATCCAATTACACTCAGGCTTTGGAGGGGCTCGAGTAGAATCATGGTGCCGCGTGAAGCAGTGCCCAAGAGTTTTAAACAAATTCTCAGTGATCTTTACAATTGTAGCGTTCCAAGACGGATCCGTACATTGGTTAAGAATGGGATTATCTAGTTTGAGTACAGCATCCCTGAGGGCCTGATGTATTGTATCTCTAATGTGCGAGTTTGCGGCTACTCTCCCCACTTAACCCTGCACCTGTAAGTTGTGAGAATCAAGTTGGTACTTTGGAATACAGGGACATTGGTCAAAAGATTGAATAAGCCTTTTAAGGAACAATGAACAGTGTTGTGATCACTCTCAGCCCAATTTAATATTTTCATGTCAGCCAAGTTGCCCCAAAGATGGAGAGAAATTAAAAAGTAGTTGATTCTACTTGTATGTCCGGGCCAGTTGAAAGTATGGGTGGCTTGCAGATCAGATGCTGTGAGGCCATTGCATGCTCTCAGGCCTTGTGAAAGTGTGACGGACAGGAGGTGATAAGCAGCGCCTGTCCAGTGCTTCACTGAGGTGGTAATGAGCATGAGAATACCCCATTCCTCATCTTCCTCTGCAGCAGGGGAGGTGCTGCCAGTGTCAAGTGGCTATTATGTGATGTTAAAGTCACCAGCAATGATGACAGAGTTGTGGCAGTGGAGAAGGGCCATGTTTGAGCTAAGTTCACGCATTGTCTGTGCCCCCCCAGGCCACCCAGTTGTAAACATTATATAGGTAAAAAGTGTGTGAGTCCTCCCTGGTGATAGCTATGTCTAGAATGTTGTACGAGATAGAAGGAACCAAACGTACTTTGACGTTAAGGGACACTTTAACCCAGATGAGAAGGTCGCATGAATGGCGTCCCCTTCCTGCACTACTGGCCAGTGTCTGGTAAGACAAATACCCTGGCCTATGAACAGAGTCAAGGCACCTGGTTTCGATGGAGGAGGCATAGGTCAAACTGTTCACTAAAGGACCCTCAAGCTAAATCACCTATCTTGGACTTCACCCCTGCTATGTTCCAAGACAGGACATTAATGGGGGTGCAGTTTGTAGGGTGGACCTCATCCATTGTAATCAAAGGTAAGGGGTCCCTATTTAGACAAAAAAAGACTCACAGTCAGGTAGGAGACCCCTCCCTTTGCTGCTGCATAAAGGAACCATGTCGCCCAGTCAATCTGTCATAGATGTTCCCAATGTCTCAGGCTGATTACAGAGCATCTCCTTCTGGTGGACTTGTGGGATGTGGGGAGCTGGAGGGTTGCATTTAAACCTGATTGATGTACAAGGTGGGTATTCCCTACACAGTTCTATGTTTACCAAACCTTCCACCAGTGATTTCGATTTCAGACCTAGCCTAATATAATCAAAGGGCACTAACGGGTCAGAGAAGTCATGAAAACGTTTTGCATGCAAGATGTCAGTGCGAATAACAGATTGGTAACCATAAACTGACCCTATTTACATGGAATATGCATTTATTTATCAAGGACTCCTCATCTTCATTTGCTCTCTTAGGCAGTATGGGGACCTTCACCATATATATAGGGCCTGGATTTCCCAACACCACCATCTTCCCCGATTTAGCCTTGCCCCCCTCATGGCCAACCTTTGGTTTAGAATCATGGTAGATCAAGCCGCCCGAGGTATGGAGAGGTGGCCAATCGAGGTGGCCAATGAGAGGTGTGGTGCAGCGGCCAGGGCAGCTGACTTCGGAGCACAGGGCTCACGGTTCGATCCCTGGCTCCGGCGGCAGCTCAGCTCAGCACCATGTGACTCTGGGCAATAGCTCACTTAATTTCCACAACGGCCCCCAGCGCCTTGAGACCCGTAAGGGTGAGTAGTTCGCGCTTTACAAATACGGATTTACATTTTACTATGCGGGGTCAGACTTGTAAGCCTTGTGGTGTGGGGGCAAGGGGAGGACAGGAGATGGGACAGGGAGCAACTTGTTTGATGACACTTTGGTTTTTCACACTATTTCTTTGATCAATTAGCGATGTGTAGATAGGGCACTGCACTCCCTTGGCTGGTCTGAGAATTGGCAGAATAGGCAGCCTAACAAGAGATATCAATTTCCCAATTTCAGCAGTTAGAGTAGCTAATTTAGATCCTAAATCAAGCACCACAGCCTGGAGGTTTTGGACCAACTGAACTATACAAACGGTACCCGCTCCCTGTCCGGTTTGATGACAGATGTGGCCACTTCCAGGGGAGAATTAAGCAGATTAAGGGGAAATATGGCCTCACTGGGTTTTGAAAAACCCTCCTTAGTACTCAGATTAGGTGGGGGGAGGCAAGGGAGAAGACTCTATTTGTGCAAGTTATCACAGCAGACAGAGGCACAGAAACATAGGGCCTTATTTAGATCTCGACAGATGGAATACTCTGTCACAAATGGGATTGATATCCTGTCCGCCATATTACGATCTCTATAGGATATAATGGGATCGTAATACAGCGGATGTGATATCCGTCACGTTCGGGACAGAGTATTCCTCTCTACCAAGATCTAAATCAGGCCCTTTGTCATCAGTAGGGGTCTTAGAAAAGAAGCAATGAAGTTAGCCAAAGGGCCACCCATGTTCGAACTAGTGATAACAAAGTCACTGTTAAGCTGGCCTTGCCGCGTTGGCAATGATTTGGTCTTTCAAGTCTTAGAGAATATAGGAGGAACTTTCTTTGAGGCTGTGCTTAGCTGTGAGCCGCTGGCATTCCCTCCTTCCAAAAGGGTTTCCACTTCATTGATCAGTGTGTCTATATCCTTAAGAGTTGAGCTATCTGAAGGGCCATCAGAAGGTAGAGTAGAGGCGGGCTTATAAGAAACAGAGTGGGAGGGAAGTGCACAAAATTCGCCAGCGGTACTATAGAGACGCTGTAGTTATGTTCCCAAATTTAGAGGAGGGTAGCGAGGCTTTCCTTCAAAGAGCTCAAACCCAGTACCAAACTCTAGTCACAGTGTGAATCAATAGTCGCCAGGTAGCCAGTCCACATACAGTGCACGTTATTGAATAAGAACTACAGGTATGAAAATACCTAGAAAGTAGAACTGGGAATCTTACACCTGTGAATCAGAACACCGCAGTGAATGACCAAGGGGGTGGCCCTGCCCTGCCTCTACCTGTCGCTGACGGGCGCAGGACGGGTCAGCTCTTGACCCAGGCTTTGCCCGGGTGCATCCCACACTACGGGACACAGAGTGCGCCTATATAGCACAGGAAGGCAGGTGTAGCTTGTTGCAGAGCTCCTCTTCTGCCCTGATGATAGCTGGGACAGGTAGTCACTCGAAGTCAGCAAGAATGCGCTCCCATGCCGCAGGACACAGAGTGCACTTTCATTTCGCTGGCAGGCAGGTGTAGCTTGTTGCAGCACTCCTCCTCTGCCCTGGTGATAACTGGGACAGTTAGTCCCTCGAAGTCAGCATGTTTCGGCTCCCTTACTTTTTTGGATTTTGTATGATCAATCTTTTCCTGCAAGCTGGAGTATGCCATACTGGTCTCGGTAGTTTGGCTACCATTGGTCTCAAGGGAGTTACCAGTGGAGATGGCTTAGAAGGAACACGGTGTGTCCGTTCCACGGAGAAGAACTTAAATAGTTTCCCAGATGCAACCTGAGACATAAGCCAGTCCTCCAGGAAGAAGTTCTTTGAGGTATCCTTAATCTTTACAGGGAAACCAAGAATTCTAAGATTGTTTTGTCTCGCTCTCCCTTCTGAGTCCTTTCCCTATATTCCAAAAAGCAAATGTGTTTGGTCATGGTACTTATCTGATGTTTAACTTCAGCTAGTGTGGGCTGCACATCGGTGAGAATCACTTCAGTACCATTTCCAATATCCAACAGTTCAGCAGCATTGGGTGGCAAATCAGCAGCAATAGTGTCTATTTTAAGTTCTAGCGCTTCGCTAGGGTCTTTAATAAGAACAAGGATAGCCTCCAAGTTACCCTGCGAAGGAGAGACCCTTGCCTTAGTGGCCACTGCTATAGTGTCTTACCTCCCGCCATTCGTGCTGATTTTTAGCACCAGCAGTAAAATCAGCGCGAACGGCACCACATGACGCGCAAGAGGGCGCTGATTCTTTCTGCTGCTCGAGTAGTAGTTCTACTCGAGCGGCAGCTTCCTCAAAGAGAACTGAAGGTTTCTCAGTGCAAGTGGTAGTGACCATTCTTGACTGTCTGCGTTGTGAAATCTCACTGGGAGGTGGTCTAGCATTGGATGTTCCCCGCTCGTGCTCGCCATTTTAATATGGTGATCGCGAGCGAGGAAAAAACTCTTGTCCATGGAGCGGTGTCTTTCAGAACTCCTTGTGCTCCGCGGAGCGCGAATTGCAGAAAACTACGCAAACTCTGCAAATGGAGCGGAGTCCACGACCCAGGCCTACTGAAATATTGAAAATGAAGATTAATAAATGAGTCAAAAGAAGTGTCATGTGCAGTTTATACCTTTATGGGAATCAAAGCTTACTTACAACCACATGACAATTGTATCCAGAAAGAAGGTCCAAAAGTCTGAAAAAAACTGCCCGGATCAGCAGGAAATAAGAGTGGCAAATTACAAATGGAGCCCTCAAAAATGTCTCAAACCTTAGTGGAAATGGTAAAGAATAGAGCTTTTCTTGCCTCTGGAAATAACTGTGTGGGATAACTGGAAACATCATGAAAGAATGGAGCAATCCAATTGTTAGACCTGACATCTTTGGCATGTTTTTCCCCTGTCTTTTGTGCTTCTGACCTCTTGTTTTTGAATGTGTGCTGCATTTCGTTTTTGCTACTTTTAGGACTCTGGGCACTTTACCACTGCTGACCAGTGCTAAATTGTAAGCGCTCCCTTTGTAAATGGTATCTCTAATTGGTTGCCCATGATTGGCATATTTGTTTACTGGTAAGTCCCTACTAAAGTGCACTGTGTGTTCCCAGGGCCTGCAAATCAAATACTACTAGTGGACCTGCAGCACTGATTGTGCCACCCCTATGTGTAGCCCTGCAATCATGTCTCAGACCTGCCACTGCAGTGTCTGTGAGTGCAGTTGTAAACTGACATGCCAACCTGAGGTCCAAACCTTCCCTTTTACTACATGTAAGGCATCCCTAAGGTAGGCCCAAGGTAGCCCCATGGGCAGGGTGTAGGGTATTTAAAAGGTAGGACATGTACTGGTGTGTTTTACATGTCCAGATAGTGAAATCCTGCTAATTTTATTTTTCCCTATTGCATGGACTATCTCTCACATAGGTTATTATTGGAGCTGCCTTGTAACCTCTTACAAGTGTAACTTCCAATCGGGAAGAGATAGAGAGTTGGAATTTGGGGTCCCTGAACTCACAATTTAAAAATACATCTTTAAGTGAAGTTGGTTTTTAAATTGCATGTTTGAAAATGCCACTTTTAGAAAGCGGGCATTTTTCTTGCTTTACCATACTGTACCTCTGCCTGCCTGTGGAATCCATGTCTGAGGGAGGGTGACAGTTGGGCTGTTTTGTGCATTCACTCCAGACAGTCACACAAAGGAAGCTAAGTTGTTCCCTGCATATCCTGATGGCCCATTATCAGGCTACTAGCTCTTCCTGAGCTAGAGTGGTTGGAGGAGTTGTCACTGACACCTTGATAGGACTGTGCTTGTCCTTGCACAAAGCTGTCTCCACCCCCCAGTAGGGTGTCTGGAGTCAGGACAGGGAAAGGCAGGGTCTGGTGCACTACAAAGACTTTTCTTTGAAGTTTGCCTACTTTAAAGGCAGAAACTGGTATAAGTACTGGAGCTGTGACACTATAGCTTTAGAACACTTCTGGACTAAGAGGACATACTGCCAGGAAGAAGATCTGGATGCTGTAGGAGGGACTGACACTCTGCTTGTTGCATTGTTGTGCTGGCCTGCTGCTTGCTGCTTCTGTCCTGGGAGTGAAAGGATTGGACTTTGCTTTCTACATCCTGCGTTCCAAGGTTCTCCAATGGCTTGTGCGTGCTTGTCTCCCATTAAGAAGTCTCAGGGCCATCAAAAACTTCACCTACCAGTGCCTGGGCTCTTCTGCTGAGAGCCCCAACTTGCTGAGTGGTGCCAAATTCAGTTCCTGGGCCCTTGGAAGTAGAATCTGGTAATCCTAGAAGAAAATCCACATACCAACTCTCAGCACCTGATGTGCGTCTAAAAGGCCACTTCAACCCAAGTCCCGAGCCCCGCATCACCTCGCCTGGGAGTAAGGAGCCGACGCATTGCTTTGCTTTTCCGGCACCTCACCTCCCCTGTGCCTGTTTTCGTCTTTGATTTTGGCACATCCCAGTTACTTTGTGCTAAGAGAAACACATCCATAGATCTCTATGGACTGAACTTATTTTACCTTTGAAAAGGGATATCTTTACCTGTTTATGTTGGATTTTTGTTGTTTTGGTCTTGTTTCATTCAGATAAATATTGGTTATTTTTCTAAACTGGTGTGGTGTTCTTTTGTAGTCGTTTCATTGCATTACTGCGTGTGTATGTACAAATGCTTTACACTTTGCCTCTGAGATAAGTCTGACTGCTCGTGCCAAGCTACCAAGGAGGTGAGCAGGGCTTATCTTAGCTCTGTAATCCCCTTACCCTGACTAGAGTGAGGGTCCCTACTTGGACAGAGTGCAAACCACTGCCAACTAGAGACTCCGTTTCTAACACCATTAAAAACAAATGAGGACAATCTCTTGGGATGATAAAGACTTAATTGTAAGAAAATATCACTAAGTATGAGTGATCTGGAAACGCCTATCTGTAAGGGAATATCTAATAGGCAATGAGTGCCATAAATAAGAAAAAACATCTAAGTCTAAAAAAAGAACTAAAGAAACAACTGAACAACACACAAGGAATCGGGTGTGTGGAACATTTAAGCAGACCTTATGGGTGGCCACCTAATTCTGGTCCCAAAGGTATCGGCATTGTTGGAATTATGAGATCTGTGGGTTCACTGCAGATCTGCTTACTTTGACTTGGAGAGTTTGGCTTCTTAAAGTAGCAATAATTAGCAGGTGATGGTCTGGAGAAAATGATTAATTACTGTAGGACACTGAATTATCAACTCTCATTTTAATTCCACATTTCTTAGTTGCACTCTCGTGGGCCAACATGTAGTGGGTGGATTATTTTTGCCTAGTATTACCAGTCTCACCAGCATTAGTAACTCTGGCTGGATTATTACCAGCCCATTACAACGGGCAACTTGTAATAAGGGCCTTAGGAACACATGCATCAACATAAGGAATTGCAATTCCTAAATAGCGATTTTTAAGGAATTGCTATTTAGGATTCGCAATTCCTTATGCATGTAGGAATCGCAAAATAAATTGTGATTCCTAACCATTACCTAATAGTGATTCGCAAATTGCGACTCGCTATTAGGTAATGTCACTCCATTAATTCCTATGGGCCTATAGGCCCATAGGAATGAATGGGAATTGCATTCGCACATTGCAATTACCAAATTGGTAATCGCTTGTTGCGAATGCAATTCCAAGGGTGCCAGGGGGCATAAGTCCCCCCTGATGCACCCCCCAAAAAGGTAAGTGTGCACATGTGGCGCACACACATGCCCTAAGGGCATGTGTGTGTGCCACATGTTACTTTGAAAAATGCACTTTTGTGCATTTGTCAAAGAATTTGCAAATTTCCATCAACTTGAAGTTGATGGTAATTAGCGTTTCCTACATGCACTGTTTGCATTTAGGAAAGGCTTGATGCATCGCCTTTAGGGAATCGCAATTTGCAATTTCCTAAATGCATTCGCAATTTAGATAATCGCAATAAATTGTGATTAACTAATTTGTGAATTCAAAGCCTTTGATGCATCGGAAAAGGCATTTTTCCTGTCGCAAACAGGCCGATTCTGCAAATCAGCCTGTTTGCGACGCGAAAAAAGCTTGATGCATGTGGTCCTAAGTCATTAAAGTATAGGTAGCAAGTCAACAGTTCTTGATTTCTCTCAGAAGCATATTTTCTGGTGGGCTGCACATATGGTAGACAGGCTAACCTAAGTGTGTCATCCAAGGGTCTGTTGAGCAAAGTGTTGCTCCATTTTCAATTTATGCCTATCATCTAAGGAGACTGTCTCACGTGATAGTGGGCATGTCAGACAGAATGACAAAATATGACAGTGCGCTTGGCTACGTTAGATGCTAAAAAACATGGTCATTCATGTTCAAGATAGTACTTTGCCCACACTTCATGAAATGGGTGAAAATACTGTACACAAAGTCGTTGGCTAGATATATGACTGGGATGACGTATTGTACAGCGGATAATTAGAAAGTGGATGTAGGAGTGTTGCCTACAACTCCTGTCTCTGTTTTCCTTTAGTGATAGAACCACTGGCCTGTATGCTGAGGAAGACCTTCTAAGTGCATGCCTAATGGTGGGTAAAAATGAGCACATACTGTTGATGTATGCGAATGAGAAGCGAGCATGTTTAAGGGACTCAGAACAAGTATACTGAACTTGAAAAAGTTCGAAAACTTTGGTGCAGTTTTTTTGTTGGAATACACTGGAGTAAATCGATCTTATTCTCTCATTACCAGGAGATGAGAGGTACTGACTGAAATGTCACTGGCCAAATGCATTAACATTTTTGACTCCGGTATCCCAGCACAGCAGTTGGGCCGTGGGCGAGGTGAGTTTCCCAGTTATGGGCACCACGAGAACTTGCAATGTGATCGTGACTCTGTCTACTGATCTATCAAACTGAATCTGTGCTCCGCGTACTGCAGCGGTAATTTCTTTAACGCTGCACTCGCCGCATTTGCAGTACTACTCAGACCCATTCTTAATCCATAGACCCTGGGTAATTTTGAATTCATCCCAGTATCCACCTCATACCGACCTTGGTCCACAATAAATCTTTCAGCTTCTAGGCCAACTTTTTGTGCATAATTTACCCCGGATTAGACAGTTGTTTCCCTAGGTGCCTTCAATGAAAAACATATGCATAAGTGCAGGTACTTTTAAGTGTCATTAGCACGTGGCTTTCCTGAAGAAGGCTATGTGCCAAAACGTGCATAGATAATTGAACAAAAGGCACACAAAGATGTATTTAAAAGAAATCCATTCAACAGGATGAAACAATGATTGTCTTGTCTACTGGTCATAAAATCAAGCATTACTGTTTTATGGCAATTCCACTGTTGTTTATATTACGTGTACTCTGCTCATTCAAGTGTGGGTGTTTTTGAATGATTGATGATGCGAAAGTTGTAGATGAGTGGTTTAATGAAGAATAAATTGGCTTAAAAGTGTTTCTTAATTATATCTTCATTACACTTAATAACAAGAGTCCACAACTAAATAATAAAAAACATGTTTGTGATACACCCTGTATGTATTTTTCTTTGAGCCCCGTTTTCTTAATATGTTTTCTATTAACATATGAATGTGTATTAAATTATTTGAGTTGGCTCAAGGTCTTGTACATTGTAACTTTTTTGGCAAACATAACAAGATGATGGACGTAGTGCTGAAACTTTTCAAACACTCACCCCCAGTCCAGAGATCTGGGTTAAATCCATTGTTCTTTTGATCATCATGCCACCAAAGTTTGGACCGGGCCATATGCAAATCAGTCTCGACACTTAAGTGGCCAAGCGTATGCCCATACATGGGCCCCTTACTTGCTGCGTCACTGGATTCAAGCTAGCCTGGCTGATGAGGGGTGATACCTCGAAACCAGTCCCAGGATGCTTGTGTCTGGTCCAGGACCTGGCCTGGCAGTTTGGGCTGGACTGTTCCCATGGGGAGCAGAGCCAAGGCTGATTTGGATATGGCTGGGTCCACACTGGGGTGGCATGGTGAGCAAAAGAACAATGGATTTAATCCATATCTCTTGATTGGGGATGAGTGTTTGAAAAGTTTCAGCACTCCGTCTATCATCTTGTTGTGTTTGCTATGTTTGCCCTAAGTGGCCAAGGGTATGCCCAGAAGTGGGTCCCTTGCTGGCTGTGCCACTTGATTCAAGCTAGCCTGGCCGATGAGGGGTAATACCCCGAAACCGGTTACAGGATGTTTGTTTCTGGTCCAGGGAGTACCTGGCCTGGAAGTTCGGGTTGGACTGTTCCCATGGGGAGCAGGGCCAAAACTGATTTACATATGGCCGGGTCTTACTGGGGTGGCATGGTGAGCAAAACGAACTAACTTTTTGGGGAGTCAATATTTGCCATTTAGAAGAGGAAATGCATGAGTTTTATGCAGAAACAGTGGTAATGGTGCTCAGAAAATAAGTACAATTCTGGAACACTCCATTGCTATTGATGTTCAGCGTTGTAATAGTTATAATGGTGGTACTACCCTGATGTTTGTATATTTTTCAGGGATCAATAAGCATATGTTTTAAAATGATATTCAGATAAATGTAAAAAAATCTCATAAGTTGCAGGGTGAAAGGAATTTAAAAATGTGCTCTCATATTACCAGACTTAGGGCAATACTTATAAGTGAAGTTGTGTCGCTCCTGAAACACGCAACGTGGTGCAAGCGCGATGCACATCCAAAATGCAGTTTTTGAAGGCATGGAAAGCCACCTTTGTGGCCCTGAGTAGCTTCATAAGTCTGGAGTAACGCAACACAGCGCAAATCGCTGCGTTAAGTTACTGTGCCCTGGGAAGGCATTCCAAGGGCATTGCATGGGTGTTCCCACGCAGCTCCCATGGTTTTTGGTAGATACCCAGATTTACAAAAAATTGGTAGACCTGAGAATGCACGAAAATGATATGCCTTCCCCAGGGAGGCATAACAAGGAGAAATATCTTTATTTCTCCTCGTTACTTCCTCGTTCTATGCGTACTGCAGCACACATAGAAAGAGAAATATGCCTCTCAGGATTGTCTTTGTGGGGGAAGGTGATCCTTCCTGCACAAAGCAATTATGCATGCACTACAGTGCATTGACACTTGGCAGCCAAAAGGGCGCCAGTGCAGGGTCAAAGGCAGGAATGTGCAGTATTCTTTTAAATACAGTGCATTCCTGCCCTTTCCCTGTAATGCATTGCAGTGCAGTAAGGTGACTTGCTGCGCGGCATTGAGCTTCTTTGCCATAAATATGGCCCTTAGAATATTACTTGCTGGCAACAGAGCTCCAATACATTATTTGCTAGCAGTGTTAACTGGTGGACTTTTAAAGTTTTTGGGCATCCTCCATCAACCTGCCCTGATGGCGCTTGCCTTCTTATCCACACACTGTTGTAATGCACAAACATAAGCAGGAAAAATACACACAAGAACACACTCATTCACATATGCTCACTCCCACACAGGCAGGCATTCACAAATGCACACAATCACCTACAAATACTCAGCCAAAGATCTTCTGGTGCGGTTGGTGGCAGCAGGTAGTACAAGTAGGAAATGGCATACGCCGGTGAGAGTGGCTATGTGGTGTTAGGCCTCAGCAGGGTTCAGGAGACACCAGCATGGTGAAGTCTTAGCACACATGGAAGAGGCTGGGGCAAAATCATGAGAGAAGATGCCTGAGATGGGTGGCAGCAGTGAGGTAGGTGCACACACATTATGTAACAGTAGCTTCGTACTCTCATGGAAATTGACTCCTCCTCTTATTGGCTTGCACTTTAAACGATCAGCCAATGAGAGGAAGAAGAGTGATCTGAATGACAGGCCCCAGCATGGTTGGATTTAGGGCTAGCTCATTTCTTGCCATGAACAAGGGCATAATTGCTGCTTTGGCAATGTGTGCCTGCCCTCACCACTGTCTCAAAGACACAGATTATGCAATGGACATATGAGGGATATTGAAGTCGCCCATCTTGCATACCCAGTGTGTGTCTCTGTACAGCTCTGCTGCCCTTCCATTGCCAGGCTAAGCTACCAATGCCCCACTTCTCTCTCCTCCAATTCTGGTGGCGCACCACGCCAAATGACCATACTGACCCCTTTGGGCTGGACGATAGAGGGAACTGAACTAACTAGGGAACTGCTAGAAGGGTTGTATTTCATACAACTACTGAAGGCATTCCTATGTTCCCCTTTCTTCACACAACACACACTGCCAAATCTGAATAGGTTAGCAAGATGTCTATGGGAATGGATTGTGAAAAAAACCAATGATGTACTTCATTTGCCCTGGAATCATCACTATGGGGACCCCCATCTTTTGGTGTCCAAAGGGGTGGAGAGGAATTGTGCCTTGATAGATGGCTTGTTTACACATACTGTGTAGACACGCTAGTCACGGGGGACCTAGCAGGTCTTGAGGGCAAGGCGGAGCACTGGTCATGGGCCGCACTTGAGCTCTGCAGGGGGCGTAGAGCTGCCGCATGGGAAGGGAGGCAGAGGCAGCAGCTGCAAACATAGAGGACACAGTCATGAGCAAGGGGCCGCTGCCGGCAGTCCTCACCGATTCGATAACTCCTGCAAATGGAGAGGAGTCAATAACAGGGGTAAGGAGACAAGGAGTCAAGGGGAACTCTGGGGCCAAGACTAAAAAAGTGGTGCTCCCTTATCCAAGGGAGAGCTTGACAGGACAAGTCAAAAAGTCCAGGTATGTGTGAAAAGTGCCTATAAAGATTCTTATAAGGCAAGTCCCTAAGCTACTACTAAAATACCATCACTGGGCAAGCTGGTGGAGGTAGAGAGCACAGGAAAGTTGGACAATGTGCTAAGCCCACCTGTAGTTCCGGTTATTGTTAAAACACCTGTGTTCAACAAAAAGTCTAATATTGGGAGGGGGAGACACACACAAACGTTAGGGAATCAGCACAAAAAGTCAAGATTACCCCTTCACTTTGGACCTACTTTAAAATACTGCCCAAGACCCTCGTTTTGAGTGAGGGAACCAGAGAGGGAGAGAAGTTGGCCCACGGGGGATCACAGGGGCTACCATCAAGTCTGGGAAGACCAGATCAACTCCCTGCAGTAGATAGTATGGCTAATGGTGGACATTTGAGTTTTTCCAGCCTTATTAGATATCAACCTCGGGGTAGAGAAATCAGGTGAGGTATATATTCACGCAGCAAAGCCGGATGATGACAGGAAAATTCTTGCTATCAAGTGAGGCTCCACTCAATGAAACCCCCTCCGAGGATATGTTGGTGCTCAGGGGGGCAGTGGATACCCCAATTCCCATAACAGAGGCATAGGTAAGTCGTTCCGTAGAAGCCATGATTCCCGCCCTCACTATAGAAACTAGGAATAGATTTGAAGTTTCTGAATTTAACCAAAAGCAGATCCAAGGACTGTGTAAAAATCTGGAGCAAAAAATGAATGATCTGGCAAATAGGATTGCCGTTCTAGAGGGCGCGGTGAAAGACCTAAAAGTTGCGGTTGAGAACAATAAAGAAGACATCTGCCTCTTGAAGGCGAATGAAGAGGGGAGTCAGGAGAAGTTAGAGGCTCTAGAAAATAACCAAAGGAGAAGCAACTTTAGGATTTTAAATATCCCAGAAGGATTAGAGGATAATGACTTTAAATCATTTGTCGTAAGACTGATTAAAGTAGGGGTCCAAACAGAGGAATCGGAGAAGGTTATTTGGTTATTTTAAATGACATTCAAAGAGTGCACCGCAACCCCTTTAGAAAGAATCCTAATAGAAGCAAACCCAAGAAGTTCTTAGTAAATTTCCAGACCGAAATCATAAAGGAACCTATTCTTTTAAGTGGGTTGAAACAGAAATCACTGAAAGTGGATGGGGTAGCTTTTGAATTCAGATCAGATATTTTGCGGATTACCTTTAACAGACAGTGGTAGCTGGGAAAGAAGATAGACCCACCAAGGAAATTAGGGGCCACGGTCCAGTTGAAATTTTCTGATACCCTCAGAGTTATGTATAAAAACAATATGTACAATTTCAGAGGATATAAGGAGGCCGATGAACTGATCGGGGATATTAGTCAAAATAGCGCTAGTTGAGAATAAAAATAGCAGGTGGAAACAGTTGGAAATAGATATTTTTTTCCCTTTCAACTTTCTTCTTTTTTCTCTGCTATGGTTTTTGGAGTCTCAGGGATACTACTGGGCTTTCGTGTCTTGATTCTAATTGTGTTCTCTGGATGTGGCGTTTCCTAAGGCTTTAGGCCACAAGGAAGGCAGAAAGGGTTCTCCAAGGGTAGGGTGAGTGGGGGTAGAGGTAAGGGCGCTGGGTGGGGAGCATTTTTGAAAAAAGACAAAAAAATTACCTCAAACAGCTGAGGTACCCCAGAGTCCCCACTATTCATTAGGCATCAAGCACGTGGGTATAACACCCGCTGTACAGGGGGGTGGAAAGTTGAGACATGGCAGTCCCCATAAAAATGTTATTATGGATTATAAACAGTTTACAGGTGAAAGGGAGGTGAGAAAAATCGCTTTAATACCTAAGGGACATCAGGTCCATATTATCATCTTGCAAGAGGCACACCTAAGTGACGAAGAATGTATTGATCTATTTAAGTCTAGAAAATGGGTGCAAATAGAGAATTCTTGCAGTTCATGGAGACTTTCAGACGCCTCTTCAGTCAACATGTATAAATATAAGTCTAACAAGATTTTTAATGGAGAAGTTTGGAAACTGGAGAGTTTCGTCTCAACAACCTTTAGAGAACCATGAACAAATTGAAAGCATTTCCATAATTCTTAAGGGCAAGGAAAATATTACAGCCTTTCCAGTGCCACAGATTCCAATAACTACTTCTCCTTGTCTGCCACATTTCATTTTATTGTGAAAACTGACACTGTTGAATCTGACACACTGTGTTGCAAATATCATATTAGAAAATTGATGAATATTTTTAAAGTTTGCCAGAGGTTTTGCTGAATTTTCACCTTTTGCTGTAGGGGCACATTTATTTTCAAATTATGCACAAAGCTTCAATATTTCAATAAAGCGCTGCTTTAAATTCCACGGCCGTGGGATGTACTTGAAAAGGAACATCCAAAACAATGTGTTTAAAAGCAATTTAGTATTAATGCATTCACCATGTCTTTCTTTTATACTGTTACCACCAAGGTAACTTTTGTGATAAACAGCAATTTTAAATGATCGCAAAGCTCTCTGTGCATTTTCAATGCGACAGTTACATTCATGAAGCAACCCTTCAACTCTTAAAGGTTAATTTATAAGAATGTAAGCATCGCTGAAGACATGGAAAGGCTGCTTTCGGTGTGTATTTTCATATAATAACAAGGACAAAGTAAAACTCCGCTTCACGCCGCTAATTGAACTTAATTATTAGACCATGCAGTAAAGATATTTGTATTTTTGCAGCCAATTCGGACAATATTAATATCTTTCTTTACCAGTGTTGTTCCGTTTTATTGTTTTGCTTTTTTGGCTTTGTGCCTTTTCCCTCTACCTCCAAGAGCTGTTAATTTTTGTTCGCTGCTGAGCAAAAGTCAAAGACGGAGCCTAAACAGCTTGTAATGAGTTTTCAATGGCCCATCTCACTGAAATTGAGGGCACAGCGGCGGCAGACTTAGACACCGTCAGGCCTGTGAATTTATTAGCCAGAGTGCAATGTGTTCTGTGGTGAAGGCGCAGAGGAGGAGGGGCGCCAGGTTCAGTTGGGGCTCTATTAAAAACCCTGCAAAGAGATGTATATCACGCAATTAAATATTAGAAAGATGCCGCTTAGCATACATTGAAATGTGAATGCCGCCGACAGCCACGCTCCAGCGTCCTGCAATAGATTTAATGCGTCACAAATGCAAACCTTCAGAATCTTAACATTAACAGGAACCATAGGACCTGCTTCAGAAGGAAGCACACGTCCATAAATGTTACCGAGTGTGTAAAGGTACAAAGGTGTTTTTTGCACCCTTCACAAAGGTCTAAGGAAAACATCACATCTTGACAAAGTTTGCAAAATTCTTCGCTTGGTAAATTTTGATGTTTGTGACACTTTGGGGCATATTAGCAAGGGCACTATCGCCGCTTTAGCGGCACTTTTTGCCGCTAAAGCGGCGATATTTATATCGCCCTATCAGCAAACTGTCTCTAACAGCAGTTAGAGACAGTTTTCGGGCATTAGCGCCCGTTTTTTTACCGCTTTGCATGTCAGCGATATTTATTGCTAATGACATGCAAAGTGGGCGTTCCCGACGAACAAACCTGGGAAACACTCGCTAACAGGCCTATCGCCTATTAGCAAGGTGGCCATGGCCCCAGTTAGCGACGTGAAAAGTCGCGCTAACCGGGTCATCGCTATTTATTTAACACCTGCAATTAGCAGGTGTTAGCCATACCTAACATGGGGGTGGATTATGCTGATACGACCACAGGGTCGTATCAGCAAGGTGTTCTCCTTCTCCATGCAACATCGCTGGTTTTTCAGCGATGTTGGCCCATTTCCCCCGCTATCGCTGGAATATTCATCGTCATAGCGCTAATCGTTGCTAATACAGCGTTAGCGTGGCGATATATTCCAGCGATAGCCGGCGATAAAAAAAATCACGCTAAGCAGGGTTAGCGATGATTATCGCCTCTTCTTGCTAATATGCCCCTTTGTCTATTTATCTTTAACAAAACGGTTCGACATAAAACATAGGGCATATTAGCAAGACTGGCGATAAATTATCGCCGCTTTAGCGGCAGAAAACTGCCGCTAAAGCGGCGATAATGGGCTTGCTAATATGCGTTATAGAATTCCAATAGAAGCCCAGGTTAGATGTGCAGGACATTTAACCTGAGCTTCTATTGGAATTCTATAACGCATATTAGCAAGCCCATTATCGCCAGTCTTGCTAATATGCCCCATAATTATTAGAAAATAATTGCTGGATCTGTCTGTGTTCGTAAGGTGGATGAAAAGAGTGGGCCCTGTTCACAACAATAAATGCGGCCATAAACATAAGGATACAGACACATTTGTTTACACCTACCAGGAATTTATATCGGGGTTTCTAAAAGGTGTCAAACCATGCACAAGGGCGAAGAAGTCCCCACAAGTGCAGAGATTTCTGCTGTAATAAAACCCAGTTAAGAGGGAAGTGTACGTTCCACAGCCGGTTTGCCTTGGAAGTTTGGGAATACCCACAAACAAGTAGGTTGGGAGCATTCGAAATCCTCACTCCAACTTTTTCTCACCCTTGGAATGGTCAGAGGTTCATTGAAGCACAGTGTTGGAGTAACTCCCCTTCTAGGTTGTGTAGGAGGAAGGATCACACCAAGATTGGTTGGGAGTATAGGGGAAGGGTTTTATCCATGGAGAAAATTATTTTCCCCACGGAGAATAAACAAATTGTACATTTGCACGAGGATCATATTCCCCATGTGTGGAATTGTCGGCAATGGAGAATTCTGCACGGTGAGAAAAGGAGCCCTCTGGAAAAGTCAGCTGACCTCAACCCTCTTCCCAGCGGACCCCAGGTGGCCAACCCTCCTATGTGCACAGCGTGGGCCATGTGTGGTGTAGAGTTTGCACAGGGTCTGGCCAGGCCCTCTACCCACACCCCTGCAACCGGCAAACACCCTGCCATGCCCAGCCTACAGCCATACACAGGGGGTGGGGGGTTGGACGCAGGGCCTCGCCACAGGCCAGGCCCTGTGCCCAACTCTCCACAAGCCCCAACTCCATCAGTAGATGTCGCAATGGAGAACTCTGCATAGTGAAAATAGGAGCCCTCTGGAAAAGTCACTGAACCTCCCCAGGAGGCATTCTACTAAGAATATTGGAGAATAGCAAATGTGGGATCATGCACTGGTGAAAATCTATGCCTATATTCTCCCTACTTTTTAGTGAATGGGGCCCAGAGTATTCACCTGATTTGCCATTCCAATTGGAGTTGTGTTTTGCTCAACCCAGTAGTTTTACCAACACAAATTTAGGTGGCAGACTTTGAATGGGAGAAATAGATTTTCAGTACAAGTATGTAGATCTAAAATGGGGATCACGTGCAGTTTTCCCCATTCAAACCTGCAGAACTTGAAATAGGGAGTTAAAAGCGACCCAGTGAAAAAATGCAAGGGGTGGTAATGGTGTTTCTCTAAGCACTATATTCCCCTGTGACCCAGGATGATGCCTTTTGAGTTGCACTCCTGACCAACACCTTTGTGTATTGAAAAAAACAACATAGTGAAGTAAGAAATGCTTGACTTGATCTTAGCCACTGATGATCCCTTCAGCCACATTCCAGGTCATCTTTTTTGCCCATAAGCTACGCTAAGCAGAGACCTGCCATATGCAAATCACTATTGTTGTTGCTCCTGTAGGAATATTCCAGCCCGAACTGCCAGGCCAATTCCACTCCAGATAGAAAACAGGCAAATACAGACCAGTTTGGGCCTATTTATGCCTCATCAGTGACATATAGCTTGAGTCCTGTGGCATAGTAAGCGCATTTAGAGTGCCAACTGCAACAAACAACAAAATGAAGGTAGACATGCTTGAATTAATCTGCCACTGGCAATTGCTAGGTACTCCATTCCAGTCCATCTTTTTCCCAGTCCCAGTGGATTAAGCTTGCAATTTGGGCGTGATCGTTTGTTTACTTCCTAAATAAATGTATTTTTCACAGCTGCAGTTGACCATTTATAGCTGCTTAATGGGGTTCTAATGCTGCTTCATGCTCAGAAAACTGCATAACTTTTATTGTGGCAATGTCATATCTAGATTATTGCAAACACATATAACGTTTTCCCCAAGCACCTCTCTCAAAACAACAAACATCACAAAACAGCTGTGCATGACTCTTATTCGTCCCAAATCAACACAACTAAACCTCAGAGACCCTGTAATCACTCTGTTGGATCACAGTAAAAGAAAGAAAGTCAATATAAAATGCTTTGTCTAATACACAATGCTCGCTATGGATGATCAACAAGCTGGATTGCAAAATTGTTTGTTAATTCCCAACCACTAGAAGCCATGGGCATGAAATACGATGAACACTTTCAACCTGGCTGTTGATGTGTACCAGGAAATATGCTGGCTCATAATTCCATATCCAAAAACTCCTCTTTTTGGAACTTTTTCCTTTTTTAATTGAGACTGTGGACTATCTCAGATTCAGAAGATCCAGCCTAACCATTGTTATTTTGATAAACATGCAAATAATAATAATATCTCTATGACTGTCTTCTCCAGGTGTATCATACTGCAGTCCTCTTCACCCAGGCTGCTAAGGCCCTGGATATTTAGGTTTTGACATCTAGCTGACGATATATTTGATGCTGGGTTTCTCCAGGCACTTTCCACTGCTACTGGATAATCATCAGGTCTCAACTAGTTAATTATGCAATATTTAAATTATGAAGTATCTGTTTAAGTGTTATGTTATTTTAAAATTGTTTTAGTAACAATAATATTGAGTTGTGATTGTTGGAGGATTGGGTCAGTAGGGTTTTAATTCCAATATATATTAACTGATATTTAAAAATCATCACCTACATTTTTTACATTTTACATTGGTAATTATCTATTTACCAGTTTAAATATTTTTGTGTTATTTATATTATTGTGCATTTGGGATAAATTGGGGGAATGGGTTGTTGGAATTTTCCGGAAAGTGTACAATAAATGTAATTAACAGTTTTTTATATTATTCTTGTTATTTTGTTTTAAAAACTCTGGGGCCGATTCCGATCTCGGCCGGTAGGGCACCTAACAGTATTCGTCCGGAAAAAAACCCAGCCGAATGCGTGTTTCCCGACCGATTCGTACACCCGTCCGGACGAACAAGTACGATGCGTATAACAACCCATTTCCCGAGCAAGCCGTACTCACCCAATCCAGCTCCTGTTCCCCGCCCGAGCCGGATCCGTAAACGCCGAATCGAGTCGCACGGAACCAAATACACAGCACCTTCCGGCCGGACTAGTACGATGCGCACTCCGTACGCGCCGAACCAGTCGCTACGTCCGGCACGTTTCAGCATCCGGGAGAGCCGCACATAAGCTCCGTTTCGCGCCACAAGACGATCCACAGCTACGAGACGAACAAGCCAGCGACGAGTACGAGTCGAAGACACGAGAAACCCGAACGAGACGACCCAACCATGAATCCCATCGCGCAGGTCCTACCTATACTCTACATCTATTACCGGGACCGGTACGGACGCGTACGGCGCAGACGGTAAGTCAAACACCAACAATACAAACAAACTACACGTACCCAAAATATGTCACACACACATAGGGATGCACAAATGACGTACACTAGCAACAGCACAACCATAGGGGTGGGATGGGCATCACCAATGCCATACACACCCATAGGGGGATGGATGCCTACCACTACCACCACCCCTACTCAGGGGGGGCTGGATGCCTGCCACTACCACCATCCCTACTCAGGGGGGGATGGATGCCTACCACTACCACCACCCCTACCCAGGGGGGGCTGGATGCCTACCACTACCACCACCCCTACTCATGGGGGCCTGGATGCCTGTCACTACTACCATCCCCACCCATAGGGGGATGGATGCCTACCACTACCACCACCCCTACTCATGGGGGGCTGGATGGCTACCACTACCACCAACCCTACTCAGGGGGTGCTGGATGCCTACCACTACCACAATCCCCTACTCATGGGGGCCTGGATGCCTGTCACTACTACCATCCCCACCCATAGGGGGATGGATGCCTACCACTACCACCACCCCTACTCAGGGGGGGCTGGATGCCTGCCACTACCACCACCCTTACTCAGGGGGGGCTGGATGCCTGCCACTACCACCACCCCTACTCAGGGGGGGCTGGATGCCTACCACTACCACCACCCCTACTCAGGGGGGGCTGGATGCCTGTCACTACCACCACCCCTACTCATGGGGGCCTGGATGCCTGTCACTACTATCATCCCCACCCATAGGGGGCTGGATGCCTACCACTACCACCACCCCTACTCATGGGGGCCTGGATGCCTATCACTACTACCATCCCCACCCATAGGGGGATGGATGCCTACCACTACCACCACCCCTACTCAGGGGGCTGGATGCCTGCCACTACCACCACCCCTACTGAGGGGGGATGGATGCCTACCACTACCACCACCCCTACTCAGGGGGGGCTGGATTCCTGCCACTACCACCACCCCTACTCAGGGGGGGCTTGATGCCTGCCACTACCACCACCCCTACTCATGGGGGCCTGGATGCCTGTCACTACTACCATCCCCACCCATAGGGGGCTGGATGCCTACCACTACCACCACCCCTACTCATGGGGGCCTGGATGCCTATCACTACTACCATCCCCACCCATAGGGGATGGATGCCTACCACTACCACCATCCCTACTCAGGGGGCTGGATGCCTGCCACTACCACCACCCCCACTGAGGGGGATGGATGCCTACCACTACCACCACCCCTACTCAGGGGGGCTGGATGCCTGCCACTACCACCACCCCTACTCAGGGGGGCTGGATGCCTACCACTACCACCACCCCTACTCAAGGGGGATGGATGCCTGCCACTACCACCACCCCTACTCAGGGGGGCTGGATGCCTACCACTACCACCACCCCTACTCATGGGGGCCTGGATGCCTGTCACTACTACCATCCCCACCCATAGGGGGATGGATGCCTACCACTACCACCACCCCTACTCAGGGGGGGCTGGATGCCTACCACTACCACCACCCCTACTCAGGGGGCTGGATGCCTGCCACTACCACCACCCCTACTCATGGGGGCCTGGATGCCTGCCACTACCACCACCCCTACTCAGGGGGCTGGATGCCTGCCACTACCACCACCCCTACTCATAGGACGGGTAATGCATGACACAACCAGCATACTCCCACATAAGGAATGACAGAAAATTACATCCCCCCCAACACCATGACAAACGTGTGTAGTCTGTGTCAAATGCCTACAACACTGAACATGACATTGAACATACAATGTGACCCACTATCACACGTGTCACACATAAATGTGTGTGGCCTCCACAATGCAAGCAGACCATGACCACTGTGGCCATGGGGTCACACACCCCATCATCACAGTGACCAAAAGGTAAGTGTGGGGTCCATAGCTGATGCACCTCTTGATCAGTGTGGCCATGGGGCCTAAAGCCCCATCACCACAGTGACCAAAATGTAAGTGTGGGGTCCATAGCTGATGCACCTCTTGAACAGTGTGGACATGGGGCCTAAAGCCCCATCACCACAGTGACCAAAAGGTAAGTGTGGGGTCCATAGCTGATGCACCTCTTGAACAGTGTGGCCATGGGGCCTAAAGCCCCATCCCCACAGTGACCAAAAGGTAAGTGTGGGGTCCATAGCTGATGCACCTCTTGAACAGTGTGGCCATGGGGCCTAAAGGCCCATCACCACAGTGACCAAAAGGTAAGTGTGGGGTCCATAGCTGATGCACCTCTTGAACAGTGTGGCCTTGGGGCCTAAAGCCCCATCACCACAGTGACCAAAAGGTAAGTGTGGGGTCCATAGCTGATGCACCTCTTGAACAGTGTGGCCATGGGGCCTAAAGCCCCATCACCACAGTGACCAAAAGGTAAGTGTGGGGTCCATAGCTGATCTACCTCTTGAACAGTGTGGCCAAGGGGCCTAAAGCCCCATCACCACAGTGACCAAAAGGTAAGTGTGGGGTCCATAGCTGATGCACCTCTTGAACAGTGTGGCCATGGGGCCTAAAGCCCCATCATCACAGTGACCAAAAGGTAAGTGTGGGGTCCATAGCTGATGCACCTCTTGAACAGTGTGGCCATGGGGCCTAAAGCCCCATCACCACAGTGACCAAAAGGTAAGTGTGGGGTCCATAGCTGATGTACCTCTTGAACAGTGTGGCCATGGGGCCTAAAGCTCCATCACCACAGTGACCAAAAGGTAAGTGTGGGGTCCATAGCTGATGCACCTCTTGAACAGTGTGGCCATGGGGCCTAAAACCCCATCACCACAGTGACCAAAAGGTAAGTGTGGGGTCCATAGCTGATGTACCTCTTGAACAGTGTGGCCATGGGGCCTAAAGCCCCATCACCACAGTGACCAAAAGGTAAGTGTGGGGTCCATAGCTGATGCACCTTTTGAACAGTGTGGCAATGGGGCCAAAAGCACCATCACCACAGTGATCATAAGGTAAGTGTAGTCATGGTAAAAGCTGCGAAAGCCAAACTGTATGGATGAATCCTGGTCACACAACAACAACCACATCAGTGGCATAGTAGTGCTTGTGTCCCATAGCAACATAGATTGGGCGGGGCAAACAGTGCAGTGTCACAGAAACATCGTTTTGGCCATGTGCATACAAACATCACCCATGGGGGACCACATTGTCAATATTCACAAATAACACAATGACAGAAGTGACCATCAAAATGCTGAGCCACATATCTGCACCAATGGACACACAAATGTAGATATCCTGTGGAGACTGTCGATGTCAGGTGAACAAATACCATACCATGGCATCAATGGGACATACAAACCATGATCATTGTGCTGACTGATGACCTAGGAGTCCCAGGGACAGCTGGGGAAAGCCACCAAACAACATACAGACAATGGCACACTACAGAAATGCCAATGCAGTGGTGCAAATGCACAAACACAAACAGGCAGACTCACACTGCATTTCAAACACAACAGGTGATGGGGGGTGTGCCAGTGTCCCCAGGCAACCACACAACACATGAGGAGGCCTGAACTCCAATCACACAGATGTGTATACAGTGCCATACAAAAGTTACTCATGGATCGGATACCCCTATGTGGGCAATCAGGCATCGTCAGCTGAGAGAGAGGCCAAATTACACATGTCACACAAGCTTGTAGGAACAGCAACTAACACAGCAAAAGACAGACCGACCACAGCACTACCCCCAGGGACCCCACATTGTGCTGACACTAGCCTGCATGACAATCCCACTGTGATGACAAAGGTAGATGTCGTTCACACTGTGAACCACAGCCATGTGTCCTGAGCAACAAACTACCATCACACCTACACAAGCTCCAATCAATCAGCACGGCCTGCCAGCCAAGGCCAATATGGAGGTAGGGGTCTAGCCGTGCAACAACTCACATTTGCACACTCAACACCACACACCCTGATCTCCACCAATGTGCAGCAGTGAAGCTCACATGGACTGGTGACAGTGCACATGCACCCATGACAATCCCAGGGGTGGTGGGGGCAACTAAGGTGCAGATATTCATCACACATGGCCAGTCAATAAGACTCGTCAATGTCTGACACACAGCACAGTACGCCGTACATGGGCATGATGTGAAATCCACCACAATCAATGGGATCCTGGACATAGTCACACACCTACGAAGAAGCCAAGGTGACACACAAAGAACACACGTACACAACTTCCAACATTGCAGCTCTGACCCTGAGGAGTGGCAGCAGTCACACACACACCGTGTCACAATCACTGAAAACTACCACAAACTGAAATTCACATGACTTGTGTAAACAACAAGTGCCAAGGGGAATCCTGAATGTGTCCCATCACCGTTTGCCCACATCCCCAGCCCTGACAACAAAGACAACCTGGGATGACAACCTCATGAACATTAGTTTGCCATGCAACCACAGCACAGAGAAACCAGGTCCAAGATGCTGGATGAACACAGACCAACTCTGCAAGCAACACAAACAGGAACATCTCTAGGGACACAGCCTTGTAGGAAAAGGGAAGGGAACACGCACAGACATGCTTACACAACACACAACACGGGCACACGCAATGTCACGGGATTACACACTGCCATGAGGGCACTCCACGCCTGTGGAAGGTCCGCTGTGCCAAACCTTGTCTGTGCACGACTCAAACATGTCAGCAGGACACTCCGTCAGTGAGTCAACAACTACAACACACAGAAGGCTCTGCTCACATCAGCCTGGGTACGGGAGTGTCACGTCAGTCATCTGCATACACCCAAAACACGTGTCAAGCCAGTTGCACTGTATACACAGATGAGTCCTTCAACATTGATGTGCAAAACTGCATGTCCAGTGGAGATGGGCACACAGTCAGGGAAATCGGAACATTGAACAGTGGTAAGCCCACCAGATGTGCATCAGTGTAAGACAAAGATGTTCCTTTACAAATGCAAAACGTACATCCCTGTGTCAAATGCTGAACATTACACCCTCAGACTGCAGCAAAGGATGCCATATATCCAGAGTAGAACAGGACACATATCCCATGGACCACATGGAGTCCATCACAGCAACACTTCATTTTCCTGATCTGAACACTATAACAACTGCAAATGAAGGATGCTACTCATCTACATCATGTACATCAAAAGAAACACCTCAATTAAACAAAAAGAGGCTTTATTCAGCTAATGTAAAATTAAAAGTTGACGTCCAAAAGAAACTAAGGCTAATGGCCAGTCCAAAATCCATGTCCCAACAGGGTGACAAGTGACAACTGGTCACCCATTGCTTGCCTGCACTGGTACGGACAGGGGACATCCCCCTTGGAGGGGCATACAAGGGGCAGGCCAGGCACAACAGGGACAGGATCAGGGGATGGCAGAGTGAGGCAGTGAAGGGGTGGTGGGTGCAGGAGTGTCACCGGCAACTGCAGTGGAGGTGTCTGACTCAGGGGGGGCCAGCACCACCGTGCTACACAAGTCAGTTGGTGTGGGTGCTGCAACCACTGCAGTGGGCTGGTCTGATGTAGTGGACTGGGTCCCCACTGCAGTGCCCAAGTCAGACGGGGTGGTTGTGGACTCCACTGCAGTGCATAACTCCAAGGGAGTGGAAGGGTGGGCAGATGAAGTGGGCAGGACAGAGGGGGGGGACCGGGTCCCCACACCAGTGGCACTAACAGGCAGAGCATCTGGGTTGGGTGTGGAAGAGCAAGTGGCAGGGGGGGAGGGCCTAAGCAGTCTGGGGATGCGGTATCGGTGTGTGGGGGAACCTGGGGCAGGGTGTGGCGGGGGAACCTGTGGAGTGGTGGCCTGGGGGATGGAGGAGAGAGACTGGGTGGTGGAGCTGCGTGGTGGTGGGGTCTTGCTCTTCCTGGTCCGGGGGACTTCCTAATGGGGTCCTGTGTCTGCCTGCGCCTGGGGAAGGTGTCCGGGGGCGAGGGGCACTCCCCTCTGTGTGGGTGGACTTCCTCTTCCCCGGTATGCTGGATCAGCAGGATTGGAGGGGAAGAGGCCGAGGTCACACAGGAAGAGCTGCTGTGTATGTGGGGTAGCAGGTGAGGCAAGGGAAGGGGTCTTGGAGGGAGAGGATTTGGAGGACTGCGGAGTGACTGTGGATGCCTGTGTGTGTGTGTTCCCCATCCCCTGTGTCTGTGGTATCAGTCCCCTGAGGATGCTTGTGTGCACGTCTTGCCTTTCTCTTGGGTGTGTCTGTGCTGCTCGTGTCTGTGTGTTTGGGTGATTGTGCAGGTGTGCATGTGCTTTGGACAGGTAGGGTGGCAGGAAGTGTGGATGGGGCAGAGGTGGGAGGGGCGAGGGACTGTTGGAGGAGGGACACTGCTGCCATCAGGGAGGAGTCCATGGACCTATTGCTCCTCTGTAGGGCAGACATACCCGTCGAGATGCCCTCCATGAACGACACCAGCTGTGTCAACAGAGTGGTGTGTGCATGGAGGACAGTCAGCATTGCTGTCTGCCCTACATGGAGCTGCCGAAGGAGGTACACAGACTCCTCACTCAGGGCAGCAGGGGACACAGGGAAAGGGGGTGCAGTGCCTGGCATGAAGGAGACATGCTCCCGAGCACGGGAGCCTCCACGGACTTCAGGAATGGGAGCCAATGGGAGGGTGGTGGTGGTGGTGGTGGTGGCGGGGCCAGACAGACTAGCTTGACTTTGGTGGCTGCTGACACCTGCCTCCACAAGGGAGTCATCCTCCGAGCTGCTGTGGTCCTCAGCTGAGGTGGATGGTGCTGAGGACTCCTCGGTGTGGCTCCCCTCGCCCTCCGTGCCACCGGGTCCCTCTGACCACTCGTCGGACGCTGACCCAGTCTGGCTCCGCTGCTCCTCCTGGTCCGTGGAGCTGTCCCCTCCTGTGGCCGTGGATGTATCTGCAAACAATTAGGGAAACATACAAACATCAGTCACCTGCACTGAACGCACACACCACAGTAAGCACAGCACATCACAGAGCCAGCCCAGGCATCCTTAGTTGAACATTGCCTAAAGTCCTCACACAGATTTGTGGAAGCCAATTGTCAGTCTGATGGTCAACCATGGGACTCACACCCCTCCTGCCCTTGCACCCATCTGTCTGGTGCCTGTCTGATGGTAAGACCCCAGTGTGGACACATGCACCACCTACACAGTTGTTGGACATTGCAGGGAACACAGTGAAGTATGTGAACATGCACACAACACATCTCTTGCCACTAAGTCAGTGCAGGTGTCCGGATGAAGGGATGGCCAGAGTCTAAATAGAAATGCATGTGATGCATACCAGCACCACACACCATGATGCACCCATGTCCGGATAGTCAATGCCACAATGGGGTGCATGTTCCACATGTCACTCCCCTGCAGGATCACTCTTAGGAAGTTTAATGCCATGACACAGGCATGCGTGCAAAGTCATACATCACTGTCTCCAGTCACATGGGCATGGCAGCCAGCCAACAACAGTCTGCACTGTGTCACAATCCTAGGACATGGGGAATGCAAGTTATGTAACTGACAAGTGCACATGTCCATCCCCCAAAAACCACATCATCAGTACTGCTACTTGTCCACGTCATACCAATTGGACATATGGGGGACATGAAACAGAACTCTCTGAACATGAGCACCTCACAGTGTGCTGTGAATGAGAAACAGCTGCCTGAAAGTCACAGTCGCATACACCTGTGTGCACAGTCAAGTGATCAGACACCTAAAAATCACAGAAGTTTCGTCTATCATGGTCACATCTCCGCTGGCATGCTGAGCCCTAACCGATAAACATACCAGTAGTCCTGACAACGAGGACACAGCACAATGACACAGAGGCAGACACCTGAGGGAACATTTCACTGATCACAACATGCCAGATGGTACACGGGAGTGGGAGTACAGAGTGTATTGTATGCCCTGGAGTGGGCATGACTGTCCAGCTCCACCTGTAAGAGGAATGAGTCCTGGACAGTAGGCATGTGGCTAAGCACGTGTGACACACTTGATACACATACTCCTGAGGCCCAAACATTGTTCCCACCGGCAGCATGGGTGTGTGCCAAATTCCCCAGGGACATGTGGTGATTCAGATCAGCAAGTGGACCACATATCAAAGTTACACCCAGATTACATGTCAGAACTTAGGCATTGTGTAAGCAATTGACCCACACATGAATCCCACAACATAGTCACAGGAACAAATGCTGTCCCCCACCTTGAGCGAAGCTAAATGCAATGACACAGTCCCCAAGTGACACAATTTCCTGACTGTAAGGGCCACACATATGCGTATCAGAGGAGAAGTGGGCATGTCACAAATGAGGGACATGGGTCCTGGACCACATGACTGATGTACTGTGGAAGTTTAACCAGGCCAGAGGAGGGCACACAGCATGTCAGACAAAGTGCACAGTGCAGTCATGGACTCACCCCTCCTTGCTGCTGTCTGGCCTTCAGCTGCCCATCCAGGTCAGGGAAGACCACCGCCAGGATCCGGAGCATGTGGGGGGTCAGGGTCCGGTGTCCGCCCCTCCTGCGAGGAGGCGACAGCTTCAGCTGGACCCTTGCGATCCTCCGGGTCTAGCCACGAAGGTCCTGCCACCTCTTCTGGCAGTTGCGGATCCTGCGCCTGTAGACCCCCACGGATCTTACTTCCCGGGCGATGATCAGCCAGATTTCCTGCTTCTGGTGGGCATCGACCTGTGAAGATGACAAAGTGAAAAAGGCCATTACTACACATGCAACATATCCGTGCATCACACAGTTGGATATACATGTCTCAATCACAGGGGCATATGATGTACATAGGCAGTGCAACAATGTCTATGAACAGTTTGCCAGCAGTCACTACATGGTGTCATTGCATGGGGAGTAAACCTTTTTGGAATGCACTGTTACTGCACTGTACCTGTTCAGTGCATGTAACTACACACTTTGGGGTGTGACAACTACTCAGTGAGCATGCTAGCCAGTGGTGTGCACACTGTAAGTCCTGCTAGTCAGACAACATGCACAATTGGTAAGGCAGTGGACAGCACACTCACCTGCTCCCCTGGTTTCTCCATACAGCTTGCTGTACTGTGGAAGGAGGCTGTCCAGCAGGGCCTGGTTCTCCTCAAGGCTGAAGGCTGGGGCTCTATCCACAGTACGTGCCATTGCAGTAGCCAGAGGATGCAGAGACAGCAGCAGTGTTGTTGGCAGATGTCGTCCTGGAGCATGTAGTGCAGGCAAGTGAGCTCTCAGGGGAACAGCCAGCATTATATGTGTGCTGCAGAGGCAGATACTGTCCCATGTGTCCAAAGTGATTGGTCCAAGTCGTTTGCATCTTCTGAATCTGACCAATCCATGGAATAGCAGCACTAATACACGCCCACAGCATCCTTCGAATCTTCAAATTCATGACATCCATGATTTTGCAACATTGTTGTGGCTGGCCAACTGAATTCACTGCATCAGACTCGTTGGAGCCACGAAAACGCGTCCGTTGCCATGCCAGGCCCCAGCCAATGCGTGCGCACCGATCGGTCCATTGCTGCACAACGCGTATTTCGGGGTACAACGCGTACCCGCACACATCACATGCAATGGGCTGGCCGGGCACACCGATCGGTCCATTGCTGTACAACGCGTACCCACACACAACACATGCAATGGGCCGGCCGGGCACACCGATCGGTCCATTGCTGTACAATGCGTACCTGCACACAACACATGCAATGGGCCGGCCGGGCACACCGATCGGTCCATTGCTGTACAACGCGTATTTCGGGGTACAAAGCGTACCCGCACACTTCACATGCAATGGGCCGGCCGGGCACACCGATCGGTCCATTGCTGTACAACGCGTACCCGCACACAACACATGCAATGGGCCGGCCGGGCACACCGATCGGTCCATTGCTGTCCAACGCGTATTTCGGGGTACAACGCGTACCCGCACACTTCACATGCAATGGGCCGGCCGGGCACACCGATCGGTCCATTGCTGTACAACGCGTACCTGTACAGGTCAGTCGCATATGTCACCATGCTTGTCACTGGTGAACATATGCCAGCCACATATACCTGCCAGAGACACACGGGCACACCTACAACACCACACCCACTCCACACTGTTTCCTAAGGCATGTAAGGCTGCATTACCTTTTCTGTGTATGGGGGTTGACATGTGGTTTCTGTGGTGGCACTGGTGGGCATCCACACCCAGGCTGTGCATGTGTTCATGGGGACAGGGTCCTTTGTGTGTTGTGCACATGACCACTGTGATGTGCAACACTTCATTTCAGAGCATGTGGCATGGTCACATTTCCAGGTTGTGTATGTGTGTGACATGTCACATACCCCCAGGGTCCCATGGGGGAAGGCATGTACGTAACAGGATGACCCATTGCCACAATAGTGATGTCCCTCCACAGTCTGTGTGCATGTTGTGTTTCCGATGTCTCTGATTCCATGTGCACGATGGGAGACAGCCTCCACAGCAACATTGTTTGTGCATGGACTTTGATGTTGTGCGTGTGTGTGTCACTGACGTCCATGTCTGTCCTGCGGAGGCAACAGGGGCCACTACCTGTGGGAGTCATGTTTGTTTTTCTGACGTGTACATGATACGCCATGTCATGCCAGTGTCCATGTGGCAAGACAGGGTCCCTGGGAATCTACCTGTCAATGTGCTGTGATGCCTGTGGCGCATCTGTCCAGACATGTCACTGTGGTTTGTGTGTGGAACGTGACAGCAGTAAATGGGTACTGTGTTACGGCCTAATGGTTTCCCATAGCACAACCTGGTACTTGTTGTGCACACATGTTGTACTGAGAACTTAGATGATGGCCATGTAGGTGCGAGTTATGTCCGAACAGAACAGCACACACATCAAGTACTTGTGTCTCGTAATGATGTATCATGTGAAATTGAGTATGGTGAAAGGCACATCTGTGGGGTGACTGACAATCTTTCTTTCTTCATCCTATGCACTGCAGGGCTCCAGCTGTCCATAGACCATTCCCTGACCTGGCAACGATGGTGGAACGTGACAGCATCCGATGGTACCGCTTCACCAGGCAGCTGATTGAGGATTTGGCAGTGCGCTTGGCACCACATCTGCAACCGGGCCGGCCGTACCCTACGGCGCTGACACCCAAGGTGAAGGTAATGGCAGCCCTAAACTTCTTTGCCACCGGTACCTTCCAACACACTGTGGCGACTGATGATGGGATGTCACAGACTATGTTCAACCGTGTGCTACGCGATGTTTTGGTGACTATGTTTAGGAACCTGAACCAGTTCATCTATTTCCGCAAACGTCAACAACTCACTGACGTGAAGAGTGACTTTTATGCCCTGGGGAGGATGCCACATGTAATTTGCTCCATTGATGGGACACATGTGGCTTTGGTACCACCACAGGCACATGAGCAGGCCTACCGTAACCGCAAACACTACCATTCGATCAATGCGCTGGTGGTATGTCTTGCAGATATGACCATCACACATGTGTGTGCCCGTTTCCCCGGTTCTGCTCACGATGCCTACGTGATGAGGAGTAGTCGCATCCCGAGGATGATGTCACAGATGGCGAACCAGCGTGCCTGGCTTGTCGGTGTGTACTGACTTTGTACCATTGTGTGTGTTCTGCTATGTTGTATTCCGCCCACTTTTTGAACTCAGCTAATGTGCAATTGTCTGTCTGTAGGTGACTCCGGATACCCCAACATGCCGTGGTTGCTGACACCCCTCAGGAACCATGTGACACCAGCCCAGATGCGCTACAATGAGGCACATGGTCGGACCAGGAGAGTGATCGAGCGGACCTTTGGTCTCCTGAAGAGCTGCTTCCGCTGCCTGGACAAGACAGGAGGGGCCCTCCCATATGCCCCAGCAAAGGTGTGCAAGATTGTCATCGTTTGCTGCATGCTCCACAACCTGGCAGTGCGGAAGGAGTTGCCTCTCATCCTAGATGACGATGACCAACGTCCGCCACCTGTGGAGGATCCTGGCCTGGACCACAATGCCAGTGATGATGATGATGATGGTGGTGATGTCCGCACACAGCTCATCACCAACTTCTTCAGCTGAATGTGAGTATCCAGGGAGATGCAATGTGAATGATGTGAGTTTGCATGATATGTGTGGGTGGTGCCCTGGTGCTGTTTTAGTGTGGCCATGTGCCACTTGACTGGATGCATGCAGCGATGTGTCCTTACAGGTAGTCTGTACTCCCCAACAGTGTAGACATGCAAACGTGCTTTTGTGTAGGTATCTTGTGACATGTTTAGGGCATGAGTATTGCAGTTCTGTCCGGTTCTTCAGTGGTTTTGACTGTGTGTCATGTCTGTCCTTCACAGGGTGCTTACAGAGTTGTTTGGTCAACTTGGATCCCCCAACACCATGATTCAGCTTTCAGGGTGGCAGCAGTCGTTTCCCTACAGGTGATGTGCCACACACCCCTGGACTTCATATCTTCTGCACTTGTTGACTGTGTGGCCACTGCCACGTGGGATTAACTTGCATTTGTAGTGGTAACAACATGTTACAAATGTGTAATAAACCAGTGCTTCACTTTGGGATGTGCGTTGTCTGTGGTCACACATCTGACTGACATTTGCTTACTGCACCTGTGGGCTAGTTGACACAGACTCTGAATAGGTGTGGTGTCTGTGCATTCCACTGTATTTCCTGCAAACATCACTGTGGGCGATGAGTCCGATGGCCCTGGTGTCTGTGTTGTGTAGCCCTAGTGGTGTGTCTCCCTCATATGTGTCACGTCACCATGACTCACACGACGGTGTTGTACTTGCTGTAGCAGTTAGCATACACAGTGTAATTTAGCAGAACATCATCACCATAACAGTATCCACATTTGATTAACAACAGTGGCAAGTATGGTGTACTAGTGATTTTATTTACAGAAATGTGTGTGTGTATAGTGCACAGGATGGTGGGCGCTGTACATTGTGATTGTGATCCAAAGTTCCCATATGAGTTGGAAGTCTTGGTAGCAGAAATGTCCTGAGTAAAGTCCACAGTCATATGATACATTAGTCCAACTTGAACTCCCCATGTCATGTGGGAAAGTAGTGTTGCATTCGACAGGGTGAAACGTTTGCACACAAAGGAGAATTTCCGGAACAGGTGTTGGCTTCCTGGGGGATGTACGTGGCCATCAACCTCTCAGTTTTCCTTCCACGGACGACCCCTCTTCTTTGTGGGGGACCCTCACGTGCAGGCTGCTGCGGTGCAGGGGACTCTCCGCCAGAGTCCTCCTCCCTCCCTGTGGCGGTGTCAGTTGTTGCAGCACCAGATGTTGTGGGCACACAGGGAGGTGTGGCCATGTTGGTGCTAATCTGGCGGAGGCATGTCAATATGTCCCTATGCACCGCTGTGAGTTCTTGCAATGTATCCCACTTGGACAACATGCCCGACATGTGTGTCTCCACACGGGCCATGTGTGTCTCCACACGGGCCATGTGGGAGTCCAAGCGGGCATGATGGGCAGCCTGCTGCTGTTGTATGTCCTTGAGGATCCCCACTACCTGTCTGACCTCTCCGGTGCTATCCTGGTACGCATCAGCGATGCGTGCCAGTTGTGGGTCATCATGCAGTCCAGACCCCTCTGCAAGCAGCGACCTATGTCTACCACCCCTCCCACCACCCCTGGCGACACGTGCAGGTCCTGCGGTGGCACGCACAGGTGACCCGAGGCCCACTTGGGGGTTGTTAGTGGTGTTGTCATCCATTGCTCCATGGTGGGCCTGGGACCCTGTGCTGTTGTCAGCGGTGGTCCTTGGTCTGTCCGTGTCGGCGTGGGTGGTCTGTATGTTGGCAGTTGTTGGAGGGGTGGGTGCAGGGGGTGCAGATGTTGGTCCAGCTGGTGCTGCATGATGATTCAGACCGGAGGTGCCAGGTAGGTCTTCGCCATCCGAGGTGGGCAGAGGCTGTTCCACACCAGTGTGCTCTGTGTCCCCCGGAGCCTGGGACAGGGACTCCTCCTCGCCTGCTGCTGTGTCCCCATCATCGTCATCTGTATTTGGAAGAGACACACATTGTATGTAATGTTTCTACAGGCATCAATGGTTCACACACCTGACAGTTGTGACTGTACCTCTGGATGCGGGCATGTACATTGCATTGTCCTAAGTTGTCACAGTAAGAGGTTGATATTGGTGTAGCACATTGTCATGCATACCTGGGGCATTTCACTATGAATGTTGAGGTGTGTGCATGGCCAGCATTGGTTGTATTTGGTGGACATCCGGCCATCCTTCTCCACCTGGCCCAGTTATCCCACCATGAAGCATGCCACCCTTGCAGTGGGTTCAGGTTGACTCTCAGGATGTCATTCAGTGGTGTTGTGCTGTTTGTTGGTGCACAGTTCCCAGCAGGGCCTTGTGCTCCCCACAGCAGTAGCCAGTGTCAGCCATCTTGTAAGTCCTTGTCCACTCCCTGTGATGTGAGCATGGTTCAGAGTGGTGTTGATGGGCCAATTTTGAGGCTGAGCAGTATCTGTGACTCCAACTCCCATCATGCTATTGGCTACACCCCCTTCCCAGCATGCCCGTACTTCCTTCCTTTGGACTGTGCTTCCCTGTGGGGTAGTGTGCCTGTGCTGACAGGAAGGCTGACAGTGTTGTCCTTGCGTTTGTTTGGCTACAAGTCCCAGGTGTGTCCCTGTGCTTCACCCAGCATTACCCAGGGTGGTGGTTCTTTGTGGGATCTTCATTTGGTATGTGAGGCATTGCATTCTCCCAGGTGGGTTATGTGGAGTTTGTGTTGAGGGGTGTGTGAGGTGAGCTGCTTGTAACTATGGTCAGTGCTGTGAGTCCTCCTTCCCACCGAGCCAGATATCCCACCATGCTACGTGCTTGCATTGCAGAGAGTGCAAGTTGCCTTTCAGGATGTCAGGCAGTGGTGTTGTGCTGTTTGTTGGTGCACAGTTCCCAGCAGGGCCTTGTGCTCCACACAGCAGTAGCCAGTGTCAGCCATCTTGTAAGTTCTTTTCCACTCCCTGTGATGTGAGCATGGTTCAGAGTGGTGTTGATGGGCCAATTGTGAGGCTGAGTAATATCTGTGACTCCAACTCCCATCATGCTATTGGCTACACCCCCCTTCCCAGCATGCCCGTACTTCCTGCCTTTGGACTGTGCTTCCCTGTGGGGTAGTGTGCCTGTGCTGACAGGAAGGCTGACAGTGTTGCCCTTGCGTTTGTTTGGCTACAAGTCCCAGGTGTGTCCCTGTGCTTCACACAGCATTACCCAGGGTGGTGGTTCTTTGTGGGATCTTCATTTGGTATGTGAGGCATTGCATTCTCCCAGGTGGGTTATGTGGAGTTTGTGTTGAGGGTGTGTGTGAGGTGAGCTGCTTGTAACTATGGTCAGTGCTGTGAGTCCTCCTTCCCACCCAGCCAGATATCCCACCATGCTACGTGCTTGCATTGCAGAGAGTGCAAGTTGCCTTTCAGGATGTCAGGCAGTGGTGTTGTGCTGTTTGTTGGTGCACAGTTCCCAGCAGGGACTTGTGCTCCACACAGCAGTAGCCAGTGTCAGCCATCTTGTAAGTTCTTTTCCGCTCCCTGTGATGTGAGCATGGTTCAGAGTGGTGTTGAAGGGCCAATTGTGAGGCTGTGCAATATCTGTGACTCAAACTCCCATCATGCTATTGGCTACACCCCCCTTCCCAGCATGCCCGTACTTCCTTCCTTTGGACTGTGCTTCCCTGTGGGGTAGTGTGCCTGTGCTGACAGGAAGGCTGACAGTGTTGTCCTTGCGTTTGTTTGGCTACAAGTCCCAGGTGTGTCCCTGTGCTTCACACAGCATTACCCAGGGTGGTGGTTCTTTGTGGGATCTTCATTTGGTATGTGAGGCATTGCATTCTCACAGGTGGGTTATGTGGAGTTTGTGTTGAGGGGGTGTGTGAGGTGAGCTGCTTGTAACTATGGTCAGTGCTGTGAGTCCTCCTTCCCACCGAGCCAGATATCCCACCATGCTACGTGCTTGCATTGCAGAGAGTGCAAGTTGCCTTTCAGGATGTCAGGCAGTGGTGTTGTGCTGTTTGTTGGTGCACAGTTCCCAGCAGGGCCTTGTGCTCCACACAGCAGTAGCCAGTGTCAGCCATCTTGTAAGTTCTTTTCCACTCCCTGTGATGTGAGCATGGTTCAGAGTGGTGTTGATGGGCCAATTGTGAGGCTGAGCAATATCCGTGACTCCAACTCCCATCATGCTATTGGCTATAACCCCCTTCCCAGCATGCCCGTACTTCCTTCCTTTGGACTGTGCTTCCCTGTGGGGTAGTGTGCCTGTGCTGACAGGAAGGCTGACAGTGTTGTCCTTTCGTTTGTTTGGCTACAAGTCCCAGGTGTGTCCCTGTGCTTCACCCAGCATTAACCAGGGTGGTGGTTCTTTGTGGGATCTTCATTTGGTATGTGAGGCATTGCATTCTCACAGGTGGGTTATGTGGAGTTTGTGTTGAGGGGGTGTGTGAGGTGAGCTGCTTGTAACTATGGTTAGTGCTGTGAGTCCTCCTTCCCACCCAGCCAGATATCCCACCATGCAATGTGCTTGCATTGCAGAGAGTGCAAGTTGGCTTTCAGGATGTCAGGCAGTGGTGTTGTGCTGTTTGTTGGTGCACAGTTCCCAGCAGGGCCTTGTGCTCCACACAGCAGTAGCCAGTGTCAGCCATCTTGTAAGTTCTTTTCCACTCCCTGTGATGTGAGCATGGTTCAGAGTGGTGTTGATGGGCCAATAGTGAGGCTGAGCAATATCTGTGACTCCAACTCCCATCATGCTATTGCCTACACCCCCTTCCCAGCATGCCCGTACTTCCTTGCTTTTGAGTGGACTTCACTGTGTGTGAGTGTGACAGCAATGGCAAGATGGCTGACAGTGGTGTCCTGCTGTTTGTTGGTGCACAGTTCCCAGCAGGGCCTTGTGCACCCCACAGCAGTAGCCAGTGTCAGCCATCTTGTCAGTCCTTATCCACTCCCTGTGATGTGAGCATGGTTCGGAGTGGTGTTGATGGGCCAATTGTGAGGGTGACCAATATCTGTGACTACAACTCCCATCATGCTATTGGCTACACTGACTTCACCAGCATACACAGATTTCCTTCCTTTAAGTGAGCTTCCCTATGAGGTGGTGTTCTAGTGGTGGCAAAATATCAGGCAGTGTTTGTTGGTTATATTTGTACCACTGCCTTGCTCTATTTGTTGTTGTGTTTGTACATGTCATGACACAGTTACATATCACTATGAGATGGCATGTATTGTGTTAATCTAACTGACATACACATTTTGGGATGATTATCTTTTGGTTGCTGTTGATTTGCTAGGGGTGGATGGTTTGACTGTCCCCTTGAGAGTGATGTGTGTGTATTGGCACACAATATTGTGTATATTAGTTGTGTACTCACCAGGCTCTGGGATGTCTGTTAGTCCATATACGCTCACTGGTGGTAGGATGGCCCGCACCTTCTCCTCCCAGGGCCTGAGGTATACTGGTTTTGCAGGAGGGCCACTGCCGGTGTGCAGGCTCAGGAGGTAATCCTTCTTGAGTAGGTCTCTGACCCTCCTGCGCACATCATACCACCTGTTCTGGATGTCTTCTTTGTGCGCAAACATGGTGATTGTGCGTTCACCCTGTCGACGATCCTCGCCCACATCTTGGTTTTGTGCGACATGGGGGTCTGTTGGACCAATGTGCCAAACAACTGTGGCTCTACCCTCAGGATCTCGTCTACCATGACTTCCAATTCACTATCTAGGAACTTTGGATTCTTCTTTAGGGGCATGGTGATGGGTGGTGGTGGTGATTGATGTGTGTGTGTGTGCAAGTGAGGGTGTGTGAGTGTAGGTTTTGCTGTGTGTGTGTGAGGGTGCTATTTGTTGAGGTGCTAATGGTGTGTGGCTTTTGTGTTGGATGAGCTGTGTGTGTGTCTGTGTTTGCTGTGTGATGGTGTTGTGTGCTGGCAGGTCAGTGGAATTTGCAAAGGATCATGGTAGGGATTTGTGGGCTTTATGTAGGTGGAGTTGGGGGTGTGTCCTTGTTCCATTTTTTCCCCCCTGTATTTATTGGCTTTGTCATTGCTTGTTTGGCCCTTTTTTTTGTATTTTTTCATTAGTGATTATTGTGCATGTAGGAGTCGTTCTTCTGACCGAGTAGGACGTTGCAGTTGTCTCGTGCGCGCCTGTCCGAGTCGTTCCCGCTGTGTTTCAGCTCCGTTTCATATGCGGCGTACGCGTCGTTCGCGGGGTATTTTGTTTGTCCGGCTGGCTTTTGTATGCGTGTCGGTCGTACGGCTTGGGCTCCGTGCGAGTCGGTCTGATTTTGCACTTATTGCATCGTACCGCGCGGGTCGGAGTTTGCGGGTACGTTTTGTTCGGGCTGTTTCCTGGTGCGTGTCGGTCGGTGCAATTCGCGTGGTTTCCCGGCCGGATAGCTTGTTTCCAGCCGGGTCGGTCATTCGCCTTGAGTTCCGTGCGAGTCGGTCGTGATTTCCATGCATTTCATCGTACTTCCCAGGTCGGGCAACGCCGGTACGTGTCGGTCGGACTATAATCCCGTACCGAGTCGCTCGGTATTTTTTCCGGCCCGAATCGGAATCGGCCCCAGAGTCTCTTTATTTTTTAATTTATTTGTGGATTTGTGTGCAGTTTTATAAATTTAGTGTAGAGGTTTATTGAGTGACTAGGTAGACGTTTGTGATAAAAATAATTATTGAAAATTTAAAAATATATATTTTTAACTTGTTTTTAGTACTGGGTAAAACATAACTTTAATTTATCATCACTGTTTTCTTTGCAATATGTATGTAATCGAGGTTCTGGCGGTAGAGTAGTTTAGAAAACTATATTATGTGCATTTTGATTTTAAAATGCAATTTGCATTATAATATATCTGTAAATGTATTATTCTTGATTCAAGTCAAGTCTACTTTATCTGGTTTTTTTTGTTCAAATATCTTTATTGTTATTTAAAAGAGAAAATACATTTATAATACATTACAATACAACATAACGATATGAAATACATATTAAGTTGAAATCGAAGAATTACAGAATCAAAAATAGATTTCATACCAAGAGTTAATGAACTGGGATACAAAGCAGTGTGAACATATCGTTATTCAGGCAAGAAAAACAAAATATATAAATGGCACGTAGTATATATTATAAATCTAATCAAATCATATTTCAAAACGCAGATAGATGGAATAAACAAAATCAACAGCCTATATCATGATGAGGTCATAAACCAGTTGTATTGCTTAATAAATAAGATTGCATAACAAAAGAGAGCAGGGGAGAAGAAGAAAAGACAGAAAAAAGTAAAGAAAGGAAAAAAGAAGAAAGGAAAAGGTGAGGACATCTGCTTCAATGAAGGAAACAACTTAGGAAGTAGAGTCAAAAGGAAACTGAGCTACCAACCCCTGAGAGGACAAATTCATATAATTGTCCAGAGACCGCCATACATTACTAGAAATGGAAGGCGAGTAATGCTTCTACTCAATAAAAGTATGAGCTCCACGGAGGTATGATACCCATGCCCACCAGGTATGATAAGACAGAAGATGAAAAGATTTCCATTCTGTTAATATAATTTTAACAGCAATGGATATAAGTAAATCCAATAACTCCATATCGATATTGTCAAGGGGTAAAGGAATAGCTGTAGCCCATGGGCCCAATAGAATCATAGGAAAAGAAAGCTCTAAAGATATATTAAAGATTAATGATAATTGTTTCCGTATCAAACCCCAAAAGGATTGCAATAACGTACATTCAAAAAACATATGTTGATAAGTACCTGGTTCCAAATTACAATTCCAACAAAGATCGCTATCCCGTAGTTTCAATTTGTGTAGGCGAACAGGAGTCCAGTGAAGGAGATTTAATGTAAAGAATTTAGATTGAATAAGAGAAGGAGCAATCTTCTTACGTAGGGATACCTTCACAATCAATTGCCAAGTCTCTTGTGAAATATGTTTAAAAATATCATTTTCAAAATGATGAGACCATTTATCATACGTAATTGTAGACTGTGAAGGAAGTGGAGCAGATAAGAATTTATAAATTTTCGATGCAGTATGACCTGAGCGAGACCACATAGAAAGAAGTGAAACATTAACCGAATCTGTAGAAATGGACAATTTAGAAAGTACAACCTTTAGTTTAAAAAAAAAGTAAAAATCCATGTTATTAAGATTATATTCCCTAGCTAAAAAAGAGAAGGGAAGAGGGTCGTAATTGGCATAATAAAGATCTTTTACCAGTCTAATACCACTAGCAGCCCACGAAGACACTGTAGCAGGATCAATATCAGTAACAATTTTAGGATTGTACCATAACGAGGACCACCTTGATTTATGAATAGGTTTAGATACTTTTTGTCAATATATTTTAGTGCATTAATCGTGTCTAATATAATACGATGGGAATGACCAAGAACGAGCTTTGACGCAGTGAGAAAGGAGGAAGTAGAAAGAGGAGTACCTAACTCTCGCTCCTTATAAATCCAAGGGGGTGTATGCTGGGAATCTGGTAAGAACCAAAGAGCACCTTGAGAGGCTAAGAAGGCGATTTGATACAAGTTCCAATCCGGAAGATTACAACCACCCTGGACAGAGGGCTTTCTAAGGTATTTATAAGAAATTCTAGCTCTCTTATCATTCCACAAAAATTTTGAAGTGAGTGAATCAATCTCATGGAAGAAGGAAGATGAAAGCTTTATAGGTAACATGGAAGATAGATAATTAATAATCGGGGTTATCATCATCTTAAGAGTTTGTAATCTTCCCCACCAGGAGATATATTTAGGAGACCAGGAGGACAAAAGATCTTTAACTTTAGCTATGATATGGGATTCATTATAAGAAATAGTATCTGAAAGGTCCTTACAAAACCAAATTCCTAAGTATTTAATACGAGTCGATTGCCATTTAAATCCTGAGTCACCCATGTGAGAAGGGAAACACACCGAATTGAGGGGGAACAATTCAGTTTTTTCTTTATTAAGAGTATATCCAGAAACAAGCGAAAACTCTCTAATGATGTTAGAAATAACAGGAATCGCAGCAACAATATCCTCTGAAAAGATAAGAACGTCGTCCGCATAGGCGGCTGTTTTAAGCGTATGCAAACCAAATTGAAAACCTTTAATACCCTGGTTCAAGTTGAGTAGACGAAGGAGTGGGTCTATAGACAATAGGAAAAGAAGGGGTGATAAAGGGCACCCTTGTCTAGTGCCCTGACGCAGATTAAAAAAGGAAGACGTAGCCCCATTAACTCTGATGTTAACTTTTGGCTGCGCATAGAGAGATATTACCATATTAATAAAGGAGTCACCGAGGTTATGTGAGTCTAGCACTGCTTGTGTAAAAAGCCAAGAGACTTTGTCGAAAGCCTTTTCAGCGTTGAGGGCAATCGCCGCCAATGGCAATACAGAAAGTTTTGCTTTTTCTAAAATATGACAAAAGGTACGGATATTTTCTCTAGCGAGTCTCCCTTTAACGAAACCAGTTTGGGATCCATGGATAAGACTAGGAATATGACCTTCTAAGCGCTTAGTCAAGATCTTGGCAAAAAGTTTAGCTTCCATATTTAATAATGAAATTGGACAGAAATTTTTAGGATCAGAATGATCTTTGCCATCTTTCAGAATCACGACAATAGTAGCCTCAGCAGCTGAGCCAGAGACCTTGCCAGAAAGGACAAAATTGTCAAAAACTTCCTTAAGATATTTAATTATTGAGGAAGAAAATGTTTTATAAAATGCAATAGGGAACCCATCTGTTCCCGGAGCCTTCCCCGACCGAGTCGCCTTAATAGCGTGAATTATCTCGTCAGTCTCTATCGATTTCCCCAATTCAATCATAGTAGGAATCGAGTTCAGAAACTGCTGGCAAGCAGATATGTTGCATTGATCTTTAGGAGTGTATAACTTTTCAGAAAAATCACGGAAGACTTCAAGTATTTCTTGAGTATGGAATTTCTTTGAACCATTTTTATCATTAATATAAGAAATCTGGGCAGCTTTAAAATTCGTATTTTGATATTTTAGGGTGGCAGTCAACAACTTACCAGCTCTATTTCGTAATAACAAATGCCAAGATTTTTGGGCGTGTACACCAATATTAGCTCTTTTAGTGACTATAGAGTTAAAAGAGTATTTTAAATGCTTGATATCCTGTAGGAGAGACTTATCATTAGAGCATCTATATAGCACCTCTTTGCGTTTGATATCATCCCCCAAAGACTGCAGCGACTTTCTGATGTCACTGTTTCTTTTTGACATCTTTTTGATAACATGACCCCGAATAGTACATTTAAATGCATCCCATAGAACTATTGGGGAATTCACCGAAGACTCATTATCTTTGAAGAAATTATCAATCTCCTGATTAAGCTCTTCAACTTCATCCTTATCATCCAAAATGTCTGTATTAAGACGCCAATTACTAGGGCCTCTCGTATCTGTAAGATTAAGGATAGTCAAGGAAACCGCTGCACGATCAGAAATGACTATTGGATGGATCATAACATTTATAGTATGCTTTAAAAGAGCGGCATCAACTAAAAGATAATCGATACGAGAAAAGCTAGAATGTGGAGAGGAGAAAAAGGTGAAATCGCTACCCGTAGGATTATGCAATCTCCAGGCGTCAACAAGCTGGTGAGATGAACACATATTGAGCATGTGCTTATGCGACCTAGGGGGACGGAATCTAAAAGCAGAATGTCTATCTAAAATAGGATCCAAGGGCAGATTAAAATCGCTGCCAACAATTGTTCTTGTATTCTGAGGGATATCAGAAAGTTTTTTATTTATGGTACGCCAAAAAGAGGATCATCAATGTTAGGGGCGTATAAATTCATGATATATAGATCATCTGAAACATTGGACAAACGAGTAAGTAACCATCTGCCATTGGTATCATGCTCAGCAGCAACAATAGACAAACCAGAGTTTTTGGAAATCAGAGTAACAACCCCATTCTTTTTACCAGAAGCTTCGGAACAAGTAACATCAAGAACCCACTCCTTCTGCATAAGAAGAACTTCTTTAAAGGCAATCTTAGTCTCCTGAAGTAGAACAACATCACCAGATAGACTTTTGCAATAATCTAAGATTTTGGCCCTTTTAACAGGGTGATTCAACCCACGAACATTAAGTGAGACTACATTTAAACCAGTCATAGATAAACATAAAACAACACAAGTAAAAACATCTGATAAAGAAAAAGAGGGGTAACCAAAAGAACATCAGGTATAGGGGTAAAAGGAAAGCCAAGAAATAGTTAAAATACACTGAAGCAGATGTCCCAAGAGTAGAAGAAATAGGAAGGGAGGAAGAAAAGACTAGAAAGAAGAAACGAAGGAACAAAAGTACTCCAAGGAAAAAAGGAGCATTAAAAAGAGTAACCCCACCAGGGGATGTCTGTAATAGACAAATTGCATGAGGGAAATAACGTGGAGGAGCAACAACAGAGGCCATCAGCCACGATGCAGACGGCTCAACAATAAATATTTCATTAAGCGACAAAACAAATGCATAAATATCAATGTATACTATACTATCAATAATCCATCAATAAGAATAAATAACACAAGTTCCAAAAATATAACATATTTGATCAGTAACAAACATATTATCATATCCTAAATAGAAAAGTGAGGTTATAATATCAGATAAATATCAAGTTAAGGTATTATAAATAACAATATAAGGCAATATAAATAACAATCTAAGGCATAATAAATAATAATATTCGGTGTAATATATAGAAATCTGAGGCAATATAAATACCAATATAAAACATAATAAATCTCAGTCTAAAATATTATAAACTAGTCTATCAGGTTAATATAAATATCTATAAACAAAAGAATTCCAAAATACGTAATGTAAAGAAAAATTACTAGTCACTTCAAAATTGATGGCAGTCAGGAACAAATTGACATAATTAGAGTATTTTGGAAATTAAGAAGTAGATAGAATATTCTATATTAGATGTAATTCATAACTTGGGATACATATACAATGAAAGAAAAAGAATCAAATTAACAAATAGGTACATAAATAAAAATTGTACATATAAAACAAAAATGTAAATCATAACTTAACATTACAATAGTGGACAAAAATACAAATGAATAGTAAACACACATAAATAATTTATCGCCAACGTAGAATTATAGGAAATAAAAATAAAAAGTCAAGCAGAAAATAGAATAATCGAACCAAGTAGAAAGGGCTTGTAGAAGAAATGATCAAGCAAAGAAAAGAAAAAGAATGTGGGAAGTAGAAGAAGAGATACTTACTTTATCAGAAGAATAGTGAGAAAGAAAAGCAATGAAAAAACCAACTATCTAGAATGTTATTACACCAAAAGACTTCATCAATATGGGCAAAGATAAATGCACACAGAAAGAAGGAGAATCTGAGTAGAAAGCAGGTACAAAATCGGAATAAGTCAGAGAAGTAAAACAAGACGATAAAAAAGATAGGGAGAAGAAGAGAAATAGAGACACATTGACAGCCTATACTTAACAAAATAGCTCCGGAATAGAACCAACATATTAAAACATCCAACCTACATGTAACCTACAAGGAATGTAAACTCAAAAAACATTCAGTATAATAAACCCTATAAACCTGTAAAAGGAAAATCAGTTAATAGAGTAAAACCAATATAATACTAACGATCTTACAGTGCGTAGTTACAATTCCAAAGTAGAACACAGAAGAGCAATATTAACCACACACATTGTGGCAAGGCACAAAAAGCAGGGAACCATCCTGTCAGAAGATGAAGGTCGTTAAAGACGAGAAGTGCCAGGAAGAGAGTCAGAGTCCATCTGTGATTCAGATTGATTGTCCAAGTATGTCGAAAACTCTGAAGGTTCATAAAAAATCTGTGGATGACCCTTGAAAGTTATTCTGAATCTTGAAGGACCTGCAAAGGAAAATGGAATATTCATATCGATGAGTCTTCTGCGTAGATTCAAGAAACCTTTACGACGAATGACAGTATCTCTAGCAAAGTCTTGTGAAATTGATATTCTGTGACCTTCCCATTGTATTGTTTTAATCTTCCTCATTTGAGCCAAAATTTGCTCAGTATGTTGATGGCGCAGAGGTTTAAAGATCAACGGTCTTGGAGAAGACAACGTTTTAGGCTTAAATGTCGGAACTCTATGAGCACGTTCTATTTCAAAATCCTTGTGGAATGAAATGTTCAGAACCTTTGGGATCCAAGTAAGCAAAAAGTCCAACACTGAAGGAGCAGATTTCTCACAATCTTCTGGTAATCCAAAAATACGAAGGTTACTTCTACGATTTCTGTCCTCCTGTTCAGTTAGGTCTCTTCTTAATGAAGCCATGGAGCACTCCAAACTTTGGACGAGTTTAGCTTGTTTGTTTGTAAAATCCTCTACAGTACTTATTCGTGTTTCGGCATTGGAGACACGTAATGAAAGATTTTTTAGGTCATTCTGAATTGCCGCCACCTCAATTTGAAGCAAGTCTGTGTTCGTTTTGGTACTCTGTGCTATATCATGAACTGAATTAAGTTTGAGTAGTATAGTGTCTAAAGTCGAAGCAGAATCAATATTACCCTTAGCTGGTAAATCCGGGGTAGGTGAATTTTGTTTAGACCTCTTCAGATTCCCCTTAGAATCTCTGTCCTTGGAAGTGACACCCATGCCTTCTGCCATCGGAAACAAACACAGTAATCACACAAAATGACGTAAAGTACGTAGATGTTGCGTTAAGCAAAAGAGCACAGAGTAATGTAAAAATTACTTAGGAGAGACGAAGTATTAATGTCTGAGAGACCGAAGGCCAACACATCTGTAAAATGTGTGAAAACTCATCAAGCACTGAGAAAGGCTCCTTTTGTAAGTAAATCTGTTATATCATGAGAGACCCAACAGCAAATGTCAATTTGTAGTCCCAATAATGTAAGAGCCTCACACAACCCACATTCAAAAGGAAATAATCCAGGAAAAGATGACTTGCTAAGAAAATCCGTCACCAGGCAAATGTCACACCAAAGAAGACCGGACACCGTCTGGTTATAGAGTACGGTACTGAGTAGACTGTACATCCAGCAATAATCAGGATAGGCTCCAAAAGCTTAAAATTGATCAGACGAAATGTTGCTCATATGAAAGTTCACCCCCACTGAAGCACAGCCAGCTGGATATTAGGCCACTAATTAGGCACTATAACTTTCAAGAGAATCCTGTCAGCGGCCGCCATTTTGTGTAGGCGCTGACGCAATAGAATAGTGTCCCCCCAGAAGTCTCAGGACCTACCATAAAGAGGTATAAGATTTGCCATAACAATACCTCATGCAGCGCAGGGGGAATGAGCCTGGAGACCAAACCGACAAACAAATTGATTTCATGCCCTCGGTCCGTGTATCGACGAGACCTCCGTGTCAGCCGCCATTTTGAAGTCTCGACGTGAAGAAAAAATCGCTGTGCCAAGCTTCACACAGGGAAGCAGTCCGAATCACCTGTGAGCCGTCCCCAAGGCTCCCAAGCTGTTCCGCTGCCTATCGCTGTTGCACGATGATCAAAAATCACCCGAACAGCATCTCTATTAGAGCGTCCGCATCGGTGATCCGATGTAGCTCAACAAAACGTGGCCATCTTAGTTGCGCGCTAAGCCATGCCCCCTACTTTATCTGGTTTTGAGAGAAAAACCATAAAAGTATTAGAATACAAATCATCGGCATCAACAGCATAAAAACATATTCAACTGCATCATAAAAATTGGTAAAGCTGTTTGCCTGCCAATAAGTTGTTAAAGTTGTAATTATAATATTTTTGTAAATTTATTACAATTAATTCAATAATTATTTACATTTTAAAATGTTTATATGAAATATAGCATTTTACATACGATGTAGTTTTCTTTGCCATAGATGGTTGCTGGCGTAGGGTGGGGAGAGTAAGGGAGACGTGGGTTTTGTCACGGATAATGGTTGTTTAATTTACATGTGTTTGTTCACTCGTGGGTTTAGTTTGGTTTAACCACGGATTGATTTTGCTGAGTGCATTATGGGAGCTGATGTTTTAGTTATCGTACTGGTTATTGAGGCACAGCTGAGGAGTGTTGAGTCACGGGGGTGGGAGGATTGAGAATGATTGGCTACACGGAGGTGAGAGCTCAGTTTAAAATACGGGAACGAACGGCAGCATGAAAGTATGATTACCAAAATTACTGAAAGAGGTGAACGTGGAGGTTAGGCTGCTGACAGTGGCTTCAACATGGTAACTCACTTTAAAGTGTTGGACGTGGGGGAAGATGGTATTTTGTTTGGTTGGTGTTTGGAGATACACGGGAGGATTTGATGTTTACAGAGGGGAGTGATTTTGAAAGGATGCAGTGGTTTATGAGCATTCACTTTTTTTGTTCCATTAGGGTTTTGACAAACGTGTGCATTACAGCATGATGCGGGGGGAGGAAGGGTGTTGAATAATGGATAGGGGATCGGTATGATTAATTCATTCACTATTTTTTAAGGGTGGGCATGGGAGTGGATGGGTTTGAGGAAAACAATGGGTGTGTCATAATGTTTGGCATTAGGGAAGGTCAGCAGTGAACAGTCAGTTTAATTGTTTTTTAATTGTAGTGACCCCTGAAGAAGAGTCTTAATAGACTCGAAATGCATTGGGCAAGATACGATGAGCCTACTTTGATGTACGTTCCACTTTTTGGATATACGTGTTGCTGTGAAAAGCCTGGATGGGCACGCAGTATTCATTTGAAGATTTGAAAATAAATACAAAAGGTGGCATGACGCTGTCTCTGCAGTGACTTATTAAGTTTGGAGGAGTTTTGCAAGGACATTTTGGATTACTATGGGCTTCCAAAGAAAAAAATGGATTAAATAGGAATACGTGGTTTAAAGACGGGGAAAAGTTCCCTATTACGCAGTGTGACAGATGGGGCGCTAGATGTGTGCCTTAAGCTATACTTGAAGTATGAGCTGTGGACTGGGACGGATCACAGTATCTGATCGCACGCACAACAGGATGATATGATATTGATAAATGAATTAAAACAAGGGAAGGTGTGCATTCTCTACTTATGTACATGTGTTGCTTGAGAAAGGCACACACCCCCTTAACCAACCAGTTTCTCACACAACTTCTGAAAGAGCAGACAAGCAAACAAGAGGGAGTATCCATTACAACATGGAATAGATTATTCCCACTAGGGTCTCAAACACAGTTCCAAATCAAACTCATGTAATCATTAAATATAATAACAACAAAAGAGTGCGTGGGAAGGGACGATGGGGAACACAGCACGAGGAAAACCTCTTATTTAAAAGAACCCTCACTCACCAACCTAGTTGGTGACATGCTTCATCATTGGGTTCCCACCAGAGGGCCGAGTGCCTCCCTGGTGTGCTACGACGCCTGAATTACAGCGGAGGCGGGTATTTTTGGGATAGTGCCAGTGCAACAGTGAAGGTAGTGCAAGTTAAAAGATGTCTGGTTTAATCCCAAATCAATTTTATTGGTGGAAAACCAGATATCATTAAAAACAGGTGAAATGGACGCTGGCTGCTTGGCTAAATTGACCAGGCGCATCCAAATTGGTCTAAAAGTGATTAGTGGTCGACATGTTTCTGCTTATAATGTGCAATTTGCTAAGCTTTCATCAGGACCAAGCCTCCACGGCGGTGTACGCTCTCTAAGGCGTAGCCTAACCAGTGGAGGTATATGAATGGTAAAACTCACGGTTTTACCACAGGGCCTTCTGGAATTCCAAAAAGCCAAAGGACTCTGTAAGAAAAGAGCACACATAAAGACACATACAACAGTTGTGTGAATTCAGTGGTATTTCTTACCAGGCAATCCAGAGGTCTAAAGTGTTTGAAAACCTCGTGCTATAAATTACCAAAACATGTTTGTAGGTAATATCAAGTGTACCTCTAAGTCAGGCAATCGTGTCAGACGTACTGCCACTCCGTGTACATTTGTCTCCGGAGGGGTCATTGTTACTAGATGACTACCAGTAACATTTGGCGCATTACTTAATGAGCGTGATATAAGCATTCTCAGTTATGCAACAAACTTGGGTGCGAGTGACAAAACCGTTAAAAAACACGGATAATGTGTATGCGCGCTTGTTAAATTCAAAATCAAATGGCAGATTACGAAACATGGAGAAATTAGGGCTTACGTGAAGTAACAACTGACTTCACGTCATGGGTCCGGGTGGGGGTTAGAGCCGCTGGTGAAATCTATGTGGGATGGAAAGGAGGTAAGTTTCCGGTAAACCCAATGCCAAAAGGGAACGATCACCACTTGGGAAAACTCCCAACCAACTTACTTCCAACACAGCGCTCTCCCGCATACAACCTATCGGTACCAGTCCTCGGACCCGAATGTTACTGCGGTGTTACGGCTGGTGGAAGAAATGCCGGTTCCCAATCACGTGACCCGGGCGTGAACCACATGACGCGGCACGTCCGGGACACGTGACTTCAAACACTAGACCGTACAGGTCAGCACTTAAAGAACTTTGTAAAAACTTTATTATTCCCTTGAAACAGATCTATACCGATACATTATAGTTATACAAATCCTATGCGGCCAAATAAGGTAACCACTGATAAAGTCAAAGTATTAGGCCGCTATTATGTATGTGGAACCAATAATACGACACACTTGATATTAAAAAATGATATTGAAAAATTGGAAAGAGATTGTCCTCTAAAGCTTAATAACCAATTTAGAATTATACATGGCAGAAAGGTTGGTATAGGTATAGGCTAGTCAGTCATTAAATGTGTATTTAATGATTAAGCTATGGGTCAGTTGCTCATTCTATGTGTGCTTAAAGGACAATGATGGTCCCTATCATGTCCATATAATCCCTCTCAGGTCACTACTTTAAATATCCAAATGGGCACAATGGTACTCCGGAATGGATGGGATAGGAATAACCCTCCAGGCTCAAGAGGCTAAGTCATTGATCAGGCGTAATGGCTAAGAGCAGAGTCATGTCGGGTGATATCAGCATTTCATTACTGAACCCCAAGGGATATTATCATTAAGCCCCGTCTTATGTGTAGAAAGGCGATAAATCCAACGTTGTTCCTTCTCAAAAAGCGCTTGTTGTGTAGTAAGACCTTGCCTCAATTGCTCAATGATTGTCCAACTCAAATCGTTCGTAGTGTGATTTTGCTGTAAGAAATGGTCAGAGACGCAATTGCAGCGAATTGACGGATTTTAGATCCCAGGCAGAGGATCTTACAACCAAACTCCAGAAGCGGGGGTATCCAGACAGAATATTAAAAAGAAGCTGTAAGAGGGCCAGGAACCAACACAGGGAAGCCCTTCTGGAAGAAAATCCCAAAAGTCCAGAGGAAATACCCCTCACATGTGTTACAATGTACAATGTGGCTTCTAATGCTGTCAGTAAATCGATTAGGAAGCACTGGAGAATTTTGGAGAGCAACAACCACAAGTGGGAAAAACCGCTCTTCTCTTTCAAAAGAGCAAGGAGCATTAAGGATACCTTAGTACATACGCGTCCAAGCAAACCAGATAGGGATGAAAACCAGTCAGTTTTGAATGCCTGGGGACTTCCTCCTGTGACGGGCCATTTTCCATGTGGGGCTTGCATCGTGTGCCATCTGACTAACTCTACCAAGTACCTGGAACTTGAAACTGGAAAAATATGGTCACAAAAGGCCCATACCAACTGTAATTCCACAAACGTGGTTTATTTGATTACATGCCCGTGCGGTTCCAGGTACGTGGGTATGACCACGCGTAAGATAAAACAACGGATATGTGAACACCGGAGCAATATCCGGTGCCGGAAAAAACACCACAAAACTCACTGACCATTTCTTACAGCGAAATCACACTACGAACGATTTGAGTTGGACAATCATTGAGCAATTGAGGCAAGGTCTTACTACACAACAAGCGCTTTTTGAGAAGGAACAACGTTGGATTTATCGCCTTTCTACACATAAGACGGGGCTTAATGATAATATCCCTTGGGGTTCAGTAATGAAACGCTGATATCACCCGACATGACTCTGCTCTTAGCCATTACGCCTGATCAATGACTTAGCCTCTTGAGCCTGGAGGGTTATTCCTATCCCATCCATTCCGGAGTACCATTGTGCCCATTTGGATATTTAAAGTAGTGACCTGAAAGGGAATATATGGACATGATAGGGACCATCATTGTCCTTTAAGCACGCATAGAATGAGCAACTGACCCATAGCTTAATCATTAAATACACATTTAATGACTGACTAGCCTATACCTATACCAACCTTTCTGCCATGTATAATTCTAAATTGGTTATTAAGCTTTAGAGGACAATCTCTTTCCAATTTTTCAATATCATTTTTTAATATCAAGTGTGTCGTATTATTGGTTCCACATACATAATAGCGGCCTAATACTTTGAATTTATCAGTGGTTACCTTATTTGGCCGCATAGGATTTGTATAACTATAATGTATCGGTATAGATCTGTTTCAAGGGAATAATAAAGTTTTTACAAAGTTCTTTAAGTGCTGACCTGCACGGTCTAGTGTTTGAAGTCACGTGTCCCGGACGTGCCGCGTCATGTGGTTCACGCCCGTGTCACGTGATTGGGAACCAGCATTTATTCCACCAGCCGTAACACCGCAGTAACATTCGGGTCCGAGGACTGGTACCGATAGGTTGTATGCGGGAGAGCGCTGTGTTGGAAGTAAGTTGGTTGGGAGTTTTCCCGGGTGGTGATCGTTCCCTTTTGGCATTGGGTTTACCGGAAACTTACCTCCTTTCCATCCCGCATAGATTTCACCAGCGGCTCTAACCCCCACCCGGACCCATGACGTGAAGTCAGTTGTTACTTCACGTAAGCCCTAATTTCTCCATGTTTCGTAATCTGCCATTTGATTTTGAATTTAACAAGCGCGCATACACATTATCCGTGTTTTTTAACGGTTTTGTCACCAGCACCCAAGTTTGTTGCATAACTGAGAATGCTTATATCACGCTCATTAAGTAATGCACCAAATGTTACTGGTAGTCATCTAGTAACAATGACCCCTCCGGAGACAAATGTACACGGAGTGGCAGTACGTCTGACACGATTGCCTGACTTAGAGGTACACGTGATATTACCTACAAACATGTTTTGGTAATTTATAGCACAAGGTTTTCAAACACTTTAGACCTCTGGATTGCCTGGTAAGAAATACCATTGAATTCACACAACTGTTGTATGTGTCTTTATGTGTGCTCTTTTCTTACAGAGTCCTTTGGCTTTTTGGAATTCCAGAAGGCCCTGTGGTAAAACCGTGAGTTTTACCATTCATATACCTCCACTGGTTAGGGTACGCCTTAGAGAGCGTACACCGCCGTGGAGGCTTGGTCCTGATGAAAGCTTAGCAAATTGCACATTATAAGCAGAAACATGTCGACCACTAATCACTTTTAGACCAATTTGGATGCGCCTGGTCAATTTAGCCAAGCAGCCAGCGTCCATTTCACCTGTTTTTAATGATATCTGGTTTTCCACCAATAAAATTGATTTGGGATTAAACCAGGCATCTTTAACTTGCACTACCTTCACTGTTGCACTGGCACTATCCCAAAATACCCGCTCCGTTGTAATTCAGGCGTCGTAGCACACCAGGAGGCACTCGGCCTCTCTGGTGGGAACCCAATGATGAAGCATGCCACCAACTAGGTTGGTGAGTGAGGGTTCTTTTAAATAAGAGGTTTTCCTCGTGCTGTGTTCCCCATCGTCCCTTCCCACTCACTCTTTTGTTGTTCTTGAATTCATACGTTAGGGGGAATAAGAGTGACCATCCCTCTCTCTCTTGTTGATATTATATATCATTAAATATAACACAGAAGCTAATTCTGTATGTAAGATACTTTCCATACATTGCGCTATCCGAAAAAGAGAAGAAAAGCTAGGCAAAGTGATAGTAGTCTTCAGCAAAATATAAACTGGTCCACAGCTATGTTATATTATGTTATGTTACTTCATGTTAAGTTACGTTATGTTAGGTTATGTGTGTTTGTAAAGGAAGCTATCACCCATGAGGATATCCTGCCACTGAGCAGGAGTGTGCACCTAGCACTGCCTCTGGTAGGCTGGTTAAATGAGAAGCCAGGTGTAGTAATCACACTTAAAGGGTGTTGATGATAAATCTCCTTTATTTTAGTAGATCGGTACAAAGTGCATGCAGCACCGCAACAGGACAACCTCAGAATGAGGTGACACATTCCAGAGTTAACCATCTTATACATTCTAATCACATTCCTTAGATTCCACATTCCAACCCACCAAACAGAGGTATAGAAACAAGTTACTACACATCCCCTTTCTTTACAAACTCAACAAAAAACAAAATAAAAACAAATACAATTAATAACGAACAAACTCCTCCAATTTCTTAGGAGTTATAATACGTCTGCCACATTTGCTGGATCTCTCCGTCACACTGGCCACTTCAGCCAAAACAGAATTACCCATAAGAGGTTCCCCCACATCCAAACGATCTTCACATTCAGTCCCAGGGTCACATTCAGTACTACATCCAATCTCTGGTACAGCTGTACTAGATCCAACCTCTGGTCCTGGTGCGCTAGACACGCCTTGTGGAACAACCTCAAGAAAATGCGAACATGGGTCCTTAACCAAGTCTTTCCTCCTTTCAACAGACGGTAAAGCATCCATCCACCAGTAATTGGTTCTTTCCACTTTCGCACCACTTTCATTCCTGACAACAGAACCACCAGAAATGGAAATACGACTCATATGATGGACACTACCATCATCCAATTCAACAGTATTACGCATGACTTTTGTCACCGTCCTAGGCTCATAAAATCGAGAGTGTAGTTTGCCAAGCCTCCTTCCACACTTGACTCTGACAAGTTGCCCCACCCTAATAGACACTTCTTTGGTACCATGCTTGGCATCAAAATAACATTTGTTCTTACATTGAGAGTTAGTAATGCACTCCCTAACTTGCTCACAATCCCAATTGTACTTTTTACTTCTACCCATCCATCCTGGATTAATTCTACAATGAGGAAATCTACCACGCATTAGTCCGAAAGGACTTTCACCTACAGTGTCATGGACAGTTACTCTGTACGACCAAATCAACTTGTCTAATTCATCATTCCAATTCTTATTTCCCTTGCAAGCCAACTGTAATACACCTTTTAATACTCTGTTCACTCTCTCCACAACAGAGTTACCTCTTGGATGATATAAGGCTGTAAATCTTTGTTCAATACCCGTAAATTCCATAAACTTTTTCATCATGTCCGATTTAAATTGAACCCCGTTGTCCGTTAGGATGGACGCCGGGAAACCCTCTCTTAAGAAGCACTTTTCCAGAAAACTAATAACATTTTCAGTGTCAACTCTCTTGACTACTTCAACTTCAATCCACCTCGAAAAAAGGTCAACCAAAATCAAAATGTACTTGGTAACGCCATCCTGCCACAACAAAGGTCCCACAATGTCTAAAGCAACATCTTCCCAAGGCAAATTGGGACAACCTAGAGAAGACATAGGAGGGTTGAGTGTTTTTTGAGTCTTGTCCGCGCATTCACAGTTTACACAAGCACGTACAAATCTTTCTATTTCCAAATCAACTTTGGGCCACCAGTACAACGCATTGATGTTTCTCTTAGTACGAGACACACCGGGATGTCCCTCATGACCAATAGAAACAATCCTTTGTCTCATTCCTTTAGGAGGAATAATCTTTTCACCTCTACAAACAAACTCACCATCCACACTTAATTCATCCCGTACCTCCCAAAAAGCTCTCAATTCAGGTTTGACCTTGCAATCATTAGACCAACCATTGGTGATCCAATTTCTTACGGAAAGTAAAATTTCATCTTTTTGTACTCTTCTTCCCATTCATTCTTACGTAAACCTGCAGTGTCAGAAAACACACTAGCCACACACAAATCACTCCAAGGGTCATGGTCAATTTCCTTTAGAGGTAATGAAAGTCTACTGAGAAAATCAGCAATGACATTTTTAGCCCCAGGAACATATTGTTCTTCATACACAAAATCTTGCAGTCTCATTGACATTCTAGCAATTCTTGCTGAGGCTCTCGAAAGACCTTCTGTTGTAAGCAATTTGGTCAACGGTTTGTGATCAGAACGCAAAATAAATTTCTTTTCCCAAATGAACTTCCTGAAATGTTCCATGGCCCAAACACACGCCAACGTCTCTCGTTCTATCACAGAGTACTTCTCCTCTGTGGGAGACAATGAACGTGATGCAAAGGCCACAACAACTTCTTTACCATGCTCTGAGAGTTGTGATAATACACCCCCTAAACCAGTACCACTGGCATCAGCGGTGACAAATGTATTAGCAAAAGGATTAAATCCTTGTAATGTAGGAGCACCGGAGATGGCTTTCTTGATTTCTTCAAAAGACTTCTGACAAACATCATTCCATAAAAAGGTAGCTTTGTTTTTCATAAGTAAACACATTTCGTACGTTTTCTGGGAAAAGTGGTTAACAAATTTCGAATAAAATTCAGCTAAACCCAGGAAAGATCTAAGTTCATCCTTCGATTTAGGCGCTGGAGCATTGACAATGGCCTCCACTAGTTTGCTTTTGGGTTTAATGCCTGTGTCACAGATTTCATGCCCTAAGTACGTAACGGATTTTTCAGCAAATTTGCATTTGCTACCTTCAGCAACTAAACCATTGTCCCTGAGAATAGCAAGAACCTCTCTAAGAATGGTATCATGATGTATCCTGTCTTTTCCCATAATAAAAATGTCGTCCTGAAAGAACACAACTTCAGGAATGTGCCCAAACAATTTTGACATCAACCTCTGAAAAACTGCAGCGGCTGATGCCAACCCAAAAGGCATGCGTTTAAATCTATAACATCCAAACGGTGTACAGAAAGTGGTCAAATGCCTGCTTCCAGTATCTAACACAACCTGGTGGTAAGCAGCGGAAAGGTCCAAAGTGGAAAACCACTTAGCGTTACGTGTTAAAGATAACATCTCATCAATTCTGGGAAGTGGGAACTGATCCACCAGTATATTGTTGTTGAGATACCTTAAGTCCACACACAAACGAGCCTTCCCATTGGATTTTTGGGCAACAACCAATGGAGAAACCCATTCGGCAGCTTCCACAGGTTCAATAACGTTAGATTTCAACAATTTCTCCAACTCACACTTGACTTCGTCTCTGACTATAAAAGGGATATTCCTAGCTTTGTGTACCTTGGGAATTGCACTATCTTTTAATCGAATATGGTGCGTAAAACCTTTGAGTTTCCCCATAACCCCTGCAAAAACCTCCGGAAATTCCTGTAAAACCCACTTCCTAGTGTCCTCTCCTTCACATGACACCAAAACTTGTTCCTTGCTGTTTGGATCCAGTATAATGTTTAAGGATTTCTGATCTTTCCATCCTAAAACTGATGGTCCTTCCTTAGCTATATAAAGTTTCCCAGTTGCATGTCTTTCCTTGAAGCGAAAGATGAATGTCCTATATCCCAACATGTCAATTTTTTCCCCTGTAAAACTCTCAGGAGAAATGTCATTTGGTTCTAACCACTCACCAATATTATTTGTGAAGTGTTTTTTCCAAACTTCTCGGGAAACTATTGTAAACGGAGACCCTGAGTCCGCAGCAAGTTGAACAGTAATACCACCCAGGGAAATTAAGCATAAGGGTTTCGAGGATGACCCATCAGTAATGTTAAGTACTACTTTCTTCTTTTGAACATATTTGACTTGTACCTCATCCTCACTTGAGCTTGAAAAACTCTCATCCTCCCCTTCTTGTACACAAGCAACTTTCCCTTTAGGTTTTTTTTTAGACTTCCGTCTGCACACTCTAGAAAAATGCCCAATTAAACCACATTCCATACACTTTGCAGATTTAGCAGGACATCTTTCATACCTAGCGGAGTGCGAATAACTACCACATCTGTAACAAACCAAGTTACCACTTTTCTTTTGTTCAACATAGTCTCCTTTCTTTTTTATCAACTTTAAAGTCACGGTACCCTTTTTGCCCCGACTTGTTTTCCAAAATCTTCCCTACAATCTCTGATTCCTTCTTATCCTGAGAAAGTGTAGCTTTTGCACAACGTTCCGAGAGTTCTGCTTTTTTCACCATAGCAACAATATCCACAAACACCCTTCGCCTTCCACCCATAATTTATCTTGCATGCTTTTATTCCTAGTATACATGACAACTTGGTCTCGGATGAACTCATCGTGCAACTGTGCAAATCTACACTTACTCGCTAATTTTTTTAACGCAGAAACATACTCTTCAATTGCCTCATGTTTTTCTTGTTTCCTGTGAAAGAAAGCGTGTCTTGTGACAGCAATGCACACTGAAGGAGAAAAATGATCATCAAGATCCAACATGGCTGCTTTAAAAACATCCATGTCACCACCAACTCTCTCTTGCTTTTGTAACTCATTGTAAATACGTAAACCTTCAGGACCCAAAGAATACATTAAAATCCTTTTTTTTCTTTCAGGGGAGAAACTTCCACTGATGTCTTCCAGGTTGGCAATATAATTAAGAAAATACTCCTTCCAGTCAGTCCAAGTAACCACAGGTTCTCCCGGTGTTGGTAAAAATTCCTTCGGAGAGTTAATGTGCATGGCAGAAAAATTGCCATCCCCTGCAGCGCTGGTTCCAGTGGTGGATGTATTCGTTGCACCAACAGACATTATTTACTCAAAAATAGGCAATGAAGCAGTATGACAGAATAAGCGTAACTCGAATTAGCAAAAAAATAAAAAAATAAAGGTAACACCAAAGCGCAATGCTCTGAAACAGTTCCACGTAAGTGGTGCCGGAGATTGAAGAAAGTAAGTATAACCTAGCAAAACATACAGTACAGTAAAGCGCAATGTCCTTATAAAAACTTCACGTAAGTGGTGCCCAAAAATTGAACACAGTACAAATAGCGCTGCATGCACCTTGTGAGTAAGTCTAAAAGAACGTAAATGATATCATCAAATACCGTCATGTAAAGAAAATGAACAGTGGCACCAAGAGAACTCCTTTGAAGAAATGCTGATTTCCGGATGAAGACCGTCACGAAGCGTCCTTTAACTACCGAAGTATATCAAGTACCTCAAAATGGCCTCCGTGCGTGCTTAACAGCGTAGTGACGTTGATGTAGTTAGTCCTTTTTCTGTGTTTGTGAACACGTTCCCAGAATTCACCTCCGTGACAATAGAGGAACGCGCACAGAACTTAGGACTCGTGGAAGGCTTGAATAAGCAACGCGGGATTTAAACAAATGGCGGACCGTTAAAGATGACCGTTGGTAAGTGTTAACCAAGGAGGATTTCACTTACTTTAAGTATGTATGGTGAAGTTTCCATCGCACCACCAATAGGCAAAGCACAGTCCAAGAATGCACTCGCAGTCACTCGGTACAATTCTCTGACTCTTCTTTGAAACATCCAGTGGCAAGAACTGTTCTCCAAGCGCCAGGCTCCGTTTCAACGATAAGATGGTTTCTTCTCAAAGGGTACTGGAAATAGACCGCTCGTCGCCAAATTAAGTGTAGTAATCACACTTAAAGGGTGTTGATGATAAATCTCCTTTATTTTAGTAGATCGGTACAAAGTGCATGCAGCACCGCAACAGGACAACCTCAGAATGAGGTGACACATTCCAGAGTTAACCATCTTATACATTCTAATCACATTCCTTAGATTCCACATTCCAACCCACCAAACAGAGGTATAGAAACAAGTTACTACACCAGGTCTTTAGCTTCTTGCGGAATTCAAGAACACAGGAAGAGACTCTGATGAATAGTTGAAAGCTGTTCCATGCTGTAGCAGTGATGTAAGACAATGAGCATCCTCCTTATCTGGTTCTTTGAATGAATGAGATGTGTGTGAATAGGAGTCCTGCAGAACGGAGGTGTCTGGGTGGATGGTGGAAGGAGATGCAACTGTTCAAGTAGGTTAGGCCTAAGTTGTGCAGTGCTTTTAATGTGTGTGTGAGGAGCTTGAAATGAACACGTTTGTGTATCATGAGACAGCGGAGCTCCCTGAGTTGTGGTGAGCTGTGAGTTCTGTGTGGGAAGTTGATGATGAGTCTGGCTGCTGAGTTTCTGGATGTTTTGCAGTCTTCTAGTGAGGTGCTTGGTGATCCTGGTTTAGAGGGTGTTCCCATAGCCCAGCTTACTGGTGACTACGGTGTGAATGACAGTTTGTCTCGTGTTGTTTGTGAGCCATTTGAAGCTCTTCCTCAGTTCCCTGGAGAACAACACCTTGTAATCTTGGTTAACACCCAAATCAGGTTTATTTTCCATTTGGGGTCATTGTAAAACCTGCAAATACAGTACCAATATCTTAGAATGTGACTTACAAGATTCAGGCCAAATCTATACAATCAGAAAACCCATACCATGAAATTCAGAATTCCTGACATATTTAATCATGTGCCCTTGCAACAAAACATACATAGGCAGTGTCATTTTTGCAGTCAAAAAATGTTTTTGAGCGTATATGGACAATTAAATCCAAAGATCTAAATTACGGCACAGCCAAACATGTTATGGAGAAACATAATAGTGGTTGGATGACCATGAGGAATTTTGGTATTGACTGTGCGAACAAAAACCCAAGAAGAGACGACAGGACCTTCACAATCAGAAGAATGCAGTAAATAAATAAATTAAAGCGTTATATAATTGATGCAAACTGATCGTCCCCTCTTAGTATAAACTGCGATGAAGAACTCTCAGTGCATTAATAACTGCCTACTTTTAAGATCCTCCTTAGAACATCATAGAGATGTTATTTGTTGGATCAATGGGATAAATTGTTTTTAGGAAATAACATAATGTAAATTTCCTTTTTCTTAATCACAGGCAGAACTAAATATAATGAAACAAGAAGTATAGAACTTTGGAAACTAATAAGACTTTGATACCTTGCACATTATGAATATCGAAAAAGACTGCAGCCGGAATGTACTTTAATTAATGTTAAGCAATAAAAATCAAGTAGACCAAATTTATCATAACTGACAGTGTAATGCTATTACATTCAATATAGGAAGCAAATCAACCAAAGGCATTGATATTGAGCTTATAGGGTTTAATTTTAAATCAACTATTAGTCTTTCTTCCATGTTTTAAGGCAATTTGACTAGTCACCATAACAATGGAAGAACCAGAGCACTGGTTCATGCCTGTTTATCAGGACTACTTCAGTCATATAACCAGTTTTTAATGATTTGTGTTACTGAATATGGAACTATTGCCATTATGTTAAAAAAAGAAAGTCTTTCTGTTATTTTTAAGATAATTTATCCGGAAATCCCATAATTGTAAATATAATGATTTCTGTTAATTGAAATGACTTGTCACAGCCAAACTAATGGCCAGATGAAATTAATAGACAAGTGAATAATGTAAACTGCCACACTACATTGCACTTAATGGGTCCATTCACAGACTCTCTTTTGGTTCTCCTTCTCTTTCTTATTTCTTTTATTCACTATTTGCTTGTGAGTAAGACCCTTCTGGGTTGATATGTGTTGTTTTATTCCTTGAAACACTTGTGGGCAACTAGGTTACGTTTATAAGATTAGTACTAGAGAAAATCCAAAGATTTTGGAGTAGACGCCTCACCCACTATGTATAGTGGCATGCTTCATCATTGGTGCCTATCCACCCACTGGTAGGATAATACCACCATAGCAGACCCAACCGAGGTCTGGAGTTCCTATATAAATCACTTCTGTATTTGGAGCAGGCATCCAGAGAAAATAGCAATAAAAATGTCTCAGGGTGTAACCAAGGGAATTCCCTTTAATGTTTGAGTACCCTAGAGATGATTAACAAGCATTGGCATAGCCAATAGGTCTCGCCTTTGGGACCTTTAAGTGTTTAGTTATCCAGCACAATATCCTTGGTGCAACAACATCAACTGTTGCATGGCTAAACACTTATAAGGTCCCAAAGGCGAGACCTATTGCATTGCAAATGCTTGTTATGGTTTGTATTCTTAAAACAGAATAAAGCTACTTTGATGATGATGACAGAAGTAAAAAGAGGGAGATTCTAGGGCGGGGGAAGGAATGAACGCTTGGAGAGCATCAAACTGAAGAGAGAGCCGACCGAGCTGAGAGAGAGATGGAGGGGGGAGAACATGAGATGTGAGAGGGAGAAAAGAATACAGTTTGAGATGTAAAGAGATATATGTCAGTGATGGAGAGCACTGATGAGGGACAGTGTGTTAAAGAGAATGCAAAGGACGACAGAGAACGCTGTCAAGGGGGTCAGGGCTGCAGGAAGAGAGACAAGGGTAAACGGGCTGTGGAGAGAGACAAAAACTGAGCCTGACAGACAGGGAAGACGCGAGAGAGAGGTGGAGAGAGAGGCCGGGGTACAGCGTGACAGCGTCAGCCACATTGAGGGCGAGAAGGGTGCGGGTAGAGAGACAGAGAGGCAGATAGAGGCCAGGATGCACAGAGAGACAGACACGGGCTGTGAGAGGGACAGAGAGACAGACAGAACATGAGAGAGAAGCGGAAGGTAAAAAGCAGCAGCATGAAGGAAAGCGGTATGGGGAGAGGTCAATGACGAGAGCGTGAGAGGGGTAGAGTGGGAGACAGTGAGATAGAGAGAGAGATGTGAGAGAGAGACTGCATGTGCGGTGCTGTGTGAGAGACACAGAGGGAGTGGCTAACACCCAGTGAGAGGTGCACAGAACCAAAAGCGAGAGGGACACTAGAGGGGGGGGCTGGCAGAGAGGTGGAGCAATCCGTGGAGAGTAGCAACAGAAAAATACAGACAGCTTTCAAAACAACCTGCCATGAATGTGCACGAGGACAAGGTACATACAGTGACTTTCAGAGATTATTTGCAGATGTCTTGGTCATTCAGAGCTGTTGGGTTTTACTATCCAGCGGCTCCACGAGAGATACTGAGAGAGTGACAGAAATACAGAAGGTGCTAGAGAGAGACAGGGCATGATACAGAGACAGAGCTGCGAAAGAGAGAGCTCATAAGTGATAGAGGTATTGAGAGAGTGACATATACGCAGAGTGCAAAGTGATACACGAGAGAGAGCGTAAATAAAGGCAGCGCCCCCGGACGGGAGCGAGGTCCCGAAAGAGTGACAGGGGAAGAGTGCCACGAGTGAGCGCTCGGAGAGGTGCTGACAGGGAGAGCTTGGTGGGAGGCCGGGTCAGGCAGCACTCCAACAGAACCTCGCCCCCCTCAAGCCAGAGAGCAAACATGCGTCTGTGTTCATATGCCAAACAGACGGAGGCACTGGCACAGAGGGGCACATAGAGTATCCATGGAAGGAGGGCAGGAGACCAACAGGCAGCCAGGACATGCCTGCTAGACTGCAGACATATATAAGCCCCATTGCACACAGGCCAGCAGCCACACCAGCAACAAACACACAGCTTCCATAGACAGTTATTATTCACACACCGACCAGCTAGGCGTCATACAGTGTGCATCTTCAGCAAACCATATGTAAAAGACATGTTCCTATTGGCTTTGTCAGCGCTGGTTAAGAACGGACTGCTGTTTGTGCAGATTTCGCGCGCAGGGCGTGTTTGAAGCCTTCTGAGAAAGATTAGATTCTTGTGGGGGCACCTCACGGCAAACAAGGCTCCCTTTGACGTGAGGCGCGCGCTGGGGTTTGAAAACACGTCCTTATCAGGGGAAGGTTCTAACCGGAATCACTATCGGCGGGAGGGAGACCTAGCCGTTTATAATTTGAAAGGCCATGTGTTGTAAACAAAAAAAGCACAGGGAAAGAAAAGCGCTTACAACTTCTGTTGACAGGGACCAGACACACACAGCGTTTCCCTTGCGGCATGGTCCCCAAGGGTCCCAGAAACAGTACACGATAGAAGCCATCTAAAATCTGCAGACTACGGACATGTGTGTGCACTCTGGTAACTCAAAGGCAGAGTTTTTTTATGAAAAGCAAGTCTAAAGGTCCCAGAAACAGTACGCGATAGAAGCCATCTAAAATCTGCAGACTACGGACATACTGTAAACACATCCCAAGGGAAGAGGGCTGTAAACTAATTAGTAACAGGACACTGAGGGCATGTCTGGCTTTTAACTTGCGAGAGCGAGCTGCAGCAGGCAATAATTGGTAACAGATGGGGCCCCTGCTCGCTCCCGCAAGGTAAACGCCAGACATGCACGAGCAAACAGTGCAAAACATGCACGAGTTTGAAGGAAAGCCTAGAGCGATTCCAAAAGGTCCCCAAAGCAGCGCTGCGTAGGCGAGACCTAAAAACTTGTTGTGGGGGCTATTCGAGTAGCAATGACTCTATTGCTGCTGATGGAGCAAGGTAAATGAAACAAATTTGTAACACCCCATAATAGGGATAATAATTTAACGATATTAAATTGTTTGCAACATTAATCAACAATCTGCACGTTTTATAAACATTTACATAAGTGTGTGGTAATCGCTATTTATGTGCAAACTAACTTATTTACAATGGTAAAGTAAAATAATAGTTAATATAGTAATTTGCGTACTAATTAGAGCAAAATCGCATGATTTGTGCTATGTAGTAAAATTGTATTGTGGCAAACAATGTAGATGGTAAGTAAAACATGGCTTTAAATGTCGCTTCTGCTAGGTAACACCTAACTTGAGTACTTAGAATGACGGGTGGGAAACAGAAAGGCTTATTTTCTTTATTTTAATTATGATTGTGTTTGTTCCTATGATAGTTTGTTTGGGCCTGCTAGGGCATGCTGTGAAAATGGCTGCCGAGGCAGATGAGGTCATGCGCAAACACAAAGATGGCCTCTAAGCGGAAGAAAGCCATAGAGCTAAAGTCACGTGGTTACCGAGTGAGCCCATAGTGAGAGGAGTCAAGGTCATGCCGACCTGACACGAGGAGAATGCCAAGAAAGACTCAGCATCCATCCGTGAGAAACATGGGATGAGCCTCAATGAATTAACAATGGACTGTTTTAAAGTGAATAACAAAAAGTGAAACATTTAGCGAACTGTCAATTGGACTGCTATTACCCAAAGGTCGTGTGAAAATATCATCCTTAAACAATTTTAGAACCGGTTTGAACAAGGAGGGCAATGAGGTGATTCTAGCCACCCCTCCAATGGACCAATTAGCGTGATTCTCGCCCCAAATATTGCAACTTTTTGTTTAGTAAGCTAGTAGTAGGGTATAAGAGGACCTGCTCTTAAGTAGGAGGAGCGCTTTTTCCTGCATAATTTTTGGACACTGAGCGTGATACTGATGAAGCTGCTGCCATTTTCTATAGGCCGCTTTTTCTTGGAGAATTCTTTTTCTGAACTTTAAAACTTGACGGGGAGAGGAACGAGACCGATGCGGGAAAACCTTTAAGGGAGGTCCGTGGAAGAGGCTGTTAGAGGGACAGTCAGTCAGTTTTGGGAGTTCAATGCTGTGATCTGCTTTTGATGAATTTTCCTAAACCGCAACAAAAGGGTATGCATTTAATCTTTTCTAAAAATGTATTTCTCATATGCTATTGAAGTGTAATAAAGTGATTAATAAACTAAGAATCTCACTCATGCAAACTGAATTTAGATAAAATCTATTTCTAATTAAAATAACGAGTCTGTGGTTCTTTAGCTCAATATTAAGTGTAATGATTAAGAAGGTACTAAATGTGATTGAACTGGCCTTAATCACCATCAACTTATCCTACTAGTTGGTCCATCGACCAAAGAGCGGAATACCTTGATGTTTAGAACTGATAGGATTAAAACTGATTATGCCTAATGTTTAAGGTAATATCCTGTTAATGTTAACAAGGTATTCTGTTCCTCCAGCAGTTTAATCCTTCTCCTTGGTGAAGGTGGATGTGACCCAGGGAATATTTGAGTGAGTGAATGTCTATGCGGTGTTATGGGCCCCACCGTCATATGGTGTAGTTGTTAAAGAGTGATTTTACCTGGATGTTATGTCCAAAAGAGAAGAATTTATATTAGTCGCGCTGGATCAGATTTCTTGGTAGCAGAGTTATGGTTACTATAGATTAGTCTGGTGATTATTGATTATTTCATGTCTAACACTTCATGTCGAATTGTATCATGTTATATTTAAGTCGGAAATTTTGAAGCTTCCGGGAAGTAGGAAGTGGACACGTGTGGCAAGAGAAGTCACATGGAATAGTGCATTATCTGATTTTTAAATTGGTGATAACACAGGTTGTGTTATGATAGGGACATTTCATGTATAAAACGTGTATGAGTGAAATAGCAACCGGTTTTCTTGTGAAACTCTGGCCTTAATTCTCAGGAGCAGTGTAGTCTCCACATGTGTTTTATCCCCAGAGAAACGGGTTTACCCCCCATGCTTGAAAGAAGGGTAAGGTAGAGGGAAGTGCTATACTTATCGAACGAAACAGTATTCTTGCAAGATAGAATAAACTATCTCTTTTGTTTAGCAAAAACAGGCAATGGAAATGTGTTCTACATTGTAACTAATAAGATTTAGTCAAGAAAAGAGCAGCCGATATTTTTTGTAAAGGAGGGGTCAGGAGTAGAACTGATGTTGACAAAAACCGCGCTGGGATTGGCCAGTGCTTGGAAACACGAAGAACGACCTGATTGGTGCGTTGGTGTGAGACGCGCTGGGATAGGTCTATAGAGAGTGACGTACAGTCTTCGGATTGGTGCGTTAGTGTGAGACGCGCTGGGATAGGTCCGAATAGCGTATAGTAAACAGAACCGAGTTGTGAGTTCGTCAGAAGAGAAGAATAGTGAAATATGGCTTATTATGAGTATTGTAGAGAGAAACTGTCATGGATGGCGAAAATTAAAAACTTTTTCAAGAAAAACAAGAAGGTAGTGACTAGAGAAGGACAAGTAATTCCTCCGCCGAAGACACCAGCTTCTCATATGATGCTGAAATATGGTTTTCATACTTGTATTTGGTTAGAGAATTGGACGAAATATACTCAAAATGATGGAGTATTGGCTTTTCCAGAAAATGGTTCATTTAGCACAGCTGTACTTCGGAATTTGAGAGAGAAAATGATGAAGCTTGAGCCAAGAACTAGACCAACACAGTTTGAAGCATTAGGTGAATGGGAAGACGAAATGTATGAGAGAGAAAGACACAGAGGTGCAAAGAATTATAGTTTGGTTCATGGAAGAGTGGGGAGTGAATCATGAAGACAGGATGAGACGTTGGAGATATGCTAATATGACAGACGGTTTGTTTCCCGCTGTAACGGTTGAAGAGGTTGCAGGAAGGAAGTGTACAGAGAAAAAGAAACATACAGTTACAGAGAGGTATGGGTATGGAGGTAGCGAAACAGAGGATAAATTGCTGGAAGATATTTTAAACAGAAAGCCACCTCCATATCAACAGAATTCTGCGGTGGTGACACCCAATGCACCGCCAATGGAAGCTGGGAGGAATAAAAGTCCAGAACGAAGATACGATATAAATAGGTGAAATGAACAGTTAGATACTCCACAAAGTGAGAAATCTGACAGTGATAATGCAGCTGAGTTAGCAAAAACCACAAGAGAGAAAATAAGAGAGTTAACAATGGACATGGAAGCTGTGACTGTGCCAGTGACAATAGGACCTGTAACCAGTTTTTGAAAACCAAAGAATAGATGAGCATTCCTTAACCATCCCAGTGAATTCGAATATGCAAAGAATGAGAGAAGGGATGATTACAGAAACAAGAGATTTGGTCAGCTCGTATAGGCCGAGTCCACCTACCAACCTGACAGTAAATGAAAGTGAGATAAAAAGGATTCCTATGGGAACAGAGTCAGCATCTGAAATGCCAGAGAGAAGCAGAAACTGGATAGAAATAAATAGTACCCCTGTAGGTCCAACTCCAGAAGAATTAAATGAATGGATGAGAAATTTGCAGAAGAAAGATGCAGAACCGAAACCATTAGATGTAATCAGGCTAAAAATAGACATGGAAGAGTTGATTTTAGGGACTATTGGTACAGAAAAATTGAAAACATATCAGGACGAGGAGATCATGTTCTTATGTAAGAGCATTACTTGGAGAGCTAGAAATTTACATGAAAAATTGGAAGATACAGCAAATGAATTAGGAGTAGAATTTGTAAAGGTCAGGAGTTTGCAGAAACCATATAGGGTAGATTTTTGTGAGAAAGATATAGAAAATCTGAACACATCAGGACGATTAACCCAGATAAAAGAACTGATCGTTTTGTTGAGAAAATGGGGAGATGTGGACAGATGGAGGAGCAGGTGGAGCAAAAGAAGTGAGAGAACAACTGACAAAGCGTCTTTGGCTTTTGCGGTAACAGACAGGGAATCAATCATACGGGAGTATCCAATGAGAGAAACTCCAGAAGGTAGTTATGTACATGTTCCATGGTCCAGACAAGATATACTGTCATCTACAAATGACTTTCCGAAATTGAGAGAAAAGCCTGTAGAATGGTACAGACAAGTGGAAAGGTTTGTCAAAGTTTCAAAAGTGTTGTGCGTAGACTTGGATGGATTGTTTGATATTGTAGTACCAGCCGATTTATGGACAGAATGTAAAATTACCATTGATTGGCCAACGGTAGAATACCCAAGAGATACAAAAACTGGGGCGCCAGGTCCAGAAGTAATGAGGAAGTATGAACAGGTTATTACATTTTTGAAAAACAAAATTCCACCTAAAGAAACTGATTGGGTAAAAATTGACAGGACTACACAGGAGAGTAAGGAGTCTGTACACGCCTACTATGAAAGGCTACTTTTGGTTTTCAAACAGTATAGCGGTTATGAGACTTTGAGTGAAAAGGACATGAGTCATTTTGTATATAGGTTTGTTTATGGACTGAAACCAGAAATAAGTGAAATGATTAAGCAGCATATGTTGTGCTGGCAAAACAGCACTGTGGATGAGGTGTTGAGATATGCCAAATATTGTAGTGATGACATTGAATGTAGACAGCGTAAATTAAAAGAAAAAGCGATGTGGGCACAAGTAAAGGTTGCAGAAAAACAAGAAGCTCAAATGAATAATCAGACTGGTGAGACAGGACAGACTAAATCCAAGCCGAATATAGGTAAAGGTAAAGGTCAAATGAGTATAGAAGAGGCCAAAAAGAAATGGCCTTGCCATAATTGCGGAAAATTAGGGCATTGGAGAAACGAGTGTAAATTTCCTCCAAAAGCTAATACGGAAAATCAATCATTAAATCCACAGGTGCAGAGTGAGGTGAGTTACCAACAGCTGCAGCAACCGCAGGTAGTTACTCAACAGAGTCAGGTGCCACAACCACCTCTTCCCAAGAGTATAAACCCCCAGAGATACAGTGCAGAGACAGGATTCTACGGAGGAGAGCAGGTAACAAAATTGCCGCGCGCAGCTGCAATATCGCAGTATTGGTTGCGACAGGATGGAAATGAGTCGGATGAAAGTTTATGACGGTGCCTAGGAGAGGAGGAAGAGTGCGTACTTGGCGCAACTCTAGAGGTAGACCAGACAGGTCCATTTGTGGATGGGGAAGTGAATGGTGCAAATGTTACATTCCTTGTGGACACTGGAGCTACCCGTTCTACTGTCAGGTCAGTGGAAATTCCAAACCTTCCTCTCTCAGGTGAATATATCCAAGTCGTAGGTGTTTCGAATCGACAGATTAAAGCGCCTCTTACCAGACCAGTAGAGGTGAAAGTTGGACAATTCAGAGAAATGCACCGTTTTGTGGTGTGCGATTGCAGTCTCGTAAACGTACTAGGACGCGATCTACTTTGTAAAATGAATTGCACCATTTATTGTACTCCGGATGGTATTGCATTTCAGACACCAGATGAAAATGTACTGTATAAAATGACAATGGCAGAGCTAGAACCAGGAGTAAATGACATGTTTCCTGTGTTTGATGTAGAAAAAAATCCCAATTGAATTAAAAGAATCCGTCAGATCTGATGTATGGGATTTCACAGGTGAAGATATTGGGTTAATGAAAGGAGTGGACCATGTAAAAATTACTGTAAGAGAAGGAACAAACTTTCCAAACACTCCACAGTACAAATTAACACCAGAAATTATTGAAGGAATAACACCCGTAGTTAATAAAATGATTGAACAGGGAATCTTGCAAGAAATAATGAGCAGTCCATGTAATTCACCTATAATGGGACTGAAAAAGCCAAATGGTACATATAGGATAGTACAAGATGTACGAAAGATCAATAAAATTGTTATTCCTTGTTGTCCAATTGTGCCAAACCCCGCTGTAATACTGTATCAGATTCCACATGATGCAGAGTGGTATACAGTCATTGATTTGTGCCATGCATTTTTCTCTATTCCATTACATCCAGATAGCCAGCCATTATTTGCGTTCCGGTTCGGAGAGCGTATTTTGGCATGGTGCCGAATTCCTCAAGGGTATACAGAAAGTCCTTCAATCTTTAATCAGATCCTAAAGAAATCCTTAGAAGATTTAAAAATGCCTGAAAAATCTGTGATGGTTCAATACATTGATGACCTATTGGTGGCATCAAAGACCAAAGAAGCATGTGTTACCGACACCATTGCTTTATTGAACCACTTAGCCGAAGGAGGACATAAAGTGTCTCCGTCTAAATTACAATTTTGTCAGCAGGAAGTGCAATACGTAGGTCACAAGATTGAGAAAGGGATGCGAAAAGTAACAACAGAGATAATAAAGATTATCCGAGGAATGAGAGCTCCAATGACACAGAGAGAGGTGAGAATGTTCCTTGGAATGGTTGGGTATTGTCGACAGTGGATAAGTGGATTTTCATTGATTGCAAAACCTTTACAGCGATTGACAAAAAAGGATGTTAAAGATCCGTTTGAATTGAATGACGAAGAAATGAAAGCCTTCAAAGAACTAAAAACAAGGTTGTGTGAAGCACCGGCACTGGGAATGCCAGATTATGAAAAAGAATTTGAACTGTACTGTAGTGAGAGAGATGGATGTGCACTTTCAGTTTTGGTGCAAAGGCATGGAAAGATGAAAAGACCTATTGCATATTTTTCAGCTGTTTTAGACCCGGTAGCAAAAGCATTGCCTGGCTGTCTGAAAGCAGTAGCTGCTACTTGTGTAAGTGTGGAACAGAGTGAAGGCATTGTGATGGGGTATCCATTGAGAGTATATGTTCCACATTCTGTTGAAATTCTTTTGACAAGAACTAAAACTCAATTCATGACACATAGTCGGCTGACTAGGTATGAAAAGGTGATTTTGAGTGCAGACAATGTAACCATTGACAGATGCACAAGTGTAAATCCTTCAACATCATTGCCAGATGAAGGGAATGTAGGAGACAAAGATGAAGTCGATCACAAATCTCTGGATGTACTTGAATTTTGTACGAAACCTAGGCCGGACATAAAGGATGAGCCTTTAAAAGAATCAGATTATGTGATGTTTGTAGACGGTTCGTGTCTGAGGACAAATGAAGGAGTTTTGAGTGCGGCGTATGTTGTGTGTACAGTAGCTACAATAATGGAAGCATCTTGTCTGAGAGGGATACGTTCAGCCCAAGTGGCTGAGCTAATTGCTCTGATTCAGGCATGCAAACTGGGAAAGAATGTTCGAATCACGGTGATCACGGATAGCCAGTATGGCTTCGGAGTGGTCCATGACTTCGGACAGATCTGGTCTCAGAGAGGTTTCTTGACGTCTGCAGGAACTCCAATCAGAAATGGTGAGTTTGTGAAGAAATTGCTTGAGGCGATACAGCTGCCTAAACAGATTGCAGTGGTGAAGTGTGCTGCACACAAAAACGAAGCAGATTACATTACCGTGGGCAATAGGTACGCCGATGAAATAGCCCAATATTGTGCTAGAAATATGGTTTCGTTAAATAGAAGAAGAGAAAGAGAGCATGTTTCATGTCCCTTGCTGTTTACTAACATTGTTGAAACATGGGATGAAGTAAGACAATTACAGGAAGTAGCAAACAATGAGGAGAAAGATGGTTGGATAAAAGCAGGATGCAGAAAAAGGGAGGAAGATGACGTTTGGGTTTATAGAGATGAAAGACCAGTTATGCCTGATAGCATGATTTCTAACATGGCACGGATGTACCATGGACAGGCTCATATTGGAAGGGATGTCATGATCCGACTTTTCAGACAAACCTGGTATAATCCTAAATTCAGAGCCATAGCTGAGAGTCTTTGTCAGAGATGTCTTATCTGTCAACAGATAAATCCAGGAAGAAAAACAGTAGTGAGTCTAGGGACAATAGGGCGAGAAGGAGGTCCTTTTACTAGAATGCAACTGGATTTTATCGAAATGCCCCCAAGCAATAGACTGAAGTATGTTCTTGTGGTCGTTTGTTTGTTCTCTCGTTGGGTGGAAGCCTATCCGACAAGAAGGAATGATGGAGTTACTGTAGCTAAACTCCTGCTGAGAGAATTCATTCCAAGATATGGGTTTCCAGTTACGATTGAAACAGATAGAGGTACACATTTTCAAAATGAATTAATTCAACTGATATGTGAAGCTCTTGACATTCAACAGAAATTACACTGTGCATACAGACCAGAGGCTTCTGGAGTGGTAGAACAAGTGAATGGGACAATAAAGAATAGGTTAGGGAAAATGTGTCAAGCCACAGGACTCAAATGGCCTGATGCCCTACCATTGGTGCTGATGACTATCAGAAGCATACCTGACAGAAAAACAGGTCTAAGTCCTCATGAAATAATCATGGGACGAGCAATGAGACAAGCACAAGTACCTGTCAACAAACTGCTGACTATAACTGATGATCTCATATTGGATTATTGCAAAGGATTGGCTGATGTGGTACATTCTGTGTTGCATCAGGTTGGACCGGATGCGACCACTCTTGAAAGAAAACCAGCTCATGATTTGAGTCCAGGAGACTGGGTCCGCATAACAGTCCACAGAAGAAGAAACTGCTTGGTTCCTCGCTGGGATAAGCCACGTCAAGTGATTCTGGTAACAACAACAGCTGTTAAATGTGCTGGAGTGAAAAACTGGGTGCATGCCAGCCACACTATCAGAGTTCCAGATCCTGAAGATCAACCTGTAAGTCGACATCTGGAGATATCTGATACAAGTTCAGCATCCGATGCAGAAGTCGAAACAAGCTGGGTTCCAGATCCTGAAGCTCGACTTGTAAGTCGACATCTGGAAGACCAAGGTACAAGCTTGACAACAGACGGAGAACCTAAAGTAACAAAAATTCCAGAACTTGAAGATCGACCTGTAAGTCGACATCTGGAAATATCAGATACCAGTTCAGCATCTGAAACAGACCAGTCAGATTGTGATGAAAAGCAAAAGAATAAATGGAGAACTGACATTATAAACGAAGAAACTGAACCAAGAGACAGTGACAATGATCAGCCAAGCACAAGTTATGGTAGATTTCCTTCGAAGATTGTCAAATTAATTGAGGGAGGGTTAGATTCAGATAGAGAGGTAGAGGAAGAATCGGAAGAACCCCGAGGAGCAATAGGGATAGACCAACAAATAGAAGAACATCAGGGAAATTTAGAAACAGACAGAGAGATTAACAAGAATTCGGAAGAAACTCGAGGAGGGATAGAAACAAGTGTCCCAACAGAAAAGAAACAAGAAGGTTCAGAGTTGGAAGATGAAAACGAAATCATAAAGTTCAAAATAAGAGGAAGTGAAATAAGGTCTGAAACGGAATCTGAAGAAAGTGAAGAAGAGAGAAAGCAGAGACTAGGACCAAGAAAGAGGACTTGGAGAACAGAACGAGAGGAAAAGGAAAGTGAACCAAAAAGGCCAAGAAAAGGAGACAATTGGCCCCACGAAGTCAAAAGACTGAGATACAAGATAATAAATGTAAATAGAAATAATGCAGAACAAGTAAATGAGATAGCAAGTCAAAGGGAACAAGGAAAACAAAGTGGAAAACAATTGCAGAAAACGAAGAGAGTGAAGAAACCTAATCTGAAATATAAGTCACCTGAGTGGCTATACATCGCATTGACTGACATCAAAGAAGAAGATAACACTCACGAAAGCCCAGAAGAAAGCAGCAAACCAATGGGTGAGAGTGAAGTGCAACAAGTCTGAAAAGGTAAAAAGAGAAACCCGGATTTGACATCAAAACCTGAAAGAGACAAGGAAGAGTTCTGAAAAGAACTGAAGAAAGTACCAAACGAGAGAAAGTGAAAGGGTAGAGTGGCTGATACGTCATTCTGAGGTGTGGTGACACATTTTCCGTACATATATATCTCTAGGTAATAGAACAGAATGGTAGACACAGAGAATAGAAAATCTAGATGTGATTTCTTAAGTAGATGGTGTAGAATGTGTTTTTATTGTACCGGATTAATAATGTTTGTTTGGCTTATTTTAGCAATAACCATTCCATTGAGGTTAGCTGTAGAAGAAACTGCCATAAGGGAAAATAACACGAAAAAGGATAAAGAAGCTAACACACCAAACACAGCAACATTAATAGATAGTACTGAATTGCACAAGGATAGGTCCATAACTGATTTTTCTAAGAACGTTTTCACAAAATTGTTATATGAGTATGTAGAAACAATGGATGTAAGAGACTGTTATGTTTGTATGCAATTACCTGCATTTGTCACAGAAGGTGTGACCTATCATCACCTTCCTTTGACGTATGGGATAACATGTAGTGTTCTAGCCAGTTTATTTTATAAAACCGGTAGATTAGAATACTATTATACTGACATAAATAAGGTTTTTGCGAAAGTTCCTATAATCCCTGAACTGAACAAAATGAAAGAAGCAAGAATGTTTGGTGAATTTTTCCTAGAAAATAAAGATCTAACCTTAGAGTATGTGGTTAAGCACAATCTTACCTGTGAATTAAAGGAAGAAGAAAAGGTATTTTTAGAGATGGTAGAAAACAGAAGAGTTAAGTTTCAAAGAAAAGTAATAGAGGAAGAGACAAAAACACCCCTTTGGGCGTTTGAAGAGAAAAATAAAGATAAGAGAGAGACAAATGCAGCTATGACTTTAGATTGGCCCCAACAGGGAAAGTTGTGTATTAGTAGAAATAAGACTAAATATGATAACTATTTCGTGGGTTCCAGTGAATGCCGAGATACTTACAAAATTTTAGGAGGATGGGGATTCAAAGGAGGAAAAGATCCAATATTTCCAGGGATCTATTATATTTGCAGAAATAGAGCTTATTACAGATTACCGGACCATTGGTACGGGTCATGCTATTTAGGCCTGGTCTTTCCAAAGATTTTTCATGTGGAGAGAGGAGAAAAAGGAATTCACGAAATGGGTGAAACATTAACATGTAGGAAAAGGGAAAGCTTTTCAGAAATAGTTGGTGACATTTTTGGAGCATTGATACCAGCAGTGGATATCTCTTTGAATGCATTTAAGATTCGGAAACTGTCCACAGTGGTAGATCGTTTATCAACGAATACTGCTGGAGGGTTCTTGATGGTAAATACCGAGATGGTTGCCATGAGAGCTATGGTGATGCAAAATCAACTTGCCCTTGACATTCTTTTGGCAAAAGAGGGTGGAGTCTGTGGAATGCTGAAAGTCCAACATTGTTGCACTTACATTCCAGATAAAGGCGAAAATATACAGAAGTATATAAAGAATATTACTAATTTGCACAAAGAACTTGCTCCACTGGAGGTTGAAGGTGCCTGGGAGAAACTTGGTAAGAGTTTTTCCTCAATACAGAAATGGTTCACTGAAATAGGTGGTTCTATTATAGGGAAAGTTTTGATATCAACAACAGTAATAATATTAATGGTGTTATTAGTGAAATTAGTTTATGAATGTATTAAAAGGAGAAAAAGACAAGATAAGATAAAAAGAGAAAATAAGATAAATAAAGAAAGAGAACGAGAAATGGGAGAAATAGAACTAGAAGAACTAAAAGAAAACATATATAAGAGAACAAAAGATCAAGATGAAAGGGACACTGATGTATGAACTAACAAAAGCAAGTGGACACGAAACATTTTATCTGAAATTTGTATAACATGGGTTTTGTGGTGATATTAAAAATCACCAAAGGGGGATTGATGGAGCAAGATAAATGAAACAAATTTGTAACACCCCATAATAGGGATAATAATTTAACGATATTAAATTGTTTGCAATATTAATCAACAATCTGCACGTTTTATAAACATTTACATAAGTGGGTGGTAATCGCTATTTATGTGCAAACTAACTTATTTACAATGGTAAAGTAAAATAATAGTTAATATAGTAATTTGCGTACTAATTAGAGCAAAATTGCATGATTTGTGCTATGTAGTAAAATTGTATTGTGGCAAAGAATGCGGATGGTAAGTAAAACATGGCTTTAAATGTCGCTTCTGCTAGGTAACACCTAACTTGGGTACTTAGAATGACGGGTGGGAAACAGAAAGGCTTATTTTCTTTATTTTAATTATGATTGTGTTTGTTCCTATGATAGTTCGTTTGGGCCTGCTAGGCCATGCTGAGAAAATGGCTGCCGAGGCAGATGAGGTCATGCGCAGACACAAAGATGGCCTCTAAGCGGAAGAAAGCCATAGAGCTAAAGTCACGTGGTTACCGAGTGAGCCCAGAGTGAGAGGAGTCAAGGTCATGCCGACCTGACACGAGGAGAATGCCAAGAAAGACTCAGCATCCATCTGTGAGAAACATGGGATGAGCCTCAATGAATTAACAATGGACTGTTTTAAAGTGAATAACAAAAAGTGAAACATTTAGCGAACTGTCAATTGGACTGCTATTACCCAAAGGTCGTGTGAAAATATCATCCTTAAACAATTTTAGAACTGGTTTGAACAAGGAGGGCAATGAGGTGATTCTAGCCACCCCTCCAACGGACCAATTAGCGTGATTCTCGCCCCCAAAGATTGCAACTTTTTGTTTAGTAAGCTAGTAGTAGGGTATAAGAGGACCTGCTCTTAAGTAGGAGGAGCGCTTTTTCCTGCATAATTTTTGGACACTGAGCGTGATACTGATGAAGCTGCTGCCATTTTCTATAGGCCGCTTTTTCTTGGAGAATTCTTTTTCTGAACTTTAAAACTTGACGGGGAAAGGAACAAGACCGATGCGGGAAAACCTGTAAGGGAGGTCCGTCGAGGAGGCTGTTAGAGGGACAGTCAGTCAGTTTTGGGAGTTCAATGCTGTGATCTGCTTTTGATGAATTTTCCTAAACCGCAACAAAAGGGTATGCATTTAATCTTTTCTAAAAATGTATTTCTCATATGCTATTGAAGTGTAATAAAGTGATTAATAAACTAAGAATCTCACTCATGCAAACTGAATTTAGATAAAATCTATTTCTAATTAAAATAACGAGTCTGTGGTTCTTTAGCTCAATATTAAGTGTAATGATTAAGAAGGTTCTAAATGTGATTGAGCTGGCCTTAATCACCATCAACTTATCCTACTAGTTGGTCCATCGACCAAAGAGCAGAATACCTTGATGTTTAGAACTGATAGGATTAAAACTGATTATGCCTAATGTTTAAGGTAATATCCTGTTAATGTTAACAAGGTATTCTGTTCCTCCAGCAGTTTAATCCTTCTCCTTGGTGAAGGTGGATGTGACCCAGGGAATATTTGAGTGAGTGAATGTCTATGCGGTTTTATGGGCCCCACCGTCATATGGTGTAGTTGTTAAAGAGTGATTTTACCTGGATGTTATGTCCAAAGGAGAAGAATTTATATTAGTCGCGCTGGATCACTGCTATATAAGCCAACATGTTTTGACCAACATTCAAAGCCCATATGGATCTAAGGCCTTCGTCAGGTCTGTTTGCATCCCTGCCTATCTACTTTGTGTTTGAAGTTGTGCTAGGGAGGACGCAACGAGGTTTCCTACCTTCTTGCTCTCTTTGTGTGCATTGTTTTGTTCCCTGCCAGCACAGAATAAATTAAGAATATTGCAACTTTGAAGTGACTCACTTAGCTAACTATAATTTGCGCCCCTGCCATGCACTTCTTATGCTTATGTCTAGATCCAGGTGTTATTCTCCACTCAGAAGTGATGAATAGTTAAAAAGTAGAGAGTTACACATAGATGTTGGAGTAGATAGACATATCTACACCTGTCCCTTAAATTTGTGAATCATGCCCAGTCTTTACCTCACCAGCCTTGGCTCAGGTGACTCCTCCTCTACTTCTGTGAGACCTGAGACTACCCCATGCCTTCACGTAACATGTCTATTTCTTTGTGCTCATGGAAATGAAGATATTGGTAAGAGCGAATTAGCAGGGAAACATCTGACCTCTTATGATTTATTGTTAAAATCGTGCAGGAAATCTCCTACCTAAGTTCTGCCAAAGAGCTAGTGTACTGATTTCATACATGTATACATTTTCTGCACATTATATTAGAATATTTGTTAGATCTCTCAGCAATCGCTTGCTTTTCCTCGAGTATTGGATGCAAAGCCGAGGCACACGGAAAACGTCCCTTTTACATGCTTTCTCGGACTCCGTAGAACCAAGAACCATTTATGAAAGTAATTGCTCTGCACTAATGATCTGTTTACAACATCCTACGCTTCCCAGACTGCCATTGAGCATTGCAATATATCAATATTTGTATATAAACTCAGTGGCGGCTCCTCCTCTAAGGCAGAGGAGCGTCGCCCCACAAGAAAAATAAAATGATAATTACACCAGATTATTATCATTTTATTTTTCCCTAGTGGATCTCCAGGTACGGGGTGGGCGAGGCTGGGCTGCGTTGCCCAACGAGCAGGGGAGGAGTGGTAGGCACTCCTCAAGTGCGTATAACTGCTTGGCCAGCCGTCTTGTGCTGGCTAAACTGTCATGCGCATTGTGCATGTTCCTCACCAGGCTGCAATGCACAGCCTGGTGAGAAACATGCCCAGGCCCCCAGTCCCAATCTGAGCACTGATCGGCAGTGCTCAGACCAATCACGACACTGCTATCAGCAGCATCGTGATTGGCTAGAGGACTCTGGAAGCCTGGGTGCTTCCTGTTCCTGCCGTCGTGGAAGAAGCACGGAGGAGAGGCGGCTGCCGGCAAGGTAAATTTTTGGGGTTTTTTTCTCCGTTTTTCTTTTTCAACCCTCCACGCCCGCCCAACCACTGATGCGTGGTACCAGCCGCTACTGCATAAACTATGTCTGCTGTTGGCTATATTTGTGCTGTTGATCAATTCATGCTTACTGGAATCCTTAATATTAAAATGCCTTCTGTTAGTAACTCTACATAATGTGGAAAATACACTAAGATTTCCATCTGTGGACCTGAATACGAAAGCTCACTAGTTGAAATTTTCACAGCGGGTCTGCTTATAGCCATGCTTTCCTTGTATATTGTATAACAATAGCATACTTTATATGTCACTTCACACCTTACTTCTGCCATTTCTAGGCGCTGTTAACAAAATGTGTTACTGTTACCAAATTAAACGATACTCAATTTACCAGACTCCGAAGAATGGCTGGTTGGGACTTAAACTCTTAAAATGCACCGATATGGTGCAGTATTTTAAAGGAAAAAAAAATTCAAAATACATCTCGTTATAAAATGCAAAATGCTGCACCTTTATTTTACAATGTATACTAACACTCACAAATTAAATGAAAATTCGTTGTTCCGTATAATTCATTTAAACTCTACCCTGGAAAATCTCTTTTCCTGAAAAATATGTTTAACAGTTCCCAATCAAATCTGCATCATTTAAAAAGAGATTATTGGGAAAAAAACAGCGAATAGGTACATAGATACAAGAGTGCATCAATGAAAAAGCATCCCACTGGAAAAGCATTTGGCTCAGATTGTCATTTATGGCTTCAGAATTAATAGACCAAGAGAGGCACCACAGGCACCAACAAAATGCAGTAAAACCATTGGCAGTCAGTGGTGTCTTAAAGTTTAATTCCCCCGGGGAGAAAAGGACACTGCCTAATCTGTATTCAGTCCTGACATTGTCCACATCTGATATGGAACATTAGCTACTAACTCTCTCAATAGAGTAGTGTCCTTCAGTTTATATTACTTTATGTTAATAGTGAAAAAATTACACACAACATCATTTGTCATTGTTATACCGCACTCCACATCACAGAGCTGATTTTAATATATTTACCACGCAGAAGAAATGGACATACACGGACACGTTCAAAACAAAAGCACGAGACATGGCATCAATCTAAATTTTACTGCTAAATATGAAGAGACATGGGCTCTTTCACTGTGATGCAAGAGTCTCTAATATTTGATCGCATACTGACTCAAAGGTTTAATAAAGTCATCTTTAGCCATTTAACAATTGAATACATGTAGTGTCTAAAAGGCAATAAACAAAGAATTTAGGGGCATATTAGCAAGGAATAGCGATATTTATCGCTAACCGCGCTTAGCGCGACTTTGGTTAACGCCGCCTATCGCTGGAAAATATCGCTGAGATAACACCCTATTAACAAGGTTTATCTCCATAGCGATAAAATTTCCAGCGATAGCGGTAAAATGTGAGAATATCGCTGGAAAAGCAGCGATATTCCCGCATTATCGCTAAGGTGGATTCAGCATTAGAATCCACCTCCTATACCTTAAACAGGTAAGTCATCCTCACTAGCAGGAGATAAAATATAGCGATAAACGCGCTTAGCGCGAGTATTATATCGCTTCGCCTGCCTTGCTAATAGGGGGTAGTGGGATTAGCGACTGTTTTCAGTCGCTTTTAGTAGGGAACGCCTTCCTTGCATGTCATTAGCGATAATTATCGCTGACATGCAAGGCGATGGTTAACGTGGCCTCTAACGCCTGAAAGCTGTCGCTAACGCCTGTTAGCGACAGCTTGCTAATAGGGCGATAAAATTATCGCCGCTTTAGCGGCAAAAAGTGCCGCTAAAGCGGTGATAAAGCCCTTGATAATATGCCCCTTAATCTGCTATTAAGTGCCTGTTCTTTTTTGTGGCAGAACCTCTCTAGGAAAAGAATATGCTGACAAGAAAAGTTAAATGGTGAAGAATAATGCTGTTTTCAGCTTTCGTTGGTAAAGCCAGCTGTTTTCCTCTTCCTTGGGTTTTCAGAGACAACAAAACATACCGTAGGCAAGGCCCAAGGGTAGCTATTTTTCTCTGACTTTGACAGCAAGGGAACAACAAAAAGAATGCCTTGAAAATGACAACTTTGAGGGAACCTGTTAACTTTTAGAAAATGCCAAGGAAGGCGCAGCACTAGAATGAAGGAGGGGTGCCCCAAAAGAAGTATCTTGTGACAGTACAACTTTACAAGTATTAACAGCACCTATATGGTTGACAGATGGGGTGTTAATTGTGGGGTGCATTCTCAAAGTTTGAGAAAACATATGAGTATGTAGAGTCGGCTGCAGAATACTGTCGGGTTCATAGGATATACCAAGGCCATAAATAAGAGCTTGTTAAGTAATAACAGTAATCGATGTGTGGTCACTTAAGACCGATTTGACAGCATGCACAATAATGGACAGAATGTTTGAATTAATCTCCGTCAATTACAATGACTCTGGGCTGCATTCAAGTGCATTTTCTTTTAGCTTCCCTGTTCCATTACCGACAAGGACCATTTATATATACAAATCAATCTTGGCTGTGGGGGCGGGTCCAGCCTGAAGTGTCCATTCAGAGGGAATATGGCCTGGCAGCAGGAGTGTAATGGAGGCCCCCACAGCCCCTGCAGTGTGCAGCCCCCAGAGTTTTTTGTTTTGGAGAGGGCCCACTCACCCTCTAAGCCATTCCATTGCAAGGCTTGCAGAATGCGTGCAATGGCATGGAATAAGAAAAAGTTAAACGCTCGGGAAAGCCACTCTGCTTTCCCGAGCAGGCCCCTACAGTGTAGGGGGGTGCAATCATTCAGGGGGCCCCCATTGAGCCCCAGACCAATGAAAATTTGTGCGATCTGGGAGTTGCCATAATTTTGCATTACGCTGCTGCCTGACAGTTTGTGCGGGACTGCGCCTTATGAGCAGTGCTAAGACTGATTTGATTATGGCTGGTCCCTGCGGTGGTAGCACTGACAAGTAAACAAAATCAGTGGAATGAAAGGGAATGCAACCCAGTGTAATTGCCAGTGGCTGAAATTCATTCAAGCATTATGTCCATCACATTGTGTACTCTCCTGATCACTAAGGCCAGAAGCGGATTGAATGTCATGGTGCTGCTAGTTGGATAGGAGGTGTGGTGCGTTCCATTATGATTATATGGGAGACTGTGATGAAGCATGATGAAAGGTTCTCAGAAAAGCTAAAAGAAACTGGCAGATTTACTATTATTTCATGTAATGCAGAGCAGCAAGCAAAGATTCTGCTCTGTGTGGCATGAAAAGGAGAGAGCAAAACTACTCATTATCAACTAAGATCTGGTGCTGCTGTTTGCTTCCCAGGTACTTTGCTTACTTCCTGTACAGTTCAGCACTCATGCAAAGTTTGAAAAGTTTAGAGAAAAAACATTTCTCCTACTTTATGCAGGCCTCGAGAAGGCAGACTTCTTTGATGCAAAGCCCTGTCCACCATTGGTAGCAGATCAGGGTTTGTGACAAAAAGCATGGGTAGTAGCGTGGAAATGCCAATGTACAACCCATGGTATATCACCTTGGTGCAAAGTATCACAGAGCAGCACAAAGCGGAAATTTACACTACATTTAGGCAACCTTCTAGTGCAAACAAGATTTGTGATGGAAAGTTTAATAACAAATCAACAATTTGTGCTAGTTTGCATCACTTGTGGGGACTTTGCTCCAGCATGGTGTTGATAATTCTGGCCCATGGAGTTGATATCATTTGGTTTGTTCCATGCTTTTGCCAGAGCTCACCCACATTGTTTAGACTTCAAGTTGATACTTCAGCCTTTCTTTGTCGAATATGTTCGAGAAAGGAAATCTCAAGTAGGTAGGACTAATTAGATCTTATATATTCTTTGCAGGAAATCATAATGTGAACTATGGGGAGAGAACTCAGTCTTGATATGATGTGTGACTTAATTCTCACAAAGTCATAACAATATAGCCCCTTAAAATAAACAGATATCTGTGGGAAAGGCCAAGATTACCATGTGTTGAATCTTGGGACAAGCAGCAACAACGTATTTAGGGAAAAGTGTGCACATGATACATGAACACCAACACCAAGATAACATTACAATTCACAAAAATATGATAAAATTCCCAAGCCCATAATTGTAATACAGAATATAAATTAAAGATTGAAATTACACCAAGAATAACTAGATCTGAGGAGAAAATCAGCAGTTATAATTTTTTTTTTAAATCCGAAACAGTCTTCAGTTATAAATAATTAAATACACCAATGGTTTTGTTGTGATTCTAAAATGGGCATTCGTGGACAGGAATGCGCTTGTTTTGGTATTATAGCAAAGCAATACACCAGAGACTGTTTTTTTGAAAGGCAGCCAATATTATTTTTTTGAACACAGTTTAAAAAATAACATACTCCCACCACATCACACATTGAATAGGACAAAGGGGAGGTGTGGCAGAGCCCAGAGGAGACAAAAGTCCAAGAGAACAAGGAGGTGTTGTTGCATTAGTAGCATACAACATTAGGAAGTTACCATGTAATCCGCAGAAGGGGGCCAATTCGTTTTAGAGCCTGCTAGTATAGGGGAGGGCTCCCCAGCCCAAGCCCCCGAGCGGGGTAGAAGCTTGGAAGTGTATCCGATTTTTAAAAAACAGGATGAAGGGAAAAAGGCTTGTCCTTAGCACACAGGAAGTCGCACAAGAAGTTGTCCAGGAAGAGGTGCAGAAGCCGAGAAGAAAAAAAGATAAGAAAGAAGGAAGAAAGGGAAATAGGAAGCTGAGAAGGATAATAAAAGAGGGTCAAGAAAAGTCAAATTCCCTATGACTGAAGGACAACTGAAAACAAAACAGAGGGGACAATGTTACAATTAGCAAGCCCCAAGGGACTGTCACAGGAGAATCCAGATGTGACAAAATCGGAGGAGGACAGGCGTATAACTAGAAGCAAACGGGGTGATGGGCCAATTGCTAATATGGATCATCCCCTTTTGGCTCAGAGCACTGCCTCTGAAACTAAGGGGAGAAATTGGAGTGGGTATACTTTATCTGTTCTAAACCTGAATGTACAATCTTTTGCACCAGCTTATGCTCAATTAAGTGGCCCAAGAAAAAGGGATGTTAGTATGATTATCCAGGGAAGGGCACCCACACATCATAAGGCTAAAGAGGTGACTTAGATCTTGATGACTCTTGATCCTATTATGCTATTTGATGATGATGATGATGTTGCCCTAAATACACTGCAGTTGCTGTACCTTTTGACTCAGATAGACCTAAAGATCTTAAAGAACAGTGACATGAACTTAGTTAAATTGTTAAATGCTTGTTGAGAGAAAAAGGCAAGGGTTACCTTTTATTCACCCATAATTGTTAATCTAATAATGGAAAATTGTGAACTTCTTATTTCGAAAGGGGTTGATATAGTGCTGTATTTTCCAAGATCTAGTAAGCCGAAGGCAAATATCTATAGAGAAATGAGAAGGTTTACCCCCTAGAGAATGACACAGTTGCACTTGAGGAGTTGGAGTGCATTGAGAAGCTGACTGTCATCTCTTGTAAAGTGCGGGAGTAGAAAGGTTTCCCTTGTAAAGCGTGAATCAATTTCTGAGCCACGTGACGGGGCACTGCGGCAGTGGCAGTGGCTGATGAGAGCCCTAAATGATGATAAGGGTTCCTGGCCAACCACATGCAGTCATACCAGTCTTGGTACCCTAAATCCAGACATAATATGTATACAAGAGACATGGGCAACTAATATATTAGAGGTGAAATATTATTTTGCAATTAGCAGTACCGCAAAGAAAAAGTATAGAAAAGGGCATGGTAGTGGTGGCATAGCCACCTTGCTGGGCACCATTTACACATGGTGTTATAAAGTGTTTTATCATCCCTCGAATTTGCTTCATTGTATAATCTTTCGCAATAATAAAGCTAGAGAGTATTCCATGCCCCTTTTCATTTTGGTGAATATGAATATACCGCCTAGCAAAGAGAATGACTTGTTTTTAAAATATAGGGGCATATTATCAACAGATGGCGATGAATATCGCAAAGCGCGCAGAGCGTGTTTCCATTTATCGCCGGCTATCGCTAGATGTTATCGCCCGGTTAGCGCGTTATTAACAACGCTTATCTCCGAGGCGAAAATTAATCCAGTGATAGCGGCGAAATGCGGGTATATCGCTGGAAATCCAGCGATAACACTGCAGCGATAGGGAAGTCCTTGTTGATAGGCCATGGTGGACTTAGCCTGACGATCCACCTCCCTTTATACATATAGCTAAGTCTGAAATTTAGCAGACGTTAGCTTCCGGCGATAACCGCGTTTAGCACGGCTTTTAATATCGCTATGGGTGTCCTGGGCTGGCTTGTAAATACCGCGAAGTACAGTTAGCGATCTTTTTCATGTTGTTTTGTAAAGGAACGCCTACTTTGCATCTCATTAGCGATGCAAGGCGAGGCGTGGGGAAAACGGCTGCTAACATGCGCTAATGCATGTTAGTGCCGCCTTGTTAATAGGGCTATAATATTATCTCAGCTTTTTTGGCTTTTAAAGCCAAAAAGCGGAGATATGGCCCTTGATAATATGCCCCATAGTTTCTATTTTATTAAAGGAATAGCTGAAAAGGTACAGACCAGTAATATAGTTATAGTTGGGGACCGTAATGCCACTATCTCTAATAATGCCATAAGACTCTTTACTGACAATGAAAGAGAGGAAGCTTTGAATATTCCAAGGGTGTCTTTTCCTTTGGCATCTAGAGTAAATAAGAGAGTGTTTCTATTGCTGGAATCATGTAGGGATATAGATGCCATTGTTGTGAATAGGAGAATAGAGACTAATATTCCTGACTCTCCGACCCATAAAATGTCAAATGGTTCCTCCATAATCGATTACATTATAAGCTCTTATTCTGCCTTATCTTCCATAAAGGCAGTTGTAGTAATTGATAATTGGCAGAGATTACAGGAGCTTTCAAGCAAATAAACTATAGGTCTGTTTGGAGTTTCATTGGGGAATGTAGTGGTAGTACATGTAAGTCCAAAATTAACAACATCTCTACTGATGATTGGAGCAAGTATATAGCCTCACTATACGCAATAAATAGCTCTGGGGACACCTTAAGGGAACAGAACTTGTTGAACCCCAGTCTTGGACATAGAGATGAGGTGATTCTTCTGTGCCCATCGAAATCACAAATTAGGAATATCCTCCGGGACGCGAGGAGTACAGGGGCAAGAGGGCCTGATCAGTTGCCTATTACAGTGATTAAGTTAGAGAAGGAACTTTGGTGACTTACCTGGCTGCTTTGTTTAAATTCTGCTATTTGACCAGTGTAATACCTAATTCCTGGCAGGGCGGTATTATACACACACTTCATAAAAAAGGTCCCAACAATATTCCCGATAATTATAGGCAATCGGGCTTTTGACGCAACAGGAAAATATTTTGCCAAGTCCATATTATTGCACCTCCAGGACTGGGTAAAGGAAAAGTAGATGTTGCCCTTGGTACAAGCTGGTTTTCGACTAAACTTCTCCACCCTAGATGACATTTCCATCTTGCACCTGATACTGGAAAAGTATGTCAAAAAAACGGGGTATGCCAGTTTTCGCAGCTTTTATTAATTTCTCTACTGGTTTTGACCACCTGGACAGGCATACCCTGTAGAAGAAATTAATGGATATGGGTATTCCAGATGGTCTTTTAAAACTGATAATAGCCTTGCATACAGCCACATGGTGCCAAGTTATGTTGGGGGGCAACCGTGGCCTTACACCTAAGATTGAAACAAAAAATGGCTTAAAACAAGGCTGTTTATTAGTGCCTCTCCTCTTTTGACTATATGTAATTGATCTGCCGCATCAGATTGATAGTGTGGGAGTAGATTCACCAACGGTTGGGTCCTACCCGACAGGGATTCTCATACAGGCAGATAATATTATATTACTGGATTTGACCCCCAAAGGTTTGCAGAAGCATCTTCATTGTCTGGCAGCCTACGTAGATAGTCATTACTTGGAAGTGCATGTAAATAAAAGTAAAGTAATTACAATTCACAGGAAGGGGCTCCATCAGAGTACGAGTTATAGATGGTTCTTTGGTACTGTGCCTATAGAAAGAGTTAAATGTTACCCGTACCTTGGGAACATTTTCACAGATAAGGTGAGTGAGAAAGAACACATTGCCCATTTGACAAATAAGGCAGTTTCTCATGCAAACACCCTCTTTACATTCTATGGAGTCACTGGCCGAAGGCACTTTATTCACCTGTTAACGGTTGGAACTATACGGAGTGGAATCTATACATACCAAGCGCTGGCACTTTATGCATAAAGTTGAAGGGAACATTTTGCGATAAATTTGTAACTTAAACACCATGGCACCAATAGGGGCGTTACGTATCGAAATGGGGTTGGTCTGCACCTTTGTAAGGGAGCTGGCATCTTTAGTATGGTGGGGCTATTATCTTATATACTCAGGAGAGAACGCTCTGATGAAAAATAAGTTTTGAATACCTCACTTTGAAAACGGAAGAATATACTTTGATTGCAAACCTTATTCAAGCACTTGAGCACTTTAGCCTGAAATTGGTAGATCTACAGGATATGAACTTTGTTTGTCTTAAAGGCTATATAAAATCCTCTATGAAACCTAGATTGATGGATCAGGATATTCGACATTGCATGAAAGTAAAAAGGCTGAAGGAAGTAATAAGATCAGGAAATGTGTAGTCCCTTCAGTCCTATTTAGGGTGGAATATGGAACGTGGGGTTCACCGCTGCATGCTTATGTGTAGATTAAATTGCCTCCACTTAGGTTGTGTGATGGATGCGTGGAGGCATATACATTGGGATGATAGGAAATGGAATTTGTACAATGGCGGGGTACAAATGGTGGATCATGTATTAATTGTTCACCCTGTTTTGAAACCAGCTAGATATCAGTTTTTAAAACCCCTGTTTTTAACATGTGGTAATAAATTGGCTGGAGCAGCTGTTCAGTTCTTATATAATCTGGCTAATTAACGGATATGTTATCGAATTTGTAAGATTTTCAAGAGTTTTTAAATATGTATTAATTGCTGTATCTTGTAGACTAATGTGTATTTTTCCTCTCTTTTTTATGTGAGGAAGCAACTTTATTGTATCAAGTTTCACTTGTTGATATTTTTACTGCTGATCTCTGTGTAGGTCAAAAGCTTTAATGAAATCTTGAATCTTACACCAGTGGTTTTGTTGTGATTCTAAAATGGGCATTTGTGGAAAGAAGTGCATTTGTTTTGGTATTATAGCAAAGCAATACACCAGGAACAGTTTTTTAAAAAGCAGTCTTTGGAATCATGCTGCCGTTTAAAAACTCAGTTTATGTCACCACATGCAAATTTGCTTTTTAGATCTGGCATTAGCCAACAATTGTTTTTCTGTTTTCGAACACAATTAAAAAAATAACATACTCCCACCAGAGCACACATTGAATAGGGCAAAGGGTCTGCCAACTTTAGACATTTGGGCACTCACTGTTAGTGATGGGATTTTGCTCACTTTAATTGCCTGGGTTTGGTGGACCTATTTGTCTTTTTTTAGATTATTTTTTTTCCCCAAATAATACACTTCTATTTTTTTTTTGCAGGGACCTGGCAACGTCCCAGACACTGTTCTGCTACTCTTGCAGTGAGCCACTTTTCATGTAGGCACTGCTAGCTGTGCCCATCTTTAAATCTGCTTTAAAACTATTCCAGGAAGACTGTCTGTGCCCAAGCAAGCATATGCATGGGTGGCCATTTTAAAATGTATCTATTTGTACTTTACTAACAACTATGCATGCACAAGTATGTGTACACATGGGCAGCCAACTTAGAATTGATTTTGGCAAAGTATAATAAAAACCATTACAAGATGGCCAACTAAGCATCCACATGCATATGCCAGTGCAGGCGGCCCTCTTGGAATGCTTTTTGTTATACTTTAACATTAGTTTACCCATCTTACTATCTTGGAACTATATTCTAATATTAAACTTTAACAAATTAAACAAGCAGTGGCAACGTTGATAATCCTGCAACTAAAGACAGATCTATTGGGTTTGCTAATGCTTGTGTAAAACATAGAGGATGAAAGCAAACATTCCAGTTACCAAGTCTGGTTTTGTGACACATTTCCTGGTATGACAAAACTCAACAAACCTTTAAGGAAGTCTTTCTGTTCATCAACCCATGAGTTCAAGTAGGAAAACCACTTTTCCCCCACTAACAATCAGGACCTTAGCTAAAATGCAGTCACCACGTCTTGTGTTGTTTTGTTCCAAGCAGATGTAGCTCCTCCTGTTGCTAGAAACATCCACATTTCTTCAGCATCAGGGGAAAAAGTGCCAGTAGCAAATTGGCTTCTCCCATTGCGATCCTAGATCCTCTTTTCTTCCTAGGTCAACGAGAGGCCAGCTTCTGGTCTTCAGAAATGGCATTCATATATACAGACTGAGTCACCATGTCTTAGTCCTTCAACAGCTTTACAGGAATCCTTTCAAGTAGGGCATCTGCTTTCTTCTCCGTTCCAAGCAGCTCTCTACCTGAATAGTGCTTAAAGCTGTTCTTGTAAATTTAAAACAATTGGGATTGACTTTTACTGAACAAATCACATAAGGATTTTCTCACAATCTCCTTTTTGCTACTATAGCACCATGACTCAGTTCCTAGGCACTCTGTGACAAAGGAAAGTCAACAATTTGTTATCCTCATAACTTAGAATAGAATAATAGAAGAGGAGAAACTTAACGAAGTGGTATGTTTTGCTTTTGTTCCTTGAGGTGTCCGAACAAGTTGCCATTAAGAGGAGTTAGGGGAAGGATAAACTGAATCCCAGACCATTCCAGATTTGAAACATGCACTTTTCATTTTTAGTTGCGTTATCTATGTGTTTTTGTAGAACGTTAAATAAAGAAATGTAATTTATGTGTTGCACTAACACACAATAATGTAAGCCATAACCTGGAAAGGAAAGAGCAACTGGTAGTTGCTGTACATCACTCAATTAGCTCATCATAAATTTAATGAGAACATTTGCACTCCTTGTAGGACATGAGCCAGAATACCTGCAGATGTGGAGCTAGCATTTCAGCAAGGTCTTTCATTCATTTACATGGATTCATTCACCATGTGAATGAGGTAAATGTTGCACTGACGTATGTTAGAATTACAGAGCATTCAGTGAGACAAACCAATCATGGATTTTGAACAGAAAGTAGATCACTGTGTAGGTTTCAGACATTGTGTGTCTCCTCTGTGAGATGGCATTGAGGAGGAGATAAGGGGAGTCCCAAACATTTTCTGGGGCCACCTTAGAAAGATGGTTTCTGCAGTGACGGACTCCATCCCCTCAGGGTCATCTTAACTTCGTTTGAAAGCAAGCTTGTGGTTCACCGACCCAAGCTATATAATTTGGAAAGAGCCAACAGTGTGACTATGGCGGGTAATCCTAGTTTTAGAGGGGCGAGGGAATTCCTGGAAGCATCCTCAAGACTCTCCTCATGGTCAAGGGATGGCAGTGTACATAAGCTTCAGAATGCAGGTTACAATGCAGCACTTTGAAGGTGTGCATGGTTGTACACATTTGCAGGGGCATAGTTAAAAAATGCATCGCTGAACACCAGCCCAAGGCACCATGGCTTTAATATTCACCCGGGGTGACGTGCAACACAGAAGGAAGGATCATCATAATCATCATCATTATCGGATTTTATTAAGCCCACATATCACCCGAGGGTCTCAAAGCGCTAGCCTAAACCCAAAAACATGAAGGAAAAAGAACGAAGGGAGCCGACATAGAGAGGAGAGATCAGAACAGCCAGGGTTTAAGAGTCTTAAGAAATTTTCTGTGGTTGGTTTCCATACGTAGATGTAAAGGGAGTGCGTTCCACTGGGGTGGATCAAGATATGAAAAAGATCTCCCGCCATTCCTGGCAGTACAGATCTTAAAAGGGATAAGAAGATGTTTGTTGGCAGACCTAAGGGTTCTGGTGGGGTTCTACCAGATCAATTTTTTTGCATGATAGTGTGGTCCATTCCCATAAATGGTTTTGTGGACCAGGCAGTTGATCTTGAAGATTATACGTTTCCTGATGGGAAGGCAGTGGAGAGCTCTCAAACTTGATGTTGAGGGGGATCGGGAGGGTAGATTTAATACAAGTCTGGCAGCTGTATTTTGTAGCACCTGTAGTTTGGTGAGGAGCTCTGCATTAATGGAGGCCATTAGGGCATTTCCATAGTCTAGCCAACTGATGATTAATCCTTGAACCAGCGGCATCCGAGATGCCAATGGAACCCATTGGAAGATCTTACGGAGACTGCACATTAGTCCATAGCAAATGCCTGTCACATGATTAACATGGTCAGTCATGGAAAGGTGGTTATCAATCATCACCCCAAGATTACGAACAACCGACTTGGGAGATGGACAGGGGCCAAGATTGGGAGGCTACCAGTCACTCGACCACAAGGTTTGAGCTTTGCCAAAGAGGATGATTTCCGTCTTGCTGGCGTTAAGTTGCAGATGATTAGTTTGCATCCAAATGTATATGTCAGTCATACACTTCATAATTTGGAGTTTGGTGTCCGTTGGATCTGGGCCTAGCGTAATTAGTAGTTGTGTATCGTCGGCAAACAACACAGTGTCGAAGCCATACGATCTGATCACACTAGCTAGGGGTGCCACATACAGATTGAAGAGCATGGGGCATAGAATAGAACCCTGAGGGACACCCTTGTGTATAACTTGGCTGCCGGAGGCAAAGGTACCAACGTGTACTTTCGAAGATCGATCAGTTAAATTGCTCCTAAGCCAATTCAATGCATTGCCCCAAACTCCCATCTCCCACAGACGATTCACAAGCGTACCGTGGGAGATGGTGTCGAAATCAGCCGATAGATCAAGTAGAACCAGAATGGCTGACTGACCAGCGTCAAGGGAGAGTCTGATGTTGTCGACTACCTCTAACAGAGCAGTTTCCGTACTGTGAGCAGCCCGAAACCCAGATTGGGAAGAGTCCAGTAGTTTATTACTGTCTAGAAAAGTTGTGAGTTGTTTGTTAATTAGAGACTCCAAGACTTTCCCAAAAAAAGGGAGAAGGGAGATGGGCCGATAGTTGTTTGGTTCCTTGGGGTCCAGGGTAGACTTCTTTAAAATAGGCTTGACCATGGCCGCTTTCCATTTTGTGGGAACCATTGAGTGGCATAAGGATAGATTAAAAAGCTTGGTAAGGACTGTAAGGAGGGCTGGGACAATTATAGACAGAATATGAGGAGAGACTGGGTCGGCAGGGGAGGCTGATTTGATCTTACAAAGGGCAGTACTGACTTCCTCTTGTGTAAATTCCATGAATTCATTTAGGGAAGTTAGAGTGGAAGTATGATCACAGGCGGACCGATGGTACAGACGTTCACATGCCTGGTTAGGAAAGAGACTGTGAATGTTATTGATTTTTCCCTCAAAGAAGGTGGATAGAGTGTGTACCCAGTCTTGCGAGATGGGTTGTTCGGACTGACAGGAAATGGGGCTAGTGAATTCTTTTAATATTTTCTAGAGTTCTTTATGGGAGTTGGAGGCCTTATTTATTCTGTTGCCTAGATAGTTTTTTTTGACTGTTGAGATATGATCAAGATAGCGTCTATGAATAAGTTTATAGGCCTATCTGTCATCTGCGCTTTTGGAATGCCTCCATTTACGTTCTGCTTTCCTGGTCGCTAGCTTATCAGATTTTAAGACAGCCGTGAACCAAGGTGATGTCTGTACTCACTGCACATTAACAGATGCCAGACTTCTTACAATAGGTCATCTTATATTCATAAATCCCTCTAAAAACAATCCGTTCGAAGAAGCCATTGACAGCTGAATTTCAACACAGTACACCGTGGCCAAGCTGGATAAGTGCTATCTCTTGATCCAAGCCAAATGGCCAGCAGACGACTCCATACCACAGCTTCCGATCATCACCCAGGATCCAAATATGGATAACCATACCTTTTTCTCAGCAAAAGGCAAAGGCCTGCTGTTTGCTGAACATGAATTTCTTCTAAGTTTCACATATGGAATAGTCTTTGCCCAGGTCAGCCCCTCTCCCCCCCGGCCCACACAATATGCCACTAAGCCAATGTTTGTATTTATATTTTGAGAAAGCAGCACTCTAGAGGGTGCAATCTCTTATGATTACATTATGCAATATACAGATGGAATACCTCTAGTGTCATGGAGTCATTTATGAGTAGGCTACCAATAAAGCCCACGAAAGAGGAAGAAAACATTTCCCAAATGTTAAATCCACTTGCTGAGATAAAAGCTATGCTTTTACTGCTGGTGATCACCACTGCAAGAAAAATACAGGCCAATAATTGTATAATTAATGCATTAGAATTTGATCTGATCTAAGATGGCCTTAAAATGAGTCATCCCTACAACAAGACTCTACAATGCAAAGACGTGGGGCGTTAAATACCCAGGCTTTTGCTGGCACACTAGTGCTTTGCCCTACATAAATATTTTGAATACCGGATGGTAATTTTTACTATGCATTTATGTTTAGCTACAGTAATCTGTGTAGCTGATCAATAGGAATATTTATGTATTCAGCTGGCTACATTGTTTCTACCTGCAAGAAAATATCCTGGTGATATTTACCCTTATTACAATTCCCTGATTGATTGATTGATTTATTGATTATTTGTTATTGTGTACAACTAGTGGTGATAGAAGCAACCAACCCATTAAGACTGGAAGAAAGTTAATCAGGTTCTTACCTTAATTTTCCACTGATAGCAATTCTTGTGTATTAAGTAGGGGTGGGCGGAATTTGCGTAGTCGCGCTACGCAAAGCTCCGCGAAACGGTAAAAAATCTCCGCGAACACGCAAAAGTTCCGCGAACACGCGGAATTGCTTGTTCCGCCCGTTCGCGATGCTTTTTACCTGTTCGCGAACGCAGTTTGCGTGCTCGGGGAGAAATATCTCGCGAACACGCATTTTGAAAGCGCGAACAAGCAAAAATTCCGCGAAGCCGCAGATCGCGGAATTTTTGGCAATTCCGCGTTCTCCGCGGAACGCGAAATTACCCAAATTCCGCAAATTCCGCGAGCGGAACGGAATTTACCGCCCAGGCCTAGTATTAAGCACTGATATGTTTATTGCTACATAAAACAATAGAAACCCATAAATAAAACATTGTATCCAGATAACATGGTATAACGTTTTTTTATTAAATTATTTCAAATAATGAACTTCTTTTGTCACACTCTGGGACGCCTACTGATGCCAGCGGTTTTCAAACAAAGTGAAGTTTTTGAAGCCTGCCATAAATAACTTTTGGAAAAGTACATACGATAACCTGGTGCATTGCATAGTCACATCTGGTTGATTTAAATAAAAATCTGCTGAAGAGTATTACTTTCTCTTCCTACCCTGTTCATGGATGTGATGATTGAGCCAGGCCACGTTAGATGTTGAAAAACCTTCCTTTAAGCAGAACTAATTAGAAACTGTTCTCAGTTAATTTCTTAGGATCATCATCTAGCTGTCAGTGGCTGAATACCCATATATTTGTTCCCTCTGTCGTAGCCTCATAACTTCTTACTTCAGGGAGCAAAGCAAAGTGCAATTCTGTACTTTAATGCTGTCAGTCTATATTTCAGAGTGGTTAAGTATCCCAGTCTTACAAATACAATTGAAACCACAGACAGAAAAATACACAGATTAGAGTGAATTCAAAATAGTCTACTTTTGAGAATCAGGAGTACACGGATGAAAAGAAAAGATTGTTTTAAAGAAGAAGAGATAGGTATTTCCTCCTTCCTCCTAACTTATGGGTTATTGTCATCACCTTTTGATATACTTAATACCACATTAATGTTTCACTTTAAGAACAGTGGGATAGGATTTGCAAGGGCTCCAAATGGTGTGATACTGCTTGAGTGAAAAGACAGTATCCCAGGCCCGATGGATACCATAGAATTTCCCGTGGATTCAGGATATTGATCTGTCCTTCAAAGAGTCTAGAATAGATCCACCATCAGGAGGACTATTGAGCAACATTAACGTCATGGATATGCCTGTGACTATTAGGGCAATAGGTTCCTTATCACTCAGAGTCTCTCACAAGGAAGGAACGTTACATACTTCATTAGTCCTACACTATTCTCCAAGGGCTGTGGGATATCTTCCTTCATTCCTCCCACCTTCCGAGTTATTCTCCAGTATTTTTGCGGTGCCCCCCTCTGTTGGAATGTTCAGGCTGGGAACTTTAAAATAGCTGTAGAGTTCCCATTAAAGGATAACACTCCCCTATTCTATTGCAAACACTGTCCTTCCTACTTTCACAACATCTCTGATGCAGTTCCTTTCTCTTGTGTGTGCTTTGTGGGGGGCTAAAAGCAACATGGCGTATTGAAAGGTTCTCAGCATAGAGCTCAAACCCCACCCCTTTGAATCACTACAAATATATGGGCCATCCCTATAGCTATTAAGGAATTTTTATTAGCATTTGGGGAGTCTGTCAGAAGGCATGAGTGGAGAACAAATTGTGTCTGTGTTTCCCAAGCATTAAAGAGGCAAGAGAGGGCAACTTCAGCTGATATATACATCTATCTCCTGCTTTTTTGCTGGCCCAGAACAAGCAAACAGCCAAGGCTTGCAAAAGGGAACTCTGAAGTGTGTGTCATAGAGCTAAGAAATCAGGACTAATCCATTTAGGCCTTGCTTCCTCAGTGATATGAGGACAAATGGAAGTAGCAGAAATATTACACTTTTCATATTCAGTGTTTCAAGTTTCACAAGTTCTTGTGTTGGCAGCCTCAAGCCACATACAAATTAGGCTTGAAGAACCAAACCTGTGATATGGAAAAAAAGCTGGAATGTCTCTGACCTTGGCAAAGAAACAATATGAATCAGCAAATGGATTTCAAATATGTAACAAGGACGGATGATGAAAATGCTTCAATATGTTAACAAAGGCAGACTCTCACTACTATGCTTCACTGTGATGGAAAATATCATGTCTCAGAAGGTAGTGGGTGTACACCATATGCATGTAGGCACTTTCATTCCCTATCTATAGCTTGTTAACAGATGGCTTCCTCAGTAAATGAGCTGCATATTTCCTCCTATTGAAAGAAATCTGAAAAGGCAGTTCATTGTGGACAGAAAAACTTGGGACCATGTTTACTAAGGTTTTGCATGAGGGTTGCATCACTTTTATGGCACAGCCCTAGAGCAAAATGCTTTTTGGCATTTACTAAGCCACGCAAAGCAACTTAACGTTACTTTGCATCTGGGAAGCATTCCATGGGTGGAGCATGGGCATTCCCATGCATCCACTTATGGATTTTAATGCGAATATTGGATTTACTAAGGTGGGTAAACATGGTATTGCACCAAAAAGGTACACGTTCCTGAAGTAGGTGTTGTGAGGAGAAATATCTTTATTTCTCCTCATTACTTCCTCTTTCTGTGTGTGCTGTATCCCTTCCTGTAAAAAAAAAAACCAATACTGCCTGTAATGCAGACCGAAATTATGAAGAAACAAGGTATGATTTATACTGTTTATTCAGCACAAAATTCAAGTACCTCCAACCGCTGGAGGTACCAACAACGGAACCGAACGGCAGTTGGTCCCAACGTCCTTAAGGGTGAAAGAAATGGGAAAGGACAAACCAAATAGAATATATATATAAGATGTATTTAACATTATAGTCAATATTTATTGTTATAGGCATCAACAATGTAAAATTTATCTTCCTTCCCCTTTTTTTAAATATGTGGTTTTTAAATATTTTTTATTTGACATTTCAAATATTTATATTTATATTAATGAGATTTTAAATATTGACTCCACATATTTAAGCAATTGATGTACTCTTTACTCATTGTGTTACCGTGAACAGTATGTCTTTTATGTTTATTCTGTCACGCAACTTTGGCTTAATTGCATTCAGGTGCGTTTTTTCGTTCATTTTTTTAAAAACACCTTCACTATTTAAACACATGATGTCTTGTAGCGCGTTATGTGAACAAGACCGAGTTGTATCGGTCGAAACGCGTCATGCTGAGGCACTGGCCAGGACTGACTGGTTGCTGTAATCATGGAATTTAAATAAAGCACAGCAGTTTTTTCTACGTCCCTCGAGTGGTCCGTACCTGTGTTTGTGCGCCGTGGAGGTTTGGTGACAACCCGGGATTTGCTTTGATATATTTATATATATATATATTCACTGAAAAAACAAGAGGTTTCAGGGACGTTATAGTTAGGAATTAGCAGTTAAAAAACCTTTGAAATTCATTGAAAAAACCATAGGTTTCATGGACGTTATAGTTAGAAATTAGCATTTAAAAAACCTTAGAAATTCACTGAAAAAACCACAGGTTTCAGGGACGTTATAGTTAGTTGGACATTTCACTCGTACAAAACCAGAGAAATTCGGCCATTATAGTTAGGTGAGCTAACTATAACTCACGCCCCCGCAATGCACTGCTGATGACATCACATATTACATCACTCATTACATGGTCAGTGACATCACTATGACATCACTGATGACATCTCAAATGACATCACTGATGACATCATCCAGTGACTGAGTGTTTCCGAAAAGTTTAAGAACGTTATCTATATATACGCCAAGGTGTATTGAAGAATGAGTGGGTGTATGAGTAACTGTATGGATGATTTTGTGGGTGGGTGACTGACTTTATAAGTGAGTGATTAAACGTGTCTTAGTGAATGCATGGGTGAATGACTAATGTGTGTGAATATCTGTATCAGTCTGTCAGTTGGTGTGTAAGTGGCTGCATGAGTTGGTGAGTAGCTACATGAGTGTCTATATGGGTTAATGATTGGTTGTCTGAGTACCTGTATGATTGCCTGAGTGTCTGTGTGAGTGGGTGGTGGGGTGTGAGACTCCTTGCATGGATGTGTGAGTGGGTGATTCACTGGGTGTATAGGTTAATGAGTGCATGTGCGAAGGGCTGTATGGGTGAGTGAGTGTGCATATGGCTATGTTCATGAGTGAGTGGATATCTCAGTGGTATATGTGTGAGTAACTACATATGTGAAAGGCAGTATATGTAAGTATTGGAGTATGTAAGTGACTATATGTGAGAGTAAGGATTGTGAGAGTGACTGTATGGATGAGTGTATACTTGTGTCAGTGATTGTATAAGAGAGTAAGCATGTGTTAGTATCTGTATGAATAAGTGAGGTGGTGTGTGTATAACTGTATAGGTGAGTAAATGGCAATGGGATTAATTATTTGCGTGACTGACTAGGTGTGTGAGTAACTCAATGGGTGAGTTGCAGTGTGTGAGTGTCTGTATAGGTATATGATTGCATATATCAGTAGCTGTATAGATGAGTGACTGTATGAGTGAATGAGTGGATATGTCTACACCTATGAATCAGTGAATGGGTATGTACTAACTGGAATTGGTGTGTCTTTGGTTTCAAGAATGCTACTCTATATTTTATAGTGAATGTATCAAAGGTTATGTTAGGGTGTGAAGAGGTGCATCAGATATTAAGTGGATGATGTCATCAGTGATGTCATTAGTGATGTTATTTGAGATGTCATCAGTGATGTCACTGACCATGTCATGAGTGATGTAATAGGTGACGTCATCAGCAGTGCATTGCGGGGGCGCGAGTTTTAGCTCAACTAACTATAATGGCCAAATTTCTCTGATTTTGTACGAGTGAAATGTCCAACTAAATATAAAGTCCCTGAAACCTGTGGTTTTTTCAGTGAATTTCTAAGGTTTTTTAAAATGCTAATTTCTAACTATAACGTCCCTGAAACCTCTGTTTTTTTAGTGAATTTCTAAGGTTTTTTAAATGCTAATTTCTAAATATGCCTACATAGGTAGGACATGTGCAGAAAGAGGAAGAAAGGCGCAGAAAGAAGCTAGAGAAGTGCAGAAAGAGGCAACAGAAGTCTAGAAAGAGGAAGAAATGTGCAAAAAGAAGCAAGAGAAGTGCAGAAAGAAGCAACAGAGGTGCAGAAAGAGGACTACTTCGACTGTACCTTTCCACAGATTCATACAAAGTAGCCTAATCACTAATCCTTCTCCCAAGATGTCTTAAACCTCACTTTTCTCTTGAAGGTTCTCTATTCATCAACTGTTCAGAATGTTAGGCCTACCAAATGTAAAACAGAAATCCTAACCATATCACTGTTGTAAGTCTGAGCAAGTTTGTGATGGTATGCATGCGTGTTCTCTGCTTTTACCTGGTGACATGTTACATAAAAATAAACATACAAAACTTGAATATCCATGTTTCAAACAGCATACTCTGTAAATTTGTGTACAAGAAGGTGCATGTATTTCTTTCTGCTCCTAATACAGTGCACATGCATATTCAATAGTACATTTGAGGGGCTCTATAATGCCTATATACATAACACATGTCTGCCTGTGCAACCGAATGACAAAGCAGAACTAACAAGATTTGACCACCTATAAGAGAAGCTACCCCCTTTTTAAGCTACCATCTTCAGATCCATAACATATGTGAGAATACATGTACAAGTAGACATATACCTCAGTAACAAGAGCATGCAGACCTTTAAACTTAACAGCTTGCACTTCCCATTTCAATAAAGAAACAGGCAAGAGAAGTGCAGAAAGAGGCAAGAGAAGTGTAGAAAGAGACAAGAGAAGTGCAGAAAGAGGCCAGAAAAGAGCAGAAAGAGGCAAGAGAGGTGCAGAAACAGGCAAGAGAGGTGCAGAAAGAGGGAACAGGGGTGCAGAAAGAGGCAAGAGGTGTAGAAACAGGCAAGAGAGGTGCAGAAAGAGGGAACAGGGGTGCAGAAAGAGGCAAGAGAAGTGCTAAAAGAAGTAACAGAGGTGCAGAAAGAGGCAAGAGAAGTGCAGAAAGAGGCAAAGAGGTACAGAAAGAGAAAACAGAGGTGCACAAAGAGACAAGAGAGGTGCAGAAAGAGGGAAGACGAGTGCAGAAAGAAGCAACGGTGTGCAGAAAGAAGCAAGAGAGGAGCAGAAAGAAGCAAGAGAAGTGCAGAAAGAGCCAAGAGAAGTGTAGAAAGAGACAAGACAAGTGCAGAAAGAGGCAAGAGAGGAGCAGAAAGAGGCAAGAGATGTACAGAAACAGGAAAGAGAACTGCAGAAAGAGGCAAGAGAGTTGCAGAAACAGGCAAGAGATGTGCAGAAAGAGGGAACAGGGGTGCAGAAAGAAGCGAGAGGTGCAGAAAGACGCAAGAGAAGTGCAGAAAGAAGCAACAGAGGTGCAGAGAGAGGCAAAAGAAGTTCAGAAAGAGGCAAAGAGGTACAGAAAGAGACAACAGAGGTGCACAAAGAGACAAGAGAAGTGCACAAAGAGGGAAGACGAGTGCAGAAAGAGGCAACAGGGGTGTAGAAAGAAGCAAGAGAAGAACAGAAAGAAGCAAGAGAAGTGCAGAAAGAAGCAACAGAAGTGCAGAAAGAGGCAAGAGGGTTACAGAAACAGGCAAGAGAAGTGCAGAAAGAAGCAAGAGAAGTGCAGAAGAAGGCAAGAGAAGTGCAGAAAGAGGCAAGAGATGCACAGAAAAAGTCAAGAGAGGTACAGAAAGAGGCAAGAGCAGTGCAGAAAGAACCAACAGAGGTGCAGACAGAGGCAAAAGGTGTGCTGAAAGAGGCAAGAGAAGTGCAGAAAGAAGCAACAGAGGTGCAGAAACAAGCAAAAGAAGTGCAGAAAGTAGCAACAGAGGTGCAGAAAGAGGCAAGAGGGGTGCAGAAAGAAGCAACAGAGGTGCAGAAAGAGGCTATAGAAGTGCAGAAAGATCCCTGAGAAGTGCAGAAATAAGCAAGAGAAGCACAGAAAGAAGCAAGAGAAGCGCAGAAAGAAGCAAGAGAAGTACAGAAAGAGGGAACAGGGGTGTAGAAAGAGGCAAGAGGTGTAGAAACAGGCAAGAGAGGTGCAGAAAGAGGGAACAGGGGTGCAGAAAGAGGCAAGAGAAGTGCTGAAAGAAGTAACAGAGGTGCAGAAAGAGGCAAGAGAAGTGCAGGAAGAGGCAAAGAGGTACAGAAAGAGACAACAGAGGTGCACAAAGAGACAAGAGAGGTGCAGAAAGAGGGAAGACGAGTGCAGAAAGAAGCAACGGTGTGCAGAAAGAAGCAAGAGAGGAGCAGAAAGAAGCAAGAGAAGTGCAGAAAGAGGCAAGAGAAGTGTAGAAAGAGACAAGACAAGTGCAGAAAGAGGCAAGAGAGGAGCAGAAAGAGGCAAGAGAGGTACAAAAACAGGAAAGAGAACTGCAGAAAGAGGCAAGGGAGTTGCAGAAACAGGCAAGAGATGTGCAGAAAGAGGGAACAGGGGTGCAGAAAGAGGCGAGAGGTGCAGAAAGACGCAAGAGAAGTACAGAAAGAAGCAACAGAGGTGCAGAGAGAGGCAAAAGAAGTGCAGAAAGAGGCAAAGAGGTACAGAAAGAGACAACAGAGGTGCACAAAGAGACAAGAGAAGTGCACAAAGAGGGAAGACGAGTGCAGAAAGAGGCAACAGCGGTGTAGAAAGAAGCAAGAAAAGAACAGAAAGAAGCAAGAAAAGTGCAGAAAGAAGTAACAGAAGTGCAGAAAGAGGCAAGAGGGTTACAGAAAGAGGCAAGAGAAGTGCAGAAAGAAGGCAAGAGAAGTGTAGAAAGAGGCAAGAGATGCACAGAAAAAGGCAAGAGAGGTGCAGAAAGAGGCAAGAGCAGTGCAGAAAGAACCAACAGAGGTGCAGCCAGAGGCAAAAGGTGTGCTGAAAGAGGCAAGAGAAGTGCAGAAAGAAGCAACAGAGGTGCAGAAACAAGCAAAAGAAGTGCAGAACATAGCAACAGAGGTGCAGAAAGAGGCAAGAGGGGTGCAGAAAGAAGCAACAGAGGTGCAGAAAGAGGCAATAGAAGTGCAGAAAGAGGCCTGAGAAGTGCAGAAATAAGCAAGAGAAGCGCAGAAAGAAGCAAGAGAAGTGCAGAAAGAGGCAAGAGAAGAGCAGAAAGAGGCAAGAGATGCGCAGAAAAAGGCAAGAGATGTGCAGAAAAAGGCAAGAGAGGTGCAGAAAGAGGCAAAAGAACTGCAGAAAGAACCAACATTGGTGCAGACAGAGGCAAGAGGGGTGCTGAAAGAGACAAGAGATGTGCAGAAAGAAGCAACAGAGGTGCATAAAGAGGCAAGAGAACTATAGAAAGAGGCAAGAGAGGTGCAGTAGGAGGCAAGAGAGTTACAGAAAGAGGGAAGAGGGGTGCAGAAAGACGCAATAGGGGTGGGGTGCAGAAAGAAGCAAGAGAGGTGCAGAAAGAGTCAAGAGAAGTCCAGAAACAAGCAACAGAAATGTAGAAAGTGGCAAGAGAAGTGCAGAAAGAGGCAAGAAAGGTGCAGTAGGAGGCAAGAGAGTTAGAGAAAGAGGGAAGAGGGGTGCAGAAAGACGCAATAGGGGTGGGGTGCAGAAAGAAGCAAGAGAGGTGCAGAAAGAGTCAAGAGAAGTCCAGAAATAAGCAACAGAAATGTAGAAAGTGGCAAGAGAGGTGCAGAAAGAGTCAAGAGAAGTCCAGAAACAAGCAATAGAAATGTATAAAGTGGCAAGAGAAGTGCAGAAAGAGGCAAGAAAGGTGCAGAAAGTGAAAGGAGGGGTGCAGAAAGAGGCAACAGGGGTGCAGAAAGAAGCAAGAGAGGTACAGAAAGAAGCAAGAGAAGTGCAGAAAGAAGCAAAATGGGAGCAGAAAGTGGCAAGAGAGGTGCCGAAAGAAGCAAGAGGAGTGCAGAAAGAACCAACAGAGGTGCAGAAAAAGGCAAAAAGAGTGTAGGAAAGGAAAGAGAAGTGCAGAAAGAAGCAACAGAGGTGTAGAAAGAGGCAATAGAACGGCAGAAAGAGGGAAGAGGGGTGCAGAAAGAGGAAAGAGGTGCAGAAAGAGAGAAGAGGCGTGCAGAAAGAAGCCCGAGAGGTGTAGAAAGAAGCAAGAGAAATGCAGAAAGAAGCAACAGAGGTGCAGAAAGAGGACTACTTCGACTGTACCTTTCCACAGATTCATACAAAGTAGCCTAATCACTAATCCTTCTCCCAAGATGTCTTAAACCTCACTTTTCTCTTGAAGGTTCTCTATTCATCAACTGTTCAGAATGTTAGGCCTACCAAATGTAAAACAGAAATCCTAACCATATCACTGTTGTAAGTCTGGCCAAGTTTGTGAAGGTATGCATGCGTGTTCTCTGCTTTTACCTGGTGACATGTTACATAAAAATAAACATACAAAACTTGAATATCCGTGTTTCAAACTGCATACTCTGTAAATTTGTGTACAAGAAGGTGCATGTATTTCTTTCTGCTCCTAATACAGGGCACATGCATATTCAATAGTACATTTGAGGGGCTCTATAATGCCTATATACATAACACATGTCTGCCTGTGCAACCGAATGACAAAGCAGAACTAACAAGATTTGACCACCTATAAGAGAAGCTACCCCCTTTTTAAGCTACCATCTTCAGATCCATAACATATGTGAGAATACATGTACAAGTAGACATATACCTCAGTAACAAGAGCATGCAGACCTTTAAACTTAACAGCTTGCACTTTCCATTTCAATATAGAAACAGGCGAGATAAGTACAGAAAGAAGCAAGAGAATTGCAGAAAAAAACAAGAGAGGTGCAGAAAGAGTAAGAAATGTGCAGAAAGAGGCAAGAGAAGTGCAGAAAGAGGCAAGAGAAGTGTAGAAAGAGACAAGAGAAGTGCAGAAAGAGGCAAGAGAAGAGCAGAAAGAGGCAAGAGAGGTGCAGAAACAGGCAAGAGATGTGCAGAAAGAGGGACCAGGGGTGCAGAAAGAGGCAAGAGGTGTAGAAACAGGCAAGAGAGGTGCAGAGAGAGGGAACAGGTGTGCAGAAAGAGGCAAGAGAAGTGCTGAAAGAAGTAACAGAGGTGCAGAAAGAGGCAAGAGAAGTGCAGAAACAGGAAAGAGAACTGCAGAAAGAGGCAAGAGAGTTGCAGAAACAGGCAAGAGATGTGCAGAAAGAGGGAACGGGTGCAGAAAGAGGCGAGAGGTGCAGAAAGACGCAAGACAAGTGCAGAAAGAAGCAACAGACGTGCAGAGAGAGGCAAACGAAGTGCAGAAAGAGGCAAAGAGTTACAGAAAGAGACAACAGAGGTGCACAAAGAGACAAGAGAAGTGCACAAAGAGGGAAGACAAGTGCAGAAAGAGGCAACAGGGGTGTAGAAAGAAGCAAGAGAAGAACAGAAAGAAGCAAGAGAAGTGCAGAAAGAAGCAACAGAAGTGCAGAAAGAGGCAAGAGGGTTACAAAAAGAGGCAAGAGAAGTGCAGAAAGAAGCAAGAGAAGTGCAGAAGAAGGCAAGAGAAGTGCAGAAAGAGGCAAGAGATGCACAGAAAAAGGCAAGAGAGATGCAGAAAGAGGCAAGAGCAGTGCAGAAAGAACCAACAGAGGTGCAGACAGAGGCAAAAGGTGTGCTGAAAGAGGCAAGAGAAGTGCAGAAAGAAGCAACAGGTGCAGAAACAAGCAAAAGAAGTGCAGAAAGTAGCAACAGAGGTGCAGAAAGAGGCAAGAGGGGTGCAGAAAGAAGCAACAGAGGTGCAGAAAGAGGCAATAGAAGTGCAGAAAGAGGCCTGAGAAGTGCAGAAATAAGCAAGAGAAGCGCAGAAAGAAGCAAGAGAAGCGCAGAAAGAAGCAAGAGAAGTGCAGAAAGAGGGAACAGGGGTGCAGAAAGAGGCAAGAGGTGTAGAAACAGGCAAGAGAGGTGCAGAAAGATGGAACAGGGGTGCAGAAAGAGGCAAGAGAAGTGCTGAAAGAAGTAACAGAGGTGCAGAAAGAGGCAAAAGAAGTGCAGAAAGAGGCAAAGAGGTACAGAAAGAGACAACAGAGGTGCACAAAGAGACAAGAGAGGTGCAGAAAGAGGAAAGACGAGTGCAGAAACAAGCAACGGTGTACAGAAAGAAGCAAGAGAGGAGCAGAAAGAAGCAAGAGAAGTGCAGAAAGAGGCAAGAGAAGTGTAGAAAGATACAAGACAAGTGCAGAAAGAGGCAAGAGAGGAGCAGAAAGAGGCAAGAGAGGAGCAGAAAGAGGCAAGAGAGGTACAGAAACAGGAAAGAGAACTGCAGAAAGAGGCAAGAGAGTTGCAGAAACAGGCAAGAGATGTGCAGAAAGAGGGAACAGGGGTGCAGAAAGAGGCGAGAGGTTCAGAAAGACGCAAGAGAAGTGCAGAAAGAAGCAACAGAGGTGCCGAGAGAGGCAAAAGAAGTGCAGAAAGAGGCAAAAGAACTGCAGAAAGAACCAACATTGGTGCAGACAGAGGCAAGAGGGGTGCTGAAAGAGACAAGAGAAGTGCAGAAAGAAGCAACAGAGGTGCATAAAGAGGCAAGAGAACTATAGAAAGAGGCAAGAGAGGTGCAGAAGGAGGCAAGAGAGTTACAGAAAGAGGGAAGAGGGGTGCAGAAAGACGCAATAGGGGTGCAGAAAGAAGCAAGAGAGGTGCAGAAAGAGTCAAGAGAAGTCCAGAAACAAGCAACATAAATGTAGAAAGAGGCAAGAGAAGTGCAGAAAGAGGCAAGGAAGGTGCATAAAGTGAAAGGAGGGGTGCAGAAAGAGGGGTGCAGAAAGAGGCAACAGGTGTGCAGAATGAAGCAAGCGAGGTACAGAAAGAAGCAAGAGAAGTGCAGAAAGAAGCAAAATGGGTGCAGAAAGTGGCAAGAGAGGTGCCGAAAGAAGCAAGAGGAGTGCAGAAAGAACCAACAGAGGTGCAGAAAAAGGCAAGAAAAGTGTAGGAAAGGAAAGTGAAGTGCAGAAAGAAGCAACAGAGGTGCAGAAAGAGGCAATAGAATGGCAGAAAGAGGGAAGAGGGGTGCAGAAAGAGGAAAGAGGTGCAGAAAGAGGGAAGAGGCGTGCAGAAAGAACACGAGAGGTGTAGAAAGAAGCAAGAGAAATGCAGAAAGAAGCAACAGAGGTACAGAAAGAGGCAAGAGGGATGCAGAAAGAGGCAAGAGAAGTGCAGAAAGAAGCAACAGAGGTGCAGAAAGAGGCAAGAGAGTAGCAGAAAGAGGCAAGAGAGGTGCAGAAACAGGCAAGAGAGGTGCAGAAAGAGGGAACAGGGGTGCAGAAAGAGGCAAGAGAGGTGCAGAAAGAGCAAAGAGGGGTGTAGAAAGAGGTAAGAGGGTGCAGAAAGAAGCAACAGAGTTGAAGAAAGAAGCAAGAGAAGTGATGAAAGAGACAAGAGAGTTGCAGAAACAGTCAAAAGAAGTGCAGAAAGAGGCAAGAGAAGTGCTGAAAGAAGCGAACAGAGGTGCAGAAAGAAGCAAGAGAAGTGATGAAACAGACAAGAGAGTTGCAGAAAGAAACACAAAAGGTGCAGAAAAAAGGAAGAGAAGTGTAGAAAGAGGCAAGGTGGGTGCAGAAAGAGGCAAGAGGGGTGCAGAAAGAATCAACAGAGGTGCAGAAAGAAGCAAGAGAAGTGATGAAAGAGACAAGAGAGTTGCATAAACAGGCAAAAGAAGTGCAGAAAGAGGCAAGAGAAGTGCTGAAAGAAGCAACAGAGGTACAGAAAGAAGCAAGAGAAGTGATGAAACAGACAAGAGAGTTGCAGAAAGAAACAAGAAAGGTGCAGAAAAAAAAGGAAGAGAAGTGCAGAAAGAGGCAAGTGAGATGCAGAAAGTAGCAACAGAGGTGCAGAAAGAGGCAAGAGGGGTGCAGAAAGAAGCAACAGAGGTGCAGAAAGAGGCAATAGAACGGCAGAAAGAGGGAAGAGATGTGCAGAAAAAGGCAAGAGATGCGCAGAAAGAAGCAAGAGAAGCGCAGAAAGAAGCAAGAGAAGTGCAGAAAGAGGCAAGAGAAGAGCAGAAAGAGGCAAGAGATGTGCAGAAAAAGGCAAGAGATGCGCAGAAAAAGGCAAGAGAGGTGCAGAAAGAGGCAAAAGAACTGCAGAAAGAACCAATATTGGTGCAGACAGAGGCAAGAGGGGTGCTGAAAGAGACAAGAGAAGTGCAGAAAGAAGCAACAGAGGTGTATAAAGAGGCAAGAGAACTATAGAAAGAGGCAAGAGAGGTGCAGAAGGAGGCAAGAGAGTTACAGAAAGAGGGAAGAGGGGTGCAGAAAGACGCAATAGGGGTGCAGAAAGAAGCAAGAGAAGTCCAGAAACAAGCAACAGAAATGTAGAAAGAGGCAAGAGAAGTGCAGAAAGAGGCAAGAAAGGTGCAGAAAGTGAAAGGAGGGGTGCAGAAAGAGGCAACAGGGGTGCAGAAAGAAGCAAGAGAGGTACAGAAAGAAGCAAGAGAAGTGCAGAAAGAAGCAAAATGGTGCAGCAAGTGGCAAGAGAGGTGCCGAAAGAAGTAAGAGGAGTGCAGAAAGAACCAACAGAGGTTCAGAAAAAGGCAAGAAGATTATAGGAAAGGAAAGAGAAGTGCAGAAAGAAGCAACAGAGGTGTAGAAAGAGGCAATAGAACGGCAGAAAGAGGGAAGAGCAGTGCAGAAAGAGGGAAAGAGGTGCAGAAAGAGGGAAGAGGCATGCAGAAAGAAGCACGAGAGGTGTAGAAAGAAGCAAGAGAAATGCAGAAAGAGGCAAGAGGGATGCAGAAAGAGGCAAGAGAAGTGCAGAAAGAGGCAAGAGAAGTGCAGAAAGAACCAACAGAGGTGCAGAAAGGGGCAAGAGAGTAGCAGAAAGAGGCAAGAGAGGTACCTAAACAGGCAAGAGAGGTGCAGAAAGAGGGAACAGGGGTGCAGAAAGAGGTAAGAGGGATGCAGAAAGAAGCAACAGAGTTGAAGAAAGAAGCAAGAGAAGTGATGAAAGAGACAAGAGAGTTGCAGAAACAGGCAAAAGAAGTGCAGAAAGAGGCAAGAGAAGTGCTGAAAGAAGCGAACAGAGGTGCAGAAAGAAGCAAGAGAAGTGATGAAACAGACAAGAGAGTTGCAGAAAGAAACACGAAAGGTGCAGAAAAAAGGAAGAGAAGTGTAGAAAGAGGCAAGCCGGGTGCAGAAAGAAGCAACAGACGTGCAGAGAGAGGCAAACGAAGTGCAGAAAGAGGCAAAGAGTTACAGAAAGAGACAACAGAGGTGCACAAAGAGACAAGAGAAGTGCACAAAGAGGGAAGACAAGTGCAGAAAGAGGCAACAGGGGTGTAGAAAGAAGCAAGAGAAGAACAGAAAGAAGCAAGAGAAGTGCAGAAAGAAGCAACAGAAGTGCAGAAAGAGGCAAGAGGGTTACAAAAAGAGGCAAGAGAAGTGCAGAAAGAAGCAAGAGAAGTGCAGAAGAAGGCAAGAGAAGTGCAGAAAGAGGCAAGAGATGCACAGAAAAAGGCAAGAGAGATGCAGAAAGAGGCAAGAGCAGTGCAGAAAGAACCAACAGAGGTGCAGACAGAGGCAAAAGGTGTGCTGAAAGAGGCAAGAGAAGTGCAGAAAGAAGCAACAGGTGCAGAAACAAGCAAAAGAAGTGCAGAAAGTAGCAACAGAGGTGCAGAAAGAGGCAAGAGGGGTGCAGAAAGAAGCAACAGAGGTGCAGAAAGAGGCAATAGAAGTGCAGAAAGAGGCCTGAGAAGTGCAGAAATAAGCAAGAGAAGCGCAGAAAGAAGCAAGAGAAGCGCAGAAAGAAGCAAGAGAAGTGCAGAAAGAGGGAACAGGGGTGCAGAAAGAGGCAAGAGGTGTAGAAACAGGCAAGAGAGGTGCAGAAAGATGGAACAGGGGTGCAGAAAGAGGCAAGAGAAGTGCTGAAAGAAGTAACAGAGGTGCAGAAAGAGGCAAAAGAAGTGCAGAAAGAGGCAAAGAGGTACAGAAAGAGACAACAGAGGTGCACAAAGAGACAAGAGAGGTGCAGAAAGAGGAAAGACGAGTGCAGAAACAAGCAACGGTGTACAGAAAGAAGCAAGAGAGGAGCAGAAAGAAGCAAGAGAAGTGCAGAAAGAGGCAAGAGAAGTGTAGAAAGATACAAGACAAGTGCAGAAAGAGGCAAGAGAGGAGCAGAAAGAGGCAAGAGAGGAGCAGAAAGAGGCAAGAGAGGTACAGAAACAGGAAAGAGAACTGCAGAAAGAGGCAAGAGAGTTGCAGAAACAGGCAAGAGATGTGCAGAAAGAGGGAACAGGGGTGCAGAAAGAGGCGAGAGGTTCAGAAAGACGCAAGAGAAGTGCAGAAAGAAGCAACAGAGGTGCCGAGAGAGGCAAAAGAAGTGCAGAAAGAGGCAAAAGAACTGCAGAAAGAACCAACATTGGTGCAGACAGAGGCAAGAGGGGTGCTGAAAGAGACAAGAGAAGTGCAGAAAGAAGCAACAGAGGTGCATAAAGAGGCAAGAGAACTATAGAAAGAGGCAAGAGAGGTGCAGAAGGAGGCAAGAGAGTTACAGAAAGAGGGAAGAGGGGTGCAGAAAGACGCAAATGGGGGTGCAGAAAGAAGCAAGAGAGGTGCAGAAAGAGTCAAGAGAAGTCCAGAAACAAGCAACAGAAATGTAGAAAGAGGCAAGAGAAGTGCAGAAAGAGGCAAGGAAGGTGCATAAAGTGAAAGGAGGGGTGCAGAAAGAGGGGTGCAGAAAGAGGCAACAGGTGTGCAGAAAGAAGCAAGCGAGGTACAGAAAGAAGCAAGAGAAGTGCAGAAAGAAGCAAAATGGGTGCAGAAAGTGGCAAGAGAGGTGCCGAAAGAAGCAAGAGGAGTGCAGAAAGAACCAACAGAGGTGCAGAAAAAGGCAAGAAAAGTGTAGGAAAGGAAAGTGAAGTGCAGAAAGAAGCAACAGAGGTGCAGAAAGAGGCAATAGAACGGCAGAAAGAGGGAAGAGGGGTGCAGAAAGAGGAAAAAGGTGCAGAAAGAGGGAAGAGGCGTGCAGAAAGAAGCACGAGAGGTGTAGAAAGAAGCAAGAGAAATGCAGAAAGAAGCAACAGAGGTACAGAAAGAGGCAAGAGGGATGCAGAAAGAGGCAAGAGAAGTGCAGAAAGAACCAACAGAGGTGCAGAAAGGGGCAAGAGAGTAGCAGAAAGAGGCAAGAGAGGTACAGAAACAGGCAAGAGAGGTGCAGAAAGAGGGAACAGGGGTGCAGAAAGAGGCAAGAGAGGTGCAGAAAGAGCAAAGAGGGGTGTAGAAAGAGGTAAGAGGGGTGCAGAAAGAAGCAACAGAGTTGAAGAAAGAAGCAAGAGAAGTGATGAAAGAGACAAGAGAGTTGCAGAAACAGTCAAAAGAAGTGCAGAAAGAGGCAAGAGAAGTGCTGAAAGAAGCGAACAGAGGTGCAGAAAGAAGCAAGAGAAGTGATGAAACAGACAAGAGAGTTGCAGAAAGAAACACAAAAGGTGCAGAAAAAAGGAAGAGAAGTGTAGAAAGAGGCAAGGTGGGTGCAGAAAGAGGCAAGAGGGGTGCAGAAAGAATCAACAGAGGTGCAGAAAGAAGCAAGAGAAGTGATGAAAGAGACAAGAGAGTTGCATAAACAGGCAAAAGAAGTGCAGAAAGAGGCAAGAGAAGTGCTGAAAGAAGCAACAGAGGTACAGAAAGAAGCAAGAGAAGTGATGAAACAGACAAGAGAGTTGCAGAAAGAAACAAGAAAGGTGCAGAAAAAAAGGAAGAGAAGTGCAGAAAGAGGCAAGTGAGATGCAGAAAGTAGCAACAGAGGTGCAGAAAGAGGCAAGAGGGGTGCAGAAAGAAGCAACAGAGGTGCAGAAAGAGGCAATAGAACGGCAGAAAGAGGGAAGAGATGTGCAGAAAGAGGCAAGAGATGCGCAGAAAGAAGCAAGAGAAGCGCAGAAAGAAGCAAGAGAAGTGCAGAAAGAGGCAAGAGAAGAGCAGAAAGAGGCAAGAGATGTGCAGAAAAAGGCAAGAGATGCGCAGAAAAAGGCAAGAGAGGTGCAGAAAGAGGCAAAAGAACTGCAGAAAGAACCAATATTGGTGCAGACAGAGGCAAGAGGGGTGCTGAAAGAGACAAGAGAAGTGCAGAAAGAAGCAACAGAGGTGTATAAAGAGGCAAGAGAACTATAGAAAGACGCAAGAGAGGTGCAGAAGGAGGCAAGAGAGTTACAGAAAGAGGGAAGAGGGGTGCAGAAAGACGCAATAGGGGTGCAGAAAGAAGCAAGAGAAGTCCAGAAACAAGCAACAGAAATGTAGAAAGAGGCAAGAGAAGTGCAGAAAGAGGCAAGAAAGGTGCAGAAAGTGAAAGGAGGGGTGCAGAAAGAGGCAACAGGGGTGCAGAAAGAAGCAAGAGAGGTACAGAAAGAAGCAAGAGAAGTGCAGAAAGAAGCAAAATGGTGCAGCAAGTGGCAAGAGAGGTGCCGAAAGAAGTAAGAGGAGTGCAGAAAGAACCAACAGAGGTTCAGAAAAAGGCAAGAAGATTATAGGAAAGGAAAGAGAAGTGCAGAAAGAAGCAACAGAGGTGTAGAAAGAGGCAATAGAACGGCAGAAAGAGGGAAGAGCAGTGCAGAAAGAGGGAAAGAGGTGCAGAAAGAGGGAAGAGGCATGCAGAAAGAAGCACGAGAGGTGTAGAAAGAAGCAAGAGAAATGCAGAAAGAGGCAAGAGGGATGCAGAAAGAGGCAAGAGAAGTGCAGAAAGAGGCAAGAGAAGTGCAGAAAGAACCAACAGAGGTGCAGAAAGGGGCAAGAGAGTAGCAGAAAGAGGCAAGAGAGGTACCTAAACAGGCAAGAGAGGTGCAGAAAGAGGGAACAGGGGTGCAGAAATAGGCAAGAGAGGTGCAGAAAGAGCAAAGAGGGGTGTAGAAAGAGGTAAGAGGGATGCAGAAAGAAGCAACAGAGTTGAAGAAAGAAGCAAGAGAAGTGATGAAAGAGACAAGAGAGTTGCAGAAACAGGCAAAAGAAGTGCAGAAAGAGGCAAGAGAAGTGCTGAAAGAAGCGAACAGAGGTGCAGAAAGAAGCAAGAGAAGTGATGAAACAGACAAGAGAGTTGCAGAAAGAAACACGAAAGGTGCAGAAAAAAGGAAGAGAAGTGTAGAAAGAGGCAAGGCGGGTGCAGAAAGAGGCAAGAAGGGTGCAGAAAGAAGCAACAGAGGTGCAGAAAGAAGCAAGAGAAGTGATGAAAGAGACAAGAGAGTTGCATAAACAGGCAAAAGAAGTGCAGAAAGAGGCAAGAGAAGTGCTGAAAGAAGCAACAGAGGTACAGAAAGAAGCAAGAGAAGTGATGAAACAGACAAGAGAGTTGCAGAAAGAAACAAGAAAGGCGCAGAAAAAAAGGAAGAGAAGTGCAGAAAGAGGCAAGTGAGATGCAGAAAGAGGCCAGACAGGTGCAGAAAGAGGCAAGAGAGGTGCAGAAAGAGGCAAGTGAGGCACAGAAAGAGGCAAGAGGGATGCAGAAAGAAGGAAGAGAAGTGCAGAAAGAGGAAAGAGACATGCAGAAAGAGGGAACAGGGGTACAGAAAGAGGCAAGAGGGCTGCAGAAAGAAGCAACACTGGTGCAGAAAGAAGCAAGAGAAGTGCAGAAAGAAGCAACAGAGGTGAAGAAAGAGGCAACAGTGGTGCAGAAAGAGGCAAGAGAAGTGCAGAAAGAAGCAACAGAGGTGCAGAAAGAGGCAAGAGAAGTGCAGAAAGAGGCAATAGATGTGCAGAAACAGGCAGGAGAGGTGCAGAAAGAGGGAACAGGGGTGCAGAAAGAGGCAAGAGAGGTACAGAAAGACAGAAGAGGGGTGCAGAAAGAGGCAACAGAGTTGAAGAAAGAAGCAAGAGAAGTGATGAAAGAGACAAGAGAGTTGCAGAAACAGGCAAAAGAAGTGCAGAAAGAGGCAAGAGAAGTGCTGAAAGAAGCGAACAGAGGTGCAGAAAGAAGCAAGAGAAGTGATGAAAGAGACAAGAGAGTTGCATAAACAGGCAAAAGAAGTGCAGAAAGAGGCAAGAGAAGTGCTGAAAGAAGCAACAGAGGTACAGAAAGAAGCAAGAGAAGTGATGAAACAGACAAGAGAGTTGCAAAAGAAACAAGAAAGGTGCAGAAAAAAAGGAAGAGAAGTGCAGAAAGAGGCAAGTGAGATGCAGAAAGAGGCCAGACAGGTGCAGAAAGAGGCAAGAGAGGTGCAGAAAGAGGCAAGTGAGGCACAGAAAGAGGCAAGAGGGATGCAGAAAGAAGGAAGAGAAGTGCAGAAAGAGGAAAGAGACATGCAGAAAGAGGGAACAGGGGTACAGAAAGAGGCAAGAGGGCTGCGGAAAGAAGCAAAACTGGTGCAGAAAGAAGCAAGAGAAGTGCAGAAAGAAGCAACAGAGGTGCAGAAAGAGGCAACAGTGGTGCAGAAAGAGGCAAGAGAAGTGCAGAAAGAAGCAACAGAGGTGCAGAAAGAGGCAAGAGAAGTGCAGAAAGAGGCAATAGATGTGCAGAAACAGGCAGGAGAGGTGCAGAAAGAGGGAACAGGGGTGCAGAAAGAGGCAAGAGAGGTACAGAAAGACAGAAGAGGGGTGCAGAAAGAGGCAAGAGGGGTGCAGAAAGAAGCAACAGAGGTGCAGAAAGAAGCAAAAGAAGTGATGAAACAGACAAGAGAGTTGCAGAAACAGGCAAAAGACATGCAGAAAGAGGCTAGAGAAGTGCTGAAAGAAGCAACAGAGGTGCAGAAAGAAGCAAGAGAAGTGATGAAACAGACAAGACAGTTGCAGAAAGAAACAAGAAAGGTGCAGAAAAAAGGAAGAGAATTGCAGAAAGAGGCAAGTGAAATGCAGAAAGAGGCAAGACAGGTGCAGAAAGAGGCAAGAGGGGTGCAGAAAGAGGGAAGAGACGTGCAGAAAGAGAGAACAGGGGTACAGAAAGAGGCAAGAGGGGTGCAGAAAGAAGCAACAGAGGTGCAGAAAGAGGCAAGAGAAGTACAGAAAGAGGCAAGAGAGGTACAGAACCAGTCAGGAGAGGTGCATAAAGAGGGAACAGGGGTGCCGAAAGAAGCAACACATGTGCAGAAAGAGGCAAGAGGAGTGCAGAAAGAACCAACAGAGGTGCAGAAACGGGCAGGAGAGGTGCAGAAAGAGGGAACAGGGGTGCAGAAAGAGGCAAGAGAGGTACAGAAAGACAGAAGAGGGGTGCAGAAAGAGGCAAGAGGGGTGCAGAAAGAAGCAACAGAGGTGCAGAAAGAGGAAAGAGGTGCAGAAGAAAGAAGGAAGAGAGATGCAGAAATAAGCAAGAGAGGTGCAGAAAGAAGGGAGGTACAGAAAGCGGAAGAGATGTGCAGAAAGAGGCAAGAGAAGTGCAGAAAAAGGTAGAAAGGTGCACAAAGAAGCAAGAGAAATGCAGAAAGATGTAAGAGAGGCGCAGAAAGAAGCAAGAGTGGTTTGCGCACCATTAGTACCAATTTAACACCCACATTTAGCAATAAGTAACAGGTGACCATTCCAGGTTTGCAAAGGGCCTTCCACCACGCTGTAACACTTTTCGCTGCATTTTTGGTAATGTTTGAGCCGTTTGAGCTAGAAACAAGGTTTTTTTTGTTTAAATCTGCAGATTATGCAGCAGATGATGGATTATGTGGCAAATGCGGAAAATGTCTAAATATGCGAAAATTGGTGCAGCCGAACAGTCGCATATTTCCAGTGGCCTTGCTCATACCTCCAACTAGGTCCAGAAGTGCTCCTCAGTGGTTCCTTCTTTTTTTTTGTCTCATTGAGTTTATAGTTTAGCTTCTATGGAAACAAGTAAGACTAAACCTGAGGTTACCACTCCACAACACAGACTACCATACCACATAATTACTCTCCATAACACATAACCTCACTCTACATAATTCCTATACATTAAATACCACATACTTTCTATCCACATAATTTCACTGCACAACATACCGCATAATTCCACTACACACAACGTACATCCACTCCACTCCAAAAAACATTAGTAAAAAACTTTTACATTTACAACGCCAATAGCCATATCTTTCACAAATGCGAGATCTATTACATTCAAAATGCTTCTTTAACTAGTAGTCGCGTTTGCAGAGTGGTGGAGAAAGGGGGCTGGGCCTCCGACCAGCGCTCAGTAATTCTGCTGCGTAGGACTTACAGGAGGTACCAGGAAGGCTTCGTGGCCCCCAAAGTCCCTCAGGAGTAAAGTGGACTTCATCCCCCAACCAGTAATGTGCCAGGAGGCGTGTTTGCAGAGTGGTGGAGAAAGGGGGGCGTGGCCTCCGAAGACTTCTTAGCAATCCCACTGTATGGGACTTACTGGAGGTAACAGGAGGGGTAGTTGGCCCCAAGGACATCCTTTGGGGCCAACTACCCCTTCTAGTACCTCCAGTAAGTCCCTCACAGCAGGATTGCTAAGTTCTCATAGCAGGCCACGCCCCCTTTCTCCACCACTCTGCAAACGCGCCTCCTGGCGCTCTCTTGGTTGGGGGATAAAGTCCCCTTGCCTCCTGAGGGTCCCTGGGGGCCAACTAGCCCTCCTGTTATCTCTAGTAAGCCCCACACAGTGGGATTGCTGAGAAGTGGTACAAGGCCATGCCCCCTTTTTACACCACCCTTCAAATGCAGCTCCTGGCGCACTGCTGCTTGGGGGATGAAGTCCACTTTAGTCCTGAAGTCCTTAGGACACAAGGGGACCTCATCGCTCAACCAGCAGTGCGCCAAGAGGCCCGTTTGCAGAATGGTGTAAAAAGGGGCATGGCCTCATACCACCTCTCAGCAATCCCACTGGGTGGGGCTTACTGGAGGTCCCTGGTGGCCTAGTTGACCCCCAGGGACCCTCAGTAGCGATGGGGAGTTAATTCCCCAACGCAGAGCGTGCCAGGAGGTGTGTTTGCAGAGTTGTACAAGGAGAGGGCGGGACCTCCAACGAGATGCCAGCTTTTTTTCTCTTTTTTTATAGTTAGATTAGATTAGATTAGATTAAAATACTTGTAGAGCACATGGCTGCCTCGACAATGAGGCGTCCCAGCGCTAAAGCAGGATGAAGTGGGGAGCAGGCGAGGAGTTAAAGTTGAGAGAAAAGCTAGGTCTTCACAAGCCGTCTGAAGACCTGGTGGTCAGAGTTGCTGCGGATGTGTAAAGGAAGAGAGTTCCATAAGGCAGGGGCCAGTCGCCTGAAGGAGCGACCGCCAGATCTGGTCCTTCATATGCGTGGAATTCGTGCGAGGATTTGGTTTGCCGAGCGCAGCGCTCGCGGTGGAGAGTAGGTGGCGCACAGGTCGCTCAGAATATCTGGGCCGATACCTGTCAGAATCTTGTGCATAGTACAGAGCGCCTTAAAACGCACTTGGTGTTCAAGGGGCAGCCAATGCAGGCGGTGGAGGAGGTTGGAGACATGGCTGTACTTGGGGAGGGTGAAGATGGCACGTGCTGCAGCGTTCTGGACCCGCTGCAATCGGTTCAACACAGACTTATTAGAGCCCAAGAGAAGCACGTTGCAGTAGTCCAATCAGGCCAGTATAGAGGCTTGGATGATCAGCTGACGCGTTTGGGCGTCAAATTGACCAAGTATCGGTTTAAGGCCGCGCAGTAGCCCGAAACATTTTCCGGCCACTGATTTGGCATGCGTCTCAAAGCTAAGATCTTTGTCAAGCATAAAACCCAGATTTTTCACTGCAGGTTTAGGGGCAGGAGGTGCTCCAAGGGCCGGAGGGGGGCTGTGTGAGCACCATTCTCTCAATATTTTATGCACCCTGGGACCCCATCCCCCAGGGCCTGCGACATTTCTTTTTTTTAATAAAAAAAAACGGGAAGGGGGCCGAGTGGCCCCCCTCCCGAGGCTGATTTCAGCCCCGGGGACCACATCCCCAGGGCATGGCCTCATATTTTTATTATTTATATGGGAGGGGGGCGGCGTGGCCCAGTTCCCTGGGCCACTTTTGGCCCCGGGGACCCCATCCACCGGGGCCGGGCCTTGTTTAAAAAAAAAAAAAAATTTTTTATTATTACTGGAGGGGGGCCACGTGGCCCCCCTTTCCTGGGCCAATTATGGCCCCGGGGACCCCATCCCCGGGGTTGGCCTTCTGTTTAAAAAAATAAATACATAAATAAATTAAAAGAGAGGAGGCCGAGTGGCCCCCCTCCCGGGCCACTTCTGGCCTCGGGGACCACATCCCCCGGGTCCAGCCCTCACTTTGGGGACCACGGGGGGAGCCCCAATGCCCCCACGGTCCCTGCCGGCTCCTGCGGGAGCCGGCATTGCTTTTGGACAAGGGGAGCTGCTGACATGCAGCTCCCCTTGTCCAAAAGCAACTCTGCTTCGCTTTGTGGAAGCGAGAGCAGGTTTCCTGCTCTCACTTCCATGAAGCAAAGCAGAAGTTTGGAATGACAGGGCCGAGCAATGCTCCCGCCCTGTGATTGCAAACTGCATTGTACCGGGGGTGGGCACCCCAGGACTTTGCTGGAGCCGGCCCTGGGGGGGGGCAGTCCTCAGGGCCATCTAGGGCTCCAGGAGGGGGGCCGCATGGCCCCCCTCCATCTTATTTAAAGCCCTGTGGGCGGTGGTGGTCCCCGGGGGTCCGCAACGGACCCCCGCATTTAAATAATTAGTGCCCCGGGGAGGTGGTGGTCCCCGGAGCAGTGTGGGGGGGCAGGAGCCCCCCCACACTTGTTTATTTAAAATGAAGCCCCAGGGAGGTGGCAGTCCCCAGGGCTTGGGGGTTCCCGCGAGGTCCCCCCGCATGTAATTTAAATTATGCCCCGGGAGGTTGCAGTCCCCGGGGGCACATTAACAACAGAGCCCTGGGGAGGTGGCGGTCCCCGGGTCTGCTGGGGCACCCGCGGGACCCCACTTGATAATTTTGCATTTGCCGGGGCCTGGCCCACCCGAGGGTTTCTAGAAAATGAAGCGCGGGAGCCAGCGCTTCTTTTTTTTTCTGGCCGGATTTGCGCACCCAGCGCGAGTCCCGCTGAAAATTTAAAAAATATATTTTTTTTGTGCCCTGAGGGTCCCTGTGGGACTCCCTGAACACGCCTAAGTGGTCAGGGTGTTTCTACCCTGCCCCCTTTTCTTCATTTTTAACCTTTTTTCTTGTGACTCGGTTCTACCGAGTCACAAGATGGCTGCCAACACTTTCTAGTTTGAAGTGTTGGCAGCCAATCAGAGTCAAGCTCGTGCTCGGAAGGGTTCGCAAATCCTCCTGGGTCACCAGATATTGATATTTTTTTATTTTTTTATTTCTCAGGAACTACTGAATGGATTTACTCAATTTAAAAAAAGAACGCTTTCTGATCCAAGAGCTTCCCTTTTGCTAAATTTGGTGTAATTCCGTTCAGCAGTTCGGGCTGTAGCTTTGTCTAAAGTTTCCAATGGAAATTAACATAGAGAAAACGCGTTTTGGGACCCCACCTTTTTTCTTGGCCCCCGCTCGACGAATCACCCCGAAACGTTTTAAGACAGGAGCTGACCTGAGTGAACCATTAGTTTTGAAAATTTTGTGAAGATTCGTCAAACGGCGCCAAAGATATTGGCAAAAGAAAAGAAATTCCTATGGAAACTAAGTCCTAACTATAACTACCTAGTGGCGACCACCAGTAGGTTATATATATATATATATATATATATATATATATATATATATATATATATATACAACACAGACAGACATATTTACAAACAGTTCACACATCGCAGCTCAGCAAGTAAATTTGCTGCACTGCTTTGCGTGAAGGAGCTCTGTTCTGAGTAATTGGGGAAATCTGGCATTGGAGTTCCCTCACCTGGAAATCCTGAAGCATATTTATTGGAATTACTAGCCCATTACAAGTATGCCCTCAGAAATGTAGCATAACATTGAGTGCTTCAGCACCAGCTGTGCTACGTTATTCCCCAATTGCAGGCCATTCTTCGCCTAGACATTTTACCGGCTCTGAGCAGGCAAAATGTCTGGTGAAGAACTCAGGAACTTGGGTATTCCCACAATGCCTGTAATTCCTGAAGCAGCCCGTAATGGGAGTTACAGCCTTTTCAAGAATTATGGCCCACTCATAATGAGAGCCTAAGTTATGAGATTTGTTATTTTTTTATATTTTTCAGAGTGGATATTTGAGATCTGTGATTCATCATTGTACTTTTCAAAATTATTATTTGCTGTCATTTGCAAATCTGATTGTGTTTTCTTAATAACTTCACTTTATGTACTGGGAATTTACATTTTTTTTAAAAAAGTAAACATATTTTGACAAAAAAAATGTGTGTGATTATTTTGTTATAGTTGCATTGCGTGTAATACATAGTGGGGCATATTCTCAAGAACGTGCGATAATCATCGCCAAAATAGGTTAACGCAATTTCTCATATCGCCGTCCATCGCGGGAAAATAACTCAGTGTTAACGTCTCATTCTCAACACGGCGGTAACATGCGACAGTTTACCGATAACACGTCAAATGTCCGCAATACAACTACCGCGACGGCGATAAAAAAGGAAACCCGAACGTGAAAAAGTTGCGATGGGCCCAACCGCGATAGAAAAATTGGCGACAAGCAGTGCCAGGCTTGCAATCCCCGCGTCAAGTGGGAAAAATCACCATAAAAGCTGCAAATAATTTTTTTTTAAAAAACATACCAACTGCGAAGCACAACGGAGGTAGCCGGAGCAAGTACAGACGACAACCCAAACCCCACAAGCCCCACGGAGGACCAGCCTGGGACCTCGGGGTCAGGGAAGGGCAAGAAGAAGAAGAAGAGGAAGATGCGGTTCAGTCTGCAGGAAAACAGGATCCTGATAACGGAGGTGGTAGAACACCATCAACAACTGTTCGTCACCTCCACTGTGTCATTGGCAACTAAAAATACAATATGGCAGTCCATCCTGGACAAGGTGAATGCAGTCGGAGTGCTGAGGAAGACAATGAAGTGCTCAAGAGGCGCTGGAATGATGTGAAGCGCAAAACCAAGCTGAAACTTGCAGCAAACCTGAAAGCAGCAATGCAGACTGGAGGTGGGAGTCCAGCGACACACCAGGAGCTGGATGAGATGGAGGAAATGGTGACCCGAGTCATCATTGGGGAGACGGTGGCAGGAGTTGGGGGACCGGACACTACACAACATGACCTGACCCAACAGCAACAGGGTGAGTAACCAACAGGGACTGGGGGGAGATGGGCACAATGGCACACATGCACAATTAAGTATAGCACATCTGCGGACAAACCATGCCCAAGAGTCACAACTCCAACCAAGAGCCCAAGTTACCCAAGTCTGCAACATCTCAGCACTGTATAAGCACAGAAGTGAAAGGCACACCGCCTGAAAGGGATAAGGGCCAGCAAAATCAGAGCTGAAGGGGCAAAACACCCACAATGCAGCACACACACATAACAATCAGAGCACCTCAGCATTGACAACAATGTGGTACAAACAGAACAGAGGACACAACTGCCGCCGCTTGTGTGTAGAAAATGGCCATTCGCATTTGGCATAGCAATAAACTGTGAGATGATAATGGACAAATACAACCTCACATCCGTGATGGTGGCGAAATGTCAACTGTCCCGCATCACATAGGCATCTCCTCACAAACAGTCACAATGTACATTGTCATGCAGTCTGTAAGTAAACTTGTCCAATGAGTCAACATACATGTGAACACAATGTCAATCTGCATCTCTCCTTCACATTGCAGAGGGAGAATCAACACCTCCTGAAGAGCAGACACAACAACTCAGCACTGATGATGAAGAGGACCTCCCCAACATCGACAGTGACGCCCTCCAACAGCCCATGGACAGCTTCGGCACCCCACCTCCAGGAGCAGTGCAGCCCAGCTGCATCGAGGAGACCCCACCCCCTGCACAGACCACACAGCAGGAAGCACCCACCACCACGGCTGTCTCCCAGGACCCCCACGACCAACACATAGCATTACGATGCCGTGTGTTAGGGTGCCAGGAGAAGATGGCTGATCAGCTGCGGGTGGGGTTCGACCTCATGGCAGCCAAACTAGATGCCATACGTGAGTGTCTACGTCCCATCAGGGACCACTTACAGTCCCTAACGGACACCCGCTGTCCGCTCCATGCTCTCCAACAATCCATAGCTGACATCGCTGGAGTCATGACTCTGAGCCAAGCACAACTGTCTAGTCAGAGTGGCTCCAGCGATGACAGCTGGGAGTTGGGACACATGTGGAGGATCATGGAGAACATGGAGCAGATGCAGGTGGAAAGAATGTTTGCCACGGCTGCACACCAGCGAGATGTAGCTGTGATCTTCCATGCCCTGCAGATCCTTGTCATGGCATTGCCACCACAAGGCCTTGCGCGGATGAATGCTGCTGCTACTACTCCATCCACATCTCCGCCCCCTGAAGTGTCAGTACCACATAGTGCGGCAGACATTCCACCTCCGGCCCCTGATGTGTCAGTGCCACACAGTGATGCAGACTATACACCACCACCCACATGTGAGGCACCTGGCACATCAGAGGACGAAGATGATGATGAATCTGGCCCTGTGGTAAGAATGAAGTGGTAGCATTCATCTCCGCCATATGGCCTGTTTCAGCTTGGTTCTGCCCTCTGCATCATACCCTGGAATAACACCTTCCACTGTCCCCCTATACACTCAGCGACACTCACCTTGGACCTCGACATGGACTGCCATATTTTGATTGGTTACCAATGACACAGCATTCACACTGCGGACTGAAGTCTCCCTCTTCCGATGAACTTGTCAATCCCTAAAGGACTCTGGCTGGCCCTCCACGGGGCAACAATGTAAAGTGGGGTTCACATGGCCCTGTACTGCTCCAGCTTCAACACTCCACTGAATGCGAATAAAACATTCTAATTCACACAGATGTGTCGTGGCTATGAGCAATCAAGTATGAAAGTATGGATGAATGTAGGGACAGTGATTCCACAAACAGGTACTCCCTGGGTAATGCTATCAATGTGCATGTATGTCCGTGACCCAGATATGCAGTGAGACACACATTGTCATTCAAATCAACACTCATCACAGTTGAATACAAGTGAAGGTGCGTAGACTTTATTAGCATAAGCGTGTCAGTACGGGCAAGATAAGTGCCACAACATGCAGACCAATGCAGCAGTATGTCAGGATGAGGAACGTTGCCAAGCGCCGCTGTCCACTCCGGGGGAGTGCCTCACCTTTCACAGGTGTGTGTTAACCCGCATTGTTGTCCGCTCATGTATTCGGAGTCCAGGCGAATGCAGCCATGTCCACTGTTGTCGTGGGACATGTGACTAGATCTCCAAGATGCAACAAGGTGTTGGGACATGTGCAATGGTTTCCAATCTGTTGTGGCTGCAGGTACGTAGTTACTCGTCCCTGAAAGCGATTGCAGCTTCGTAGGCTTTCATTTCCAACATGAGCTCGCTGTCGACTTCATCAAACAGGACGGCGAGGCAATCCATTAGTAGGTCCAGACAGATGTGCTGCATCCCCCCCCTTTCACCAATTAGCACTACAGCCCAATAGGGGAGCGGTTCAATGTGGTCACTGCACACGAGGAGTTGTGCAATCTCCCAGGTCCAGCTGCTAGCATGTATGCCAAGTATCAAGGCATCCCATAAACGGGTATCACGGTGACACTCCTGGTCGTGGGCCAACAGGGGGTGCACACACATGTCAAAATCCAGTTCAGCCACCGTCCTGTTGGATAGGCAGACATCCATGGACCACTCGAATATGCACAATCGACAATGCAACACAGTCTGAACGCAGGTGACGTTGGCAAGGCGGAAGCTTAGCCGGTAACTGATCCGCAGCACTGACAATGGCAGTGCCCACAGTAAACGCAGCATACGTGCACGGTACAGTTCCACCTGACAGGGGTTGTGCATGTGTCCGGGATGTTCTGCCATTGCGATAGTGGCTCTGGTTGAAGCGGCACTGTTCTGACCTGCGCCAGTTCTGTGGATGAAATGCCACAGCTTGGATCAATGAGTTGTTTTAGTGTGCAACGGTTGTACACCTGGGATGGTGTGGGAGTAAGTGTGAAGGCCATTCCATGCAAGATAACTTCGAGCAAGGATTTCTGTGTGTGGGGTGTGTATATGTTGGTCTTTCGTCGGGCTGTGCGTAGTGTGGGAGTCATCATCAGCTGCTATAGTATCTGTCAGGGGGTGCCGGGCACATACAATTCCGAGGTCGGAGGTGCAGATGTGCTACCGCCTGATAGTTCAGACAAAGGAGCTTTCATCCCTAATGCTAGTTTCTCATCTGCTTGCATTCAGGAAATGTGAAGTGGCTTGTTGGGGGTGGGGTGGGATGTGTGTGACTTTGGGATTCATGTTTGACATGTCTTGCATGTGGCAAATGAGCGGCATCACTGTGTGTTACGTTGCCTCACAGCTGCTCCTCCCTCCCCCGAGCCTATTCACTTGTGTGCTGCTCGGTTGCATCACTTGCACTCCTACGGCACACCATTTTTATGCCTGTCTGCGCATGTCCACAAGCCTGACAACGACACTGTGATGTTGGCCGTTGAAGGTGGGCGGCCACGTGAGTGTAGGCCTGTGGGAAGGAGAGGGCGGACACAGATGTAGAGTTCATGCCTGGCTGAACTTGCGCTGCGATTAAGGCTAGGCATTTGGCTCATGCTGCGGCAATAAAGATACACACAACACTTGGCATGTATGAGCCAAGACCCCCAGCAGTCTTGCGCTCCTTCATTTCTCTGTTCGTGGGAGCCCGCCCTCCAGGTGCATGCTACATTGCAACATTGTCGATTGCAGGCTGGGTGGCGCCGACACTACAACAGTGACACACTCATTAGTTACTTCCTTGTCCAGGCCAGAACTGAACCACGCCCAGAGGCCCGGGCAAATCCTTCACACCCCTATGCTGGCCTGGCGTACGCCGGCCCAGCCCACTCCGCTTATGCTTACAGGGGGGGGGACAGAGCTACGTGTCCAAGGTCTTAGACACTGCCTGAGCTGACATGGTTGCATCCGCAGTCCCCAGCACAAGGTAAGGCGGTAGGGCCCTGGCCCATCATGCATACATAATGACCACAAGGACACACTTAGATAGATAGTGGAACTGGCTACGGGCACGTGCGCCTGGCCACATTTTATTGCCAGGGTCACATGTCCAGTGACGCCTGTGATGGATGGGTGTGGGGTGAGTGTAAGCCAGAACTCAGGGAGTGGTTGGTGCTGGCAACAACTAGAACAGGGATCTTCGTATTACACACCCAGATTCAATCATAAAGGGTCCATGACTTGTGGTGCACTGAGTTGGTGGCACCTGAAGCGCTCAGCGGTTGCGCAGCCTGCGATGATGCATCGTCCGGGCTACTGGACTGCGCCATTAATAAATCAAGTCTCAATTTCAATTGTGAGCCCTGCTGACCGCAGTGTAGGCCGGAGGCAGCGGTCAGAAAGGGCCCACAGCCACGTGATGATGACTTGTGGTGCACTAAGTTGGTGGCACCTGTAGCGCTCAGCGGGTGTGCAGCCAGAGATGATGGCATGTCCTCGCAGGTCAGGATTGGTTTTGATTTGAGGGCCCTGCTGACCGCAGTGTAGGCCGCAGACAGTAGTCAGCACACACATAACTCAGCGGTGCTGTGCCACTGGGTGCGCTGGGGGCCTGTGTCGCGGATGCCAGCGATCGGCTGAGGAGACTGGCGGTAATGGTGGCGGACTCATGGAAAGGTGAGGGGCACCTCCCTGGCAGACGCGCTGGCCATCGGAGAAATGAACCACGCCCAGAGCCCCAGCCTATTTATTCACACTCCTACGCTGGCCTGGCGTACGCCGGCCCAGCCCACTCCGCTTACGCTTGCAGGGGGGGACAACACGGATACATGACCGGTGTCTTCCCCACTGCCTGAGGTAACATGGTTGCGTCCACTTTCCACAACACTACAAACACCAGCAGTATATGTCCACATGGACATGTCTGTGCTCTGCATACTGTAGTCTGTCCAGCACATCACCGCCACACTTGGCATTGTGTACATTCTTATTCATGGGTGACTTGCCTCCTTCACACATACTTGGTTCCCACCTCTCCCCACATTCTGCAATTGTGTGGCTGTGGGGCCATGCCGTTTTGGGAAGGTCAGCTGTCTTGTTCTGCGCTGCCTCGGTGGTAGTCCTGGGGGTGGCCTGGGGGTGGTGGCGGTGGGTGTTGTGGCCCTCTTGGGTCTCGGAGCTGCATGGTCAGTAGCTCCATGACATGTGTTGGTCTTCAGATATGGCTCTGGGCTGGGCTCCCTTTCATACTGCAGGTTTTCGTCCGGCTTTACACCAGTAAAAGGCAGGTGTTAAATCCCTGCTGCTAACGTGCCTTATCGCCTGTTTTTGGGTCGCATCGCGGATCGGGCTGGTCGTTGAGAATATCGCGAAGTGGTGTTTTTGTGTGTTTTTGCACGGGTACGCCTACTCTGCATATCATTAGCGTTAGTTGTCGCTCTCATCCGTGGCGATGTTTTTTGCGGCAGCTATCGCTGGGAAACTGGCGATATCGTCAGTTTGCACCAGCTTGGGAATAGGGAGATAAATCTATCGCCACTTTTGCGGCGCTAAAGTGCCGATAAATCGGCGATAAGTCCTTGAGAATAATCCCCAGTATCTTATAAAAGGATTCAGTTGCTAATGTTTTGAAGAAAACCTGATTCTGCAGCATACACTGGTGTATACTACAAAAAGGTACTTTGTTCTTTCAACACTAAGGGCCAAATGTACTATTTACTGATTACAAAATACTGGTTACAATTTACAACCAGTATTTTTGCGAGGATGAAAGAACTTTAAGAACCAATCTATGTACTACTGTGTCCGTTCTTAAAATTCTGAATCCTAGGGGCATATTCTCAAGGACTTATCGCCGATTTATCGGCACTTTAGCGCCGCAAAAGTGGCGATAGATTTATCACCCTATTCTCAAGCTGGTGCAAACTGCCGATATCGCCAGTTCTCCAGCGATAGCTGGCGCAAAAAACATCGCCACGGATGAGAGCGACAACTAACGCTAATAATATGCAGAGTAGGCGTTCCCGTGCAAAAACACACGAAAACACCACTCCGCGATATTCTTAACGACCAGCCACATCTGCGATGCGATCCGAAAACAGGCGATAAGGCGCGTTAGCAGCAGGGATTCAACACCTGCCTTTTACTGGTGTTAAGCAGGACGACAACCTGCAGTATGAAAGGGAGTCCAGCCTAGAGCCACATCTGAAGACCAACAGATGCCATGGAGACAATGATCATGCAGCCTGGTGACCCAAGAGGGCCACAACACCCACCACAACCACCCCCCGGACCCTCCCCCCCAGGTCATGAAGTCCAGTAGTCAACGGTAGTGGAAAAACAGAACTTTATTACAAATACATAAACAACAAGACGAAAAGCTCAGCCAACGCGGAACTTCACCAGGGCAACGTGTGGATCCAATAAACTGCAAATGCTGCGGGAACTCCCCAATACCATTCCATATCCCGAAATCAGTAATCAGAAACCTGTTGGAGAAATGGTGACAATGGTCAAGCGTCCCCATAGTCACAAACGTAATCTGGTACAGTGTATTGCACTTGGACAAACCGGAATGCATACAGGTATGATGAATCCAGTCCAAATATACTGTAACAGAATTCCGTGTGCTCGTAACCTCCGCAGGAAAGAAAAGGAAGGTTACGACCACACAAACATCTGTTACGGTCTCATCATGCAGGATTCATCATACCTGTAAACATCACGGTTTGTATCATCTTGATACCCCTGCACCTTCACTTCCACCACGCTGTGCATGAACAGCTGGAGACCATGCAAAGGAATTACGCCATAGCTGCCTTACCGCACGTGTCGGGGGCAATTGACTGTACACATGTACCACTTGTGCCCCCTGCCGACCCTGCACACAATTACCGCTACAGAAAGCACTCGCATTCCATCAATGTGCAGGCAATAGTGGACCACCGGGGACAGTTCACCAATGTCGTCGCCAACTTCACAGGCAGTGTGCATGACACATACATCTTCCGACAGTCCATCATCAACCAGCGCTTCCAGGATGGCACCTATGGCAATGCACTGCTCATTGGTAAGTACTAACTGAACACACCACACACCTCAACTCCACAATCACACAACTCACAACTGTGGGAGAGCACACGTAACATAATCACATACAACATATCAACCAACATGCCCAACTACCGGACATGACAACACAAGTAATCGTGGTAACAGGGGCCAGACATGTAGACAAACCATCCACAAAGGCAGAGCCCCTCTGCCACACAATTGCAGAATGAGGGGTGAGGTGGGAACCAAGAATGTGCGAAGGAGGCAAGTGACCCAGCAACAAGAAAGGACACAATGCCAAGTGTTGCGAGATGTGCTGGACAGACTGCAGTATGCAGAGCACAGACATGTCCAGGTGGACATCTACTGCTGGTGTTTGCAGTGTAGTGGACAGTGGACGCAAACAGGTTACCCCAGGCAGTGTGGAAGACCTTGGACATGTAGCCATGTGGTCCCCCCCTGTAAGCCTGAGCGGAGCGACCTTGGCCGGTGTATGTTGCAAATGAATAGCCCGGGGCCCTGGGTGTGGTCCAGTTCCGGGATGGCCACCACAGTAACTACTGCGTGTGTCTCTGTGTCTGCCATATCGTGACCATAGGCCTACACACACGTGCCCGACCACATTCAACGGCCGTATTCACACTGGAGACGAGGTGACTATGTCCCAAGCCAACCCGCGCACATCTCGTCAGCGCATGCAGGGTCATGTCTGCCAGGGCGGCCCCCCCCAGCCACGAGGCCGACGCTGTGACCGGTGGTGCCAGCGCGATCCTGTGCGCCTGCTGCACCCCAGCCCTGGTCCCCAGACCGGTCCACTGCCCAGTGATGACTGCCCGCCCCTGCGCACCCAGGCCTAAATGCTCACCTGCCGCCACAGGCGTGTCTCCAAGAGGGCCCTCCACGTGCCGGTGCAACCTCCTCAGCCGATGGCTGGATTCCGCGCCACAGGCCCCCAGTGCACCCTGCGGCACCACGGAGTTATGTGTGTGCTGACTGCTGCCTGCACGTACACTGCGGTCCAGCAGGGCTCACAAATCAAATCGAGTCCTGATATGCTGGACGCCGTATCGAGGCCAACGCATCATCGCAGACTGCACACCCGCTGAGCTCTTCAGGTGTGCCTAACTCAGTGCAACGCAAGTCATCGCCACGTGGCGGCAGGCCCGTGCTGGACCCAGGCCATCGGGTGCCACCAACTCAGTGCAACGCAAGTCATTGCCACGTGGCGGTAGCCCTGTGCCAGACCCAGGCCATCGGGTGCCACCAACTCAGGGCAACGAAAGTCACGGACCCTTTATGATTGTGTTCCGTGGATGCGGATGCCATCAGTGGGGGATGTGCTGTGGTGGGCCCCTTTTATTGGCAGGGTCACATGTCCCGTGACGCCTGTGCTGGATGGGTGTGGTGTGGGTGTAAACCAACCCTCAGGGAGTGGCTGTGGCATGCTGACGACTAGACCAGTGACCAGCAGATCACTACAGGGAAGACCTGGGACATGTATCTGTGTCGTCACCCCCTGTGAGTGTAAGCGGAGTGGGCTGGGCAGGCGTATGCCAGTCCAGCGTAGGGGTGTGAACAATGAGCCCGGGGCTCTGGGCGTGGTTCAGTTCTGGCCTGGACAAGGAATTAACCAATGCGTGTGTCTCCGTTGTAGTGTCTGCGCCACCCGGACCGCAATTGGCAATGTTGCACCCTGTGACCCAAGCCCCACAACATGCGCTAATTGGACGTGAGGGGGAATCAGTGACCCTACATTCATCCATACTGTCATACTTGAAGGATCATAGACATGACACATCTGTGTGAATTTGAATGTTTTATTCACATTCAGTGGAGTGTTGCAGCTAGAGCAGTACAGGGCCATGCACACCCCACTTGACATTGTTGCCCCGTGGAGGGCCAGCCAGAGTCCATTAGGGAAGGACAAATTCATCGGAAGAGGAAGAGTTCAGTCCATAGTCTGATTGCTGTGTCATTGGTAACCAAACAGAATATGGCAGTCCATGTCGAGGTCCAAGGTGAGTGCCGCAGAGTGTATCGGGGGACAGTGGAAGGTGATGATGCAAATGGCTGAACCAAGCTGAAACAGGCCATATGGCGGAGATGAATGCTACCGCTTCCTCATTACCACAACGGCAGTCTCATCCACATCCACGTCCTCTGATGTGTGATGTGCCTCACCTGTGGGAGGTGGTGTTTCGGCTGCAGCACTGTGGGGCACTGACACATCAGGGGCCGGAGGTGGATTGTCATCCGCATTGTGTGGCAGTGACACATCAGGTGCCGGAGGTGGAATGTCTGCCGCACTGTGGGGCACTGACACATCAGGGGACGGAGATGTGGATGGTGTCGCAGCAGCAGCATTCATCTGCGCCAGGCCTTGTGGCAGCAATGCCATGATGAGGATCTGCAGGGCATGGAAGATCCCAGCTACATGTCGCTGATGTGCAGCCATGGCAGCCATCCTTTCCGCATCCATCCGCACCATGTCCTCCATGAGCCTCCGCATGTGTCCCAACTCCCGGCTGAGATCGCTGGAGCCACTCTGACTAGACAGGTGTTCTTGTCTCTGAGTCATGACTCCAGCTATGTCAGCCATGGCTCATTGGAGACCATGGAGCGGAGTGTGGGTGTCTGTTAGGGACTGTAAGTGGTCCCTGATGGGATGTCGACACCCATGGATGGCATCTAGTTTGACTGCCATGAGGTCGAACCCCACCCGCACCTGCTCAGCCATCTCCTTCTGGCCCTCCAACACACGGCGTTGAAATGCCATGTGTTGGTCGTGGGTATCCTGGGAGACAGCCGGGGTGGTGGGTGCTTCCTGCTGTGTGGTCTGTGCAGGGGGTGGGGTCTCCTCGATGCAGCTGGGCTGCCCTGCTCCTGGGGGTGGGGTGCTGAGGGTGTCCATGAGCTCTTGGAGGGCGTCAGTGTCGATGGTGTGGAGGTCCTCTTCATCATCAGTGAAGAGATGTTGGGTCTGCACTGCAGGAGGTGTTGATTCTCCCTCTGCAATGTAAAGGGGAGATGCAGTTTAACAGTGTGTTCCATGTATGTTCATGCATTGGCCAAGTTTCCAAACAGACTGCATGACAATGTGCATTGTGACTGTTTAGGAGCCTATTTGAAGCGGGACAGTGGACATTTGTGCACCATCAGGGATGTGGGGTTGTACTTGTCCATTATCATGTCACAGTTTCCTGCTATGCCAAATGTGATTGGCCAGTTTCTACACACAAGCGGCAGCAGTTGTGTCCTCTGTTCTGTTGTGAATGTGTTGCAGTTTGTACCACATTGTTGTCAATGTTGATGTGCTCTGATTCTTGTGTGTGTGCTGCATTGTGGGAGAGTTGCCCCTGCAGCTCAGACTTTGCTTGGCCTTCTCCCTTTCAGGCGGTGTGCCTTTGACTTCTGTGCTTATGCAGTGCTGTGATGTTGCATACTTGGGTAAATTGGGCTCTTGGTGGGAGTTGGGACTCTTGGGCATGGTTTTTCCGCAGATGTCTTGTTGCCGTCAGGGGTTCTTTGTGCACGGGGATGTGTCAGTGTGTGACCTGCTCCTTTCTGGATGTGGACCACACTCAGCCACCTCGGTGTCATGGGGTGCAACATGTAATGATGAGTGGCCTGCAGACATGCTCATCGTCATGCAGTGTCACTTGCATTGTCAGTGGGGCTAACGGATCCGTAGCTTTGCTGGGTTCAGCATATGTGCATGGGTTTGTTGTGAGATTGGTGATGTGTTGGGAGGGCCCCCTCTGGGCACATTGTGGACGGAGGACTACTTGCTGTTTCTATGTGTGCTGCAGTATGGCAAGGAGATCAGGGACATGATCCAGAGTCATTGTGGTTGTGCATTGTGCTATACTTCATTGTGCATGTGTGCCATTGTGCCCATCTCCCCCGTCCCCCAGTCCCTGGTGGTTACTCACCCTGTTGCTGTTGTGTCAGGTCATGTTGAGCAGTGTCCGGTCCCCCGACTCCTGCCACCGTCTCCCCACTGATGACTGTGGACACCATTTCCTCCATCTCATCCAGCTCCTCCTGTGGCGCTGGACTGCCACCTCCAGTCTGCATTGCTGCTTTGCGGTTGTTTGCGAGTTTCAGCTTGGTTTTGTGCTTCACATCATTCCAGCGCCTCTTGAGCTCTTCCATTGTCCTCCTCAGCACTCCGACTGCATTCACCTTGTCCAGGATGGACTGCCATATAGTATTTTTAGTTGCCAATGACACAGTGGTGGTGACGAACAGTTGTTGATGGTGTTCTACCACCTCCGTAATCAGGATCCTGTTTTCCTGCGGACTGAACCGCGTCTTCCTCTTCTTCTTCTCCTTGCTCTTCCCTGACCCTGAGGTCCCAGGCTGGTCCTCCGTGGGGCTTGTGGGGTTCGGGTTGTCCTCTGTACTTGCTCCTGCTACCTCCATTGTGCTTCGCAGTTGTTATGTTTTTTAAATTTTTTATTTGCAGCTTTTATGGTGATTTTTCCCGCCTGACGTGGGAATTGCAAGCCTGGCACTGCTTGTCGTCGATTTTTCTATCGCGGTTGGGCCCATCGCAACTTTGCTCACGTTCGGGTTTCCTTTTTTATCGCCGTCGCTGTAGTTGTATCGCGGACATTTGACGCGTTATCGGGAAACTATCGCATGTTACCGCCGTGTTGAGAATGAGACGTTAACACAGAGTTATTTTCCCGCGATGGACGGCGATATGAGAAATTGCGTTAACCTATTTTGGCAATGATTATCGCACGTTCTTGAGAATATCCCCCTTAGTAGGTTGGAATCCGACCTACGCTATGAAAAGTAATGAGGTAAGTCTCAAGTTATGACTCACTATGAATGAAGGCCACCAAAAGGATTCTTTTTTGTTTTTTTAAAATGCAGGCTTTTTCCCTAAATTTAATGGGACAGTGTTTAAAAAGAAACATTTCTTTTTTTGTTTACTTGTTTAAGAGTTAGCAGTGGTCCCTGGACCAAGGCCTACTCTTCAGCAAACTTATTTTTACATTCACAAAGGGGATTGGATCCCCTTGGGATCCTTTTCCTTTAAGAACTACATCACAAAATCCTTTGAAGTGGTAATGTTTTGCGACTAGATTTCATTTGCAAAACATTGCTACATAACATATCGATTCAGTATTTGGATGGGACACCTACAACACGCCCCTTTAGAATACTGAATGGGGATTCTGATTTTCATTTTAGGAATCAGAAAAAAATTCAGACTCCTAAAATAGGATTAGTACATAAAAGAAAGCATTTTGATGGTCACAAACGCCAAATTAGAGTGTTTGCGATCATGAAAACACATAGAACATCTGGCTCTATATTATGGCTTTAGAATTCACATCTGTAAAGTACTTTTGCAGGAAATAATTATTCGCAACAGTGTTAGGTTATAAACATTTCTTCAAAAAATGTAATCCTGCATTATTAGTCATTTTCTGCATCATTTGAATGTATCAGCGATAAATGTTGAGACCTCTGAGTGTTGCACTGGACTTCTGAGGTAATGAATTACACAGACACATTTGTTAAGCAGTGTGTTGAGTTACTAGGTCATATTTTGACCTGTTTGCGATTCAAAAAGAGCAAATAGCAGTTGAAAGCAACCCAAGTAACAATGATGGCATCCAAGCAAGCCCCATATGGAACCCAAGATCTGAAGGGGACTGCCTTGTAGGCAGGTGCTTTACAGGAAAACAGCTAAATATTGCCTGATGGAATGCTAGCTGAAATGGAAAAGGAATGGAAAACACTTGTGCACCACACTATCAACATTTTATGATGAAATATCACAATAACAATGAACAGAAAGTGGGGTGAACTGCTGTAGATGCCATGTGGAGTTACAGTTGTGACCTTCGGTTCTTTCCTATGTCATGTTTTTTTACTTTATTTTAGAGTAAAATCTCCAACACAAGAAGTGCTAGGAGGAATGCTTGCAAGTAGTCTAACCACTGGCAATCCCTCAGACAAAACAGATAGATCTGGGGCTTAGGACACCATGGCTCTTAACAAAGCTCACCAACTGTAATTCATGGGGTGTCATCTACCTGATTAAATGCCCCTGTGCGCTCATGTATGTGGGCATGACCACTCGCAAAGTGAGGAACAGGATTGTTGAACATCCCAGTTCCATTAGGTGTAAAAAATCCAACACCAAATTGACCAGACACTTCCTTGAGGTAGGGCATAGTGAGGATGAACTGACTTGGGTGATACTGGATAAACCTAACTATGATACACCAATGGGCCCTCTAGATAAGATTCTCTTCCGGAGGGAACAACGTTGGGTATTGCGGATAGGTATTCATAAGAGGGGACTTAACAATGATATTCCTTGGTGTTCCCTATGAATGAGTTGATCATCAAAGAAAACCCCTTTAGGATATCTGTTTCTTTAAGTATACAACCTCTGAGTGATTCTCCCCTATATGCCTATGTGGAAAACTGTACTGATTGGTACCCATATGATAACACTTTTATGGGACACACAATTATATGACACGTGCAACACTTTTCTTCCAGACCGGGATGACTCTGATCCTTATGTCTGTGGGACTGTTTAAGAAGTAATCTTTTTGTCTTTTGTCCATGCCTTCAACATGTATCCTTTCTGAAGAGAAAGTTGACACGATCATAAAAAGGCCACATGAAGGACACATGTCTGTCATATTAGGTCCTCATTATCAGAGATGAGAGATACACTTCCGTGACATGCTACACATATAAGCTATTTATAGTTTAAAATTACAAAGGTTCACCGTTTTAGATAAAACGGACTATTGGGTAATAATTTAAGTAAATATTTTACAATTGTATTGATTTAAGTCCCCACACATTTTGAATAATATTGTGCCCATGATCGTTGGTTTTCTCTTCTTTCAAATTTAAATCGTCTCCGTAGAGTCAGGACTACAGCTTCCACAATCCCTGTGACTCCGCTTCCGGGTTGAGGTGGTGACGCGTAGGTCACTTCCGCCAAACTGCGCCTATAGGGGAGCGTCTTCCGTAGTCTCTTCCCTGCTGGCCCTTCACAGACGCGGCGGTCAAGACCATAGAAGTAAGAAGCTCCCCTGAGGCGCTTTTAGTTATGTAAAGCTGGGCTGACGTTGAGATGATTATGGGTATTGTCACCACATTGATTTGTAAACAATCCTTTGTAGTTTTCAGAGACACACTCTCTCGCTGGGCGACCCGATAGACCCGGCCACTCATTTGCGGATGGGTGGAGAAAACATATATCTTTTCTCTGAGTTAATTGCTAGGGGTGTACCTTTTGCCGTTCCATGCTGGTCCAGCCCGCATTAACATAACTTTACAATTGTTGTGTTTCGAACTACGATCTGGTAGATCCTACGATATTCTCTTAGGAATGGTTTGAAGAGAGCAACAGCGTATTTATTTATCTACTCTCCCTCTAAACATATTGCTAGCTAACCGGACATTAGTAATAGACAGAGTAGAAGAAGTGACGATTTGAGATTTGTCTTCTGTCTAACTTAATGAGGTTTAGAGACTATTGGTTTCAGATCTCTTGGGAAGTTGTCTTGGGAGGTTGATATATATATTTATGTCCGATAAATACACATACATGCTTGATTAGGATATGGCCCCCATTCTTCTATCTATCAGAGGAATTTGTGTGAGTTGACCATAATTGGGTATGTTAGAAGAAATTAAGGAACCGTGTAGTTGTACCTATATGTTTTTTGTTACCACCTTTTGTATACCCTTGTAGCTCCAACCTGCCATGAAGGGACTGATTAAGGGGGTGCTTATTTTATAGGTGACAAATGGTATGGACTGATGTAGTTGGTTATTGACATACAACTGCGTCACATTTGGTTTGCAGTGTTGGTGATGGACACTGGTGTGGTGAAGAAAATGGAGGAATGTTATTGTATACTGTGTTTTGATTTGTTTTTGTGTTTGTATTTTCACAGCATCTTATGGACCTTACTAGATGGGTACCACAATTCTGCCCCATACCAGTGAAATTATGATTTTAATTTTTCAATTTTCTTTAAAGCAGAGTGACTTATAGTTTTGGTCCTGAGGAATGCCATGAACCTCTTGGTCTATGTAGGCAGAAACATGTCGACCAAGTTATAGAATAGGGTAATATCAATATCCCTATCTCACTAAGCTTGTTTTTAAGTCTATCCATTGGGGGTACCAGAATAAAAGTTGTCCTCACCCACCAAGAGATAGTTTTAAACTCACACATTAGTTTTTGTTTTTGTTTTTGCACTCTACCCCTGTCTCCCCTATACGATAGAGGAAACTCATAGCTTGGATGACAAACCTCCCCTGCTCCTCTCCTAAGTTGTAGCCCACACTGGGTACCTTGCGGTCCCAGTGTGAAGAGGGGACCCCATGATGAAGCATGTCACCCTAGGGTGAGTAAGGGATCTCGTCTTAACAAAGTAGTGCTTTTGAGTTCACATATTCCTCTTTTTGTTCGCGTTTTTCTTCTTAGTTACCATCCTTGTACTTTATGTGAGATAAATCCCTCGGTGGTAGCATTCCATCCCATAATTGTTTTACCCATCATGCCACCTCACATTGGAACCAGCCATGTGCAAATCAGTCTTCATCCTGCTCCAATAAGAACAGTAAAGCCAGAACTAACAAAGAATGTCCTCTCTGACCAGAGCACAAGCAACACAAGACAGGTTTAGGCCTAGTTGGGCCTCTTAGTTAGGTACAGGTTGGTTCCAGTGGCATAGTGAAAACAAGACCTACATCGGGGCATACCATTGGCCACTTGGCCATTGGCCATTTATTATGGAATTGGATGGGGAACATTAAACTTAAAGTTGATGTCTGTAAAACCGAGGTGGTGGTCATGAAGGGCCGTAATTATCTTTTGTGTAGGCTATTATTGAGCTTGTGAAATGGGCACTGTCCCTACTGCTTCAAAGACTGTCAAGAGTCTTGGCATCAGGCTTGACTCCCAACTGACCATATCGGCTCAAATAACTTCAGTGAGTTTTTCATGTGCTTACCATCTTCAGATTCCCTTATTATCTATGGACTGCAAGCACACCATAGTTAAAGCTCAGATTAGATCCTGCCCGGATTAGGCAGATGCACTGAGCTTGGTCCTTAAAAAATATATTTAAAAAACTACAGGTTATCCAGATCTGTACAGCTCACTTGATTTTTAGATGACCGTGTAGCACGAATTCCAAACCTTTACTTCAAAAACTGCATTGGATCCCTATCGCTCTACGTATTCAAGTTAAAGTTTGTTGCATCATCATTAAAGTCTTCAACTTAAACTCTCTTTGTTTTATCAGTAATCTTCTTCAGAGAAATATCCCAACCAGAACCTTGAGATCATTTTCTGCAAATCTCCTCACTGTCCAGAGAATTAAGAGGCAAAGTTAGAACTTGGTGAATAGTATGCTCCATCACAAACGGGGCAGGGGTCCTGTCCGACGTATTACAAGTGTATTATATTCTGTGACACTGGTGATATGGCAGACAAGATATCCATCACGTGTTGACAGATTATCCCATCCCACAAACTCTATATAAGGCCCAAAAACTATCTTGTACTAATCATTCAGACTTTGGAATTCACTTCCCTCTGTTCTAAGGCTGGAGCGTTCCTTCCTGTCTTTCTGTTATTTCATTCTCATCTCAAAACCTAGCTACTTAGTCAAGCTTTTGAGGTCAAAAGAATAATCGAACAATGGCCTTTCATTTGCTCCTCTGTACAGTCACGTGCCAAGAGGCCACAGCTGATAGAGCATGCAACTAATGACACATAAACTCAACATAACATAGCACAGCATGGCATAACATAACATAACAAAATATAACATAACATGATCTGGGGATTAAGTCCTCCTCTCTGACTCCTCAACGGAACCTTTGCAGATTGTAGCATTAGCAGGAACACAGTAGTCACCTGCTCCTGACCTGCAGATTGAGAGCACTTTGCAGTTTTTATAACACTATTCAGTTAAAGTTTGTTTGCATATTCAATAAAAGAGCTCAAATGAGATAGATGGTCTTTAGTGCCACTAAACTCCAAACACCTATCACTCTAATATATGAGCACTGAAACTGGTAAAATAAATATAGATTAAATATTTTTGGTCTATTGCATCTATTAAATACCTTTTGGAGAGATAAGCTACAATATATTTTAGCGTGGATAAGTCCTTATTTCGTTCTAGATATAGCGTCATGGTTAACAAACTACATAGCTTATTAAAGTTGTTGATTGTTTTTGAAAATTAAGTTAAAATATATGTATTTTTTTGAGCCTATGCTCCATAAAGTTCATAGTCAGATATTAATGTAGAAAAACTGAGCAAATTTTCCACAGTGTTCGGTGAAACCTACTTCCTCAAAACAGACCATATTGACTTGTTTCAGCGCTCCTCACACTTAAGAATACAAAAATGTAGAGAAGAGCTAACTCATCACAAAGTTTGCCTGGTGAATTTTGAGAAAATTCCAATTGCAAAATCTCCAATTCTCCTGGAGAGTGTTTTGTTCCAGTCTACATAAATTTAGTAATGTCACTAATTTCTGTTTCTCAATTGGTCTTGATTTTGTAAATCACTGAACAACCATTTAAAGCCATAAATAAGTATCAATTACAAATCCATTATGAGGAATCTTAGGAGTTGCATCGCACTGGCACCATGCAACATGGTGCAAGCACAACACAACTCTAAAATGCGATTTATGAAGCCACACAAGGCCACTTTGTGCCCTGACTGGCTTCATAAATCTGAAGTAAGGCAACGCAGCGCAAAGTGTTCCATGGGTATTGCGTGGGTGTTCCCACGCAACTCCCATAGATTTTGATGCACCCAGATTTGACATCGCTGGTAGACCTGGGAATAGACCAAAGAGATACGGCTTCTAAGGGGAAGCTTAGCGAGGAAAGATATCTTTATTTCTTCTCATTACTTCCTCTTTCTATGTATGCTGCAATGCAACACACATAGAAAGAGGAATATGTCTCTCAGGATTGCTTGTGTGGAGGAAGGTGCCCATTCCTGCACAAAAACAATCCTGCATGCAACACAGGCACCCTAGCACCATGGTGCAAGGGTTCCTGCGTTGGCGCTAGGCAGCCCATTGTGCATTAGCACTGGGGAAAGGACTGGAATGTACCATATTGTAATAAATACAGTGCATTCCTGCCTTTTCCCTGCAAAGCAGCGCAGCAAGGTGACTTGCTGCGCTGTGTTACAAATATATAAATATGCCCCCTACGTTTCCAGTTTTTCGCTATCAAAGAATGTTATAGTGTCCAAGATGAATTTGAAGATATTGTCATACCCAAATAGTCATAGGTCTTGACTGCTTCCAGGAAAGAATCTTCAAATGACCAACTGAAAGTAACAGAAGATTTGCTAAAGATTATTATTGTAGTTTTTGATAAGTTCACCTTTATTCGATTTTGCCTGTGCCATAAATCCAAGAAACTGTTGTATATCTATACGGGTCTTGTCCATTACATTTAGGAGCATATTTATCAAGAAATCACGCAGCGCAACACAGCAAGTCAGCTTGCTGCACTGCACTGTGCTGCGTGATAGGGAAAGGGCAAGAATGTACTGTATTTAACATTATATGGTGCATTCCTGTCTTTTCCTTGAGCTGGCACACAATGTGCTGTCAAGCACCAACCCAGGCACCCTTCATTCATGGTGAAAGGGTGCATGTGTTGTGTTTGTATTTCCCCAGTTCCCAGGCTGATCGCCTGATCAAGCAATGTCGTTATGACTGTCTAATTAGACAGAGGAGACTTACACTCTCCTTGTACTCATTTTTCAGATTGTGGTGTCAAAGGGTTAACTCTGAAATTCATTAAACTGACAGGTATTTATACATATCGGTTATGACACGGTGGCCTTAATACACTACCCACCGTTTGTTTTTAGGGTCTTTGATAGCAGTTGTTTCCTGTGCTCTATTTTTCAGATTAATACTACTTGAGTTAAACCAAGGAATCTGGTTCTCATTTAAGCGAATATGGTGGAAGGGACATTATTACTTTGATTCACCCTCCAAGTAAGAGACTATAATTCACCATTGCTCATAATGTATCCCAACCTAACACAATAGATGGGTAGATTTATATGCACATTATTTTTACAGGTGCGTTTTTCTGCTCTCCTTTGTTTGGAGCCCTCGAGCCCGACTTGTTTCACCAGCCTCCCCGAGCGGGGCTTTTCACGGTAAATAATAGGGACTGATGCCCTTCTGTTACTTTATATGTTTTTAGTGTTTTGAGGTCTTCTGTGTTCTAAGTTATTTTTATGGTATCGATCCCTAGGTGCCCCCCTCCTCTCCCTCATCACTACAGTCCTGAGGAAGACCCCCTTTGTAAGGATTGCAAGGACCTACACTCAGTTTGGGGTCGAAACGTCGACACTTCATATGCTGCCAGTATAATCAAAAGTAATTGTTTTACTGTGTTGTGTTGCTTCCTATACATGGCTATAGAATACAACATATTACTAATGTAATTGTGAAGCTTTTGGCTAAATGATGTGCCATGCAATTAGAATAATGTGATCTGCACAATACTCTAACTTCACGTACCCCGTTACCATCACCTAAATCACAGATTTTTCCCTACTTCTCCCCCCCCCTTTTTTTTCCTCTGGGCACTTGCAGCTTTTTAAAGTGTTTTTGCAATCAATATGTGTTCAGTGTGATTAAATAACACTGTTGCAATATATATACGTTTTCTTTGAAGTTTGTGAAACCTTTGTTTATATATTTTTTATACACTGTTGAATGTACCTTTACTGGGACCACCCATTATTGTACTGTGGGAATGACTGGGCGGATCAAGGTGGATCATTAGGATATCTTATATGCTTTAATGTAGTTTGTCGAGTTGAAGGCGTAGAGTTTGGGCTGGTTATGAATATGTGCGGGGAGGAGGTAGGAGACAGTATGGTCACATAGGTATATGGGAATAACTAAACTACACATCCTTTCTGGCCTAGAGGGAGTGTGGTGGAATGTCAGGGAGGGGCTGGGAGGGGGCCGCTCTAGTTAATTATGACGGGTGGGAGGGCAGCTGCAGTTAAGTGTAGGGCTAATCCTGTAAGGGCCCCGGGCTCAGTGTAGTCTGGTGCAGTTTCGATTCTATGAATGTCAAATACTTTTGCCAGTGTCTCTAAAGTGTTTTTGGGTGTTGTCTTGTGCCAACTCGTGTTCCGACACCAATGCCCTGCCAAGGTCGGCAATCCATACTTGCAGATGTGGGGGTGAGTTTGACTTCCAAGCCATAGCTAGTCTGCGTTTAGCAAGACCGAGTGGTAGGTCTAGAAATTTATTGATAGTTTTACGCTGTGAATTACGCTTAGTTACACCCAGCAAGAAGTGGGGGCCCTGTGCTGTGACTGTTGTGCCAGTAGCCTCTGAGAGTATGGTGGCCACCTTGTTCCAATACACTGTTATCTGAGGGCATTGCCAAACCATATGTATGTACGTGGCTTCGGGACTGAGGCAGCGGGTGTAGACGTCCGGGGTGCCCTCATACATACGTGCCAATCTGTGTGGGGTTAGGTATTTATGGTGAAGGTAGTTGAATTGGGTGTATTTGAGTCTGGCATTTATAGATATTGCCTTGGGGTAGCCAATGCACTGCGCCCACTGTTTATCAGTTAGTGTAGTTGACAGTGCCGCGTTCCAATATTCTCTGAGTGATGTTATGGGCAATACAGTGTCTGATCGCAAGGAGTTATACAGCATAGTAATTGCTCTTCTGCCCGTTCCGTGTGTCAACAGTGTTTGGAGCGTGTTGGATGTTTTGGGCTTGTCTCGTGTGTTGCCCCACATCCTGAACAACTGATGTGTGAGTGACGCATATAATAAGAATGAACCTGGGGATATGCCACAGTCATCTACAATAGATTCGAAGTCACAGATTGCGGAGTTGACGAATATGTCTCCCCATGTCGTTATGCCGGCTTATAACCAGTTCGCCATTTTCGGAAAGGAATTGTTTCCTTCCCCACTCCTTAGTGGGTCTCTTCATCCTAGGACTTCCCATCTGTACCTTTCCAGGGTTGTTACGAATAAGACGCGGTCATCATCCTCGCATCTAAGGAGTACTTATTGTGATATAGTGGTTTAAACACGGGAGGGTGTACTCCCTCAAGAGATTTCCTCTCGGCCCTTACGGCCATGGGAGAGGGCTCTTTCTCATCTTTGCCGGAATTGTGATAGAGTTTATCTGGGATCACCATCTCGGAGCCATTTAGCCACTCTAATATTGTAGTTTGGCGCAGATGGGAGGACCAACATCCCAGTTCGGTGGTGTTATGATTTGCCGGCCATACCATTAGCCATAGGAGCTGTGCAGCTGCATAATAGTGTTCATAGTTAGGAGCTCCCAGTCCGTCTTCTGTAATTTGAGCATAGAGTTTCGGAAGGGTAACTCGGATTTGCCCCAGATTAGAGATTTTACAAGAGATTTCAAGTCTCGAAACAGACTACCCGGCAGATGGAATGGGAGAGCTGCAAAGAAATGCAGTAGCCTGGGGAGCAGCAGCATTTTGGATATGGCTATACGCCCCATTGTGGAGAGTGGTAATTCTGTCAAAAACGCCAATGAGGAGCGAGCGTTGGTAATCGCTTTGCCTAAAGAACCATCTATGATATCTGCTTGGGAGTGATATATTTGAACTCGCGGATATTTAAAGGAGTCCTAGGCCCAAGTGAGGGGACCCTGTGGTAAAGTCACTCTTTGTAGGGGGTACTGGGGTGTCACTGGGAACAGAAGGGATTTTCCCCAGTTCACCTTGAGGCCAGAAATGCATCCGTATCGATCCAGCAAGTCCATCAAACCACGTAGCAGTGTCTGTTGGCCTCAAAGGTATATCAGTGCATCATCAGCATAAAGTGAGACAAAATGCCATTGATTATGTGCCTTGATGCCCCAGTCCTTCACTCGACTGCGCATCGCACATGCAAGGGGCTCCATCGCCAAGGCAAAAATGATTGGCGATAGAGGGCATCCCTGTCTGGTGCCCCTTTTGATATTGAAAGAATCTGAGATCAGGTGACCTGTCTTAACTCGTGCCTGCGGTGTACTGTATAGTAGTTTGATCCATTGTAAAAACTTAGGACCTATACCATATTTTTCCAGCACCGCTCTTAAATAATCCCATCCCAGGATGTCAATGCCTTCTCTGTATCCAGAGAGGCGATCCATGACTGTTCCCCTGTTGTGCGTGCCCATTCTAGTAGCAGGAAGAGCCGGCATAGATTAAGGCTGGTGTTCCTCCCAGAGATGAATCCATTTTTGTCCGGATGTACCAGTAATTATGTTATTTCTATTAATCTATTGGCCAGTACCCTATCCAGTATTTTATAATCTGTGTTCAGGAGGGATACCAACTGTAGCGGGTATCTGCCCGGCTTTAGGAGTATCACTAGTATGGCCTCCCGAAGTGAGGATGGTAGTACACCCCACTCATAGGCATCTGTATACACCCGGTGGAGGCGATGGACCAGCTGCGCACTAAACGAAGCGTAGACCTCCAGGCGGCAACCATCAGTCCCCGGGGTCTTCCCCCTTGCCAGTTGCTGGATAGCCTCTGTTAATTCAGTATCTGAGATAGGGGATTCTAAAACTGTGTGTTGAGTATGTGGGATCTGGGGGAGTGTTATGTGGTCAAGGAAGAGCTGTAGTTCTGTCATGTCATAAGACGGGGGCGCCGCTATATAGAGACATATAATATTGACAGAAGGCCAAGTTGATCTGAGTGTTGTTAACTAGGTGGCCCTCTAAATTGTGGATGGTGGTGATAGGTGTTTGTTCTGAATCTGTCTTCAGCAACCAGGCTAGTGTCCTGCCCGCTTTATCCCCTTCCGTGTGTCTTATGGCTAGATATTTTTTGTAGTCTAGAGCGCACTGTCAATCCAGCGCCTCCTTGTGTGACAGTCTGGTTTGGGCCACTGTTGTCGTTATTTGGGGTATGGTGGGCAACAGACACTTGCAGCCCTGTAACTGTCATGGATCTGGATGGGCAGGCATGCCTGGCGAGTGAGTGCGAGTCTGTGTTTCCGCGTACGTCCATAGCACTCGACGACGTTAGGAAGCTTGTACTGGTTGGCGGTCTAGCCTCCGTCTACCGGAAGCAGACGCCAGTACGGACATTGAGCGCTACCGGGAAAAACCACATAACTGCCTGCGGTGCCCGCGGATCAGCGCTTTGGATTATCGCTTCACCCTGCAGAGTACGTTCGTGCAGCCCCAGCGGAATTCCCTTCCTAGGTCCTTGCACGCGCAGGAGCGCTTGCTTCCTTCTTGATTTAGGCTCGCGCTGGTGCGCGCAGCTGTTTTCCCGTAGCTCGGGGCACGCGCTGGAGCGCTTGCTCACAACTTGCCTGTGGTTAGTGCTGGAGCACTTAGCCGTTCTTTGTTACCTATTGATAAGCGCAGGAGCGCTTATCTTTTAATTTCAAGCTTGACTGCGTGAGCAGGTACGCCTTATTTTTCTTTTACGTTTCCTCTGTCTCAAGCGCAGGAGCGCTTGTCAATTACGTTGCCTCAGTTGCAAGTGCAGGCGCACTTGTCAATTCCTTTTCCTCAATTGCACACGCGCAGGAGCGCTTTACAATTTCCTTATCCTTTTACACACGCGCAGGAGCGCTTGTCTATTCCTTTGCCTCAGGTACACGCGCAGGAGCGCTTGCTAGTTTCAGTTGCCACAGTCACACACGCAGGAGCGCTTGCTAGTTTCAGTTGCCACAGTCACACGCGCAGGAGCGCTTGCCAATTTCACTGACCCTGCTGAAGACGTCTCTTTTCCATCCTTCATGGTGCCACACATAAGGTGACTATACGATACACTGAGCACTGTGGTGTACTTTGTATGGGCACGTTTGAATGTATCAGTGGTAATAGTGTTCCCCTGCGCTTCTCCCAGAGGGATTCCGGGAACACAGTGGGGTTACCATTCTGGTCTTCAGGAGGATATCTTCCATACCACTAGCTTCCTCCCCTGGTCCCATCTTCATCCTGGGCAGTACACACGCATGTCCTAGGGTAAGGTGGGAGACGGTGGCGGTTGTTCATGTCATCTCTGCGAGATTACTTAACAAGCAGAAGGTAAGACTTGTGGGGTCCTGACAGAATCCAAAGCCCACGTTGATTAACTCACCTGGGCGACATGAGCAACCCCGACATCACCCTGCAGGACATAGCAACCATGCTCAACAGCATGCAGACAGAAAACCTCAGTTTATGCCAGGATATTACGGTCTTGCAAAATCAGGTAGCTGTTGGTTTAACGGGGCCTTGGGGTCCGTCTCCTACTTCGAGGGTTAGGCAGGAGGGGTTATTGAGGCCTCCTTTGTTCAATCCTGGGGGTCGTCTGCATCTCCTTCACATATTACTCCTCCCATTCAAGTGATAGCCCCACACTCCGTACAGTTAGCCCCCCCAGAGCGCTTTTATGGCGACAGTACCAAATACAGTATTTTCCTTAACCAATGTCATTTGCACTTCATGGCTCGAGCATCTGCCTTTCCGGATGACGCTTCCAATGTTGCTTTTATCCTTTCCTACCTGGGGGTTGACGCTGCCCAGTGTTCCATATCTCTGCTGGAGAATGATGATCCCATGTTGTACAGTCTTCCGGTATTCAAGGAGACCATGCGAAGAATGTTTGCCCGTCACACGTTCGTACAAGCCGCAGACAATGAGCTTCTTAGCCTGAAACAGGGCAACACAGACTTGTTACACTACATCACTACCTTCAGTAGACTAGCGATTGAAGCACGGTGGCCCGAGTCCAAAAAGGTGTCCGTATTCTTCAGGGGTTTACGTGATGAACTAAAGGACCTCATCTCCCAGATGCCAGAACCCCTAGAATCGATCGGTCCATTTATCGATCTGGTGGTCAAGCTGAATTACAGGATACAGGAACGAAAGACCGAAGAAACAAGGGTAGCGATTCCCGGTTCCTGGCATACAGAAAAAAACCTAGAGATGAGCCAGCAAAACCCCATGACGCCCCAGAACCTATGCAGATAGGTGGTATCCGTGGTCCACTCACCAAGGAAGAGAAGGAAAAAAGGAGAAAACAGAACTAGTGCTTATATTGCGGCAAAGGCGGACACTTTGTCAGGGAATGTCCTGTAAAGCCATCCAAACCAAGAGGGAGGAAACCCTTTGCCCTTCTGATATCCAAGGGAGACGGGTCGGGAAACGAGGTAACCCAGTAGAAAATGGGGTCCAGCTACTGGGTTCTTCGTCCTTCAAGACACCGACCCATGCCTTCTGTGGCAGCGATACCAAAGGGGATGATGGACGGAGCGCTTGAGCTAATCAAACACTCACCCCCAGTCAACTGATCTGGGTTTAATCCATCATCATTCTTTAGCTCACTCCACCACCCCACTTCAGACATGGCCATATGCAAATCAGTCTGACCCTGTGCCTCATGGGAACAGTCCAGCCCGAACTGCCAAGCCATGTCTTCCCTGGACCGGAAACAAGCATCCTGGGACCGGTTTCTGGCTATTCAGCCGTCATCAGCCAGGCTAGCTTGAATCCAGTGGCAAAGTGAGCAAGGGACCCACGTCTGGGCATACCCTGCCAACTAAGGGCGAACAAAGCGATACCAAAGGGGATGATGGACGGAGCACTTGAGCTAATCAAACACTCACCCCCAGTCAATTGATCTGGGTTTAATCCATCATCATTCTTTAGCTCACTCCACCACCCCAGTTTAGACATGGCCATATGCAAATCAGTCTGACCCTGTGCCTCATGGGAACAGTCCAGCCCGAACTGCCAAGCCATGTCTTCCCTGGACCGGAAACAAGCATCCTGGGACCGGTTTCTGGCTATTCAGCCGTCATCAGCCAGGCTAGCTTGAATCCAGTGGCAAAGTGAGCAAGGGACCCACGTCTGGGCATACCCTGCCAACTAAGGGCGAACAAAGCGATACCAAAGGGGATGATGGACGGAGCGCTTGAGCTAATCAAACACTCACCCCCAGTCAACTTATCTGGGTTTAATCCATCATCATTCTTTAGCTCACTCCACCACCCCAGTTCAGACATGGCCATATGCAAATCAGTCTGACCCTGTGCCTCATGGGAACAGTCCAGCCCGAACTGCCAAGCCATGTCTTCCCTGGACCGGAAACAAGCATCCTGGGACCGGTTTCTGGCTATTCAGCCGTCATCAGCCAGGCTAGCTTGAATCCAGTGGCAAAGTGAGCAAGGGACCCACGTCTGGTCATACCCTGCCAACTAAGGGCGAACAAAGCGATACCAAAGAGGATGATGGACCGAGCGCTTGAGCTAATCAAACACTCACCCCCAGTCAACTGATCTGGGTTTAATCCATCATCATTCTTTAGCTCACTCCACCACCCCAGTTCAGACATGGCCATATGCAAATCAGTCTGACCCTGTGCCTCATGGGAACAGTCCAGCCCGAACTGCCAAGCCATGTCTTCCCTGGACCGGAAACAAGCATCCTGGGACCGGTTTCTGGCTATTCAGCCGTCATCAGCCAGGCTAGCTTGAATCCAGTGGCAAAGTGAGCAAGGGACCCACGTCTGGGCATACCCTGCCAACTAAGGGCGAACAAAGCGATACCAAAGGGGATGATGGACGGAGCGCTTGAGCTAATCAAACACTCACCCCCAGTCAACTGATCTGGGTTTAATCCATCATCATTCTTTAGCTCACTCCACCACCCCAGTTCAGACATGGCCATATGCAAATCAGTCTAACCCTGTGCCTCATGGGAACAGTCCAGCCCGAACTGCCAAGCCATGTCTTCCCTGGACCGGAAACAAGCATCCTGGGACCGGTTTCTGGCTATTCAGCCGTCATCAGCCAGGCTAGCTTGAATCCAGTGGCAAAGTGAGCAAGGGACCCACGTCTGGGCATACCCTGCCAACTAAGGGCGAACAAAGCGATACCAAAGGGGATGATGGACGGAGCGCTTGAGCTAATCAAACACTCACCCCCAGTCAACTGATCTGGGTTTAATCCATCATCATTCTTTAGCTCACTCCACCACCCCAGTTCAGACATGGCCATATGCAAATCAGTCTAACCCTGTGCCTCATGGGAACAGTCCAGCCCGAACTGCCAAGCCATGTCTTCCCTGGACCGGAAACAAGCATCCTGGACCGGTTTCTGGCTATTCAGCCGACATCAGCCAGGCTAGCTTGAATCCAGTGGCAAAGTGAGCAAGGGACCCACGTCTGGGCATACCCTGCCAACTAAGGGTGAACAAAGCGATACCAAAGGGGATGATGGACGGAGCGCTTGAGCTAATCAAACACTCACCCCCAGTCAACTAATCTGGGTTTAATCCATCATCTAGGTGTGGATGTGTCGTTACGAGCACAGACAGGCCAGGTATGGCAGGTCACAGCCCTTATCGATTCCGGAGCCACGGGAAATTTCATTGATACCCAGTATATGACGGGTCTAGGTATGGTTACTGTAAACAAAGAAAAAACAGAAACCGTAAAGGCTGTGGACGGCACGGATCTCACTTCTGGTCTTATCCGTTACCAGACCGAGGACATGGAGATGACGTTTGGGAACAAGCACACGGAATCCATCACCTTCGATGTTGTAGACGCACCCCAGTTCCGCTTGATACTAGGTCTCCCATGGCTAGTGACCCATAACCCACGTATCGATTGGGTATCCAGGGTTATGACATTGGATTCAGCTCATTGTAACTACTCCTGTTACCCACAGACAGACTCCTCTGGTGCAAGGGCTGTTCAAGCCCATGCGCTACCCCTGACTGGGATGGGTACGGTTACTCAGGGGGACGTGCCTGAAGTATACCGAGACCTGGCTTCAGTGTTCGACAAAAAGGAGCTAACACATTACCTCCTCATCGCAGTTTTGACTGCAGGATAGATCTAATCCCAGGATCCATGCTTCCCTGTAGCCGTGTCTACTCTCTTACGGAAAAAGAAAACGATCACCTTCGCACGTACCTAGATGAATATATACGCAACGGATTCATACGCCATTCCAGATCGCCTGTTTCGTCTCCCCTCTTTTTCGTGTCCAAGAAGGAGGGGGACCTGAGAACGTGCATTGACTTCAGGGCCATGAATGCCATAACAATAAAAAACCGGTATCCTTTACCCCTAATATCCAACCTGCTGGACCAGGTGAAAGACGCCGCCATCTACACCAAGCTAGATTTATGGGGGGCCTATCACCTCGTCAGGATCCGGAAGGGTGACGAATGGAAGACTGCTTTTCGAACCAAATATGGTGTGTTCGAATACCAAGTCATGCCTTTCAGACTCTGTAACACCCCTGCAGTCTTCCAGTATTTCATCGATGAAGTGCTGAGGGATTTCATCGATCTGTGTTGCATCGTCTACATAGATGACATCCTGATTTTCTCTAAAACCACACCAGAACACGCTCAACATGTACGTACCATCCTCCAACGACTACAACATCACAGTCTGTATGTCAAGTTAGAGAAAAGTGTATTCCACACCACTTCAGTCGAATTCCTGGGTCATATCCTAACCCCTGCAGGAATAGAAATGGATACTAGGAAGGTTGAAACCATATTGCAATGGACGTCCCCTTGTTCGGTGACACAAGTCCAGAGATTCCTGGGGTTCGCTAATTTCTACCGTCGCTTCATTACAGGTTTCTCAAAGATCGTCACTCCCATCAACAGTTTATTACGCAAGGGCGTCCAATTCATCTGGGACCTCAAGACAGAACACGCTTTTCAGGAACTAAAGACAAGGTCACTACTACTCCCGTCTTGATACACCCCAACCCTGAACAGCCGTTTGTAGTAGAAGCTGATGCCTCACAAAACGCTCTGGGGGGCGTGTTGTCACAAAGAGACGCCAAGACGGGCCTGTTACACCCCGTGGCCTTTTATTCCAGGAGACTACAACCAGCAGAACGTAATTACACAATATCAGATCGCGAACTCCTGGCCATTAAAGCAGCCTTTGAAGAATGGCGCCATTACCTAAAGGACGCAAAACATCCAGTGACCATTTACACAGACCATAGGAATCTGCAGTTCCTCCGCTCAGCCCGAGCCCTTACCTCCAGGCAGTTGCATTGGACCCTGTTTTTTAACGAATACAATTTCCAGATTACTTATCGACCCGGCAGAGAGATCGCTAAAGCTGACGCCTTGTCCCGCCTTGAAGAAACCGAAGAACCCTCAACCACAGCAGAGCCAGCATCCATCATTCCCGAACACTGTTTTCAGGGGGTAGTCCTTTCCTCTACCTTCTTATCCCAGCTATGCAGCGACATAAAACAAAAAGATCCGGCGACATGTATTGGTGAACTCAAGGGAATCACAGCACAGGATGGATTCCTGTACAAAGGAGACTGCTACTACCTACCTCTGGTAGCACACCAACAACAGGCACTATACATGTGTCATGATCACCTGTTCACCAATCCCCCAGGATACCATAAAACAATGGATCTGCTACAGAGACATTTCTGATGGCCAGCCATGAACACCGATGTACACGCCTACATAGCTCGTTGTGCCATCTGTGCTCAAGGAAAGTTCACGTCTCAAACCTCAGTAGGGTTATTACATCCTATTCCTGTGCCTCCATGTCCCTGGCACACTATCTCAATGGATTTCATCGTTGAACTGCCCAAGACCAAAACAGGTTACACCACCGTCCTCACCATCGTGGACCACCTGACCAAGATGGCTCATTTCGTGCCCTTGAAGAAGCTACCTTCGGCGGCTGAATTAGCAGTGGTCTTCCTGTATAACGTGGTATGCTTACACGGGATACCGTCTGTGCTGATCACAGACAGAGGCTCCCAGTTCATATCCAGGTTCTGGAACGAAGTGTGCAACACCATGGAAATGGAAGTGCGCCTGTCATCGGCATACCACCCCCAAACAGATGGGCAAGCGGAGAGAACTAACCAAACCATGGAACAGTACCTTCGCTGCCTTCTGTTGACCGTGGAAAAGGAAGGGTCAGAAGTACTATGGATGGTGGAATACGCCTACAACAACAATAAACACACTGCCATAGGTATGTCACCTTTTTACTGTCTCCAAGGATGACATCCATGAACAGTACCCTGGGAAGAACCGCAGACCAGTCCCATGCCCACATGCTTTGCTTAACGACCTCTGGCAACAAACGTGTTTCGAGTTAGCCAAGGCCAAGGAAACCTATAAGCAGAACGCCGATAGACACAGACAAAAAGAACCCGACTACAAGGTGGGGGACAAGGTGTGGGTGTCCATAAAGAATCTCAATGTGCACGGCCCCAAGAAGCTGTTGCCACATTACGTAGGTCCCTACACTAATAAATGTAAATGTAAATCCAGTATTTGTAAAGCGCGAACAGCTACCCGAAGGCATCCCGGCGCTGGGGGCCGTCGGGAAGATTAAGCAAGCTATTGCCCAGAGTCACATGGTGCTGGGCTGACCTGCCACCAGTGCCGGGGATCGAACCGTGAGCCCCAGATTCCAGCATCAGTCGCCCTGGCCGCGGCACCACACCTCTTTCCTAATAATAAGGTGATCAACCGTGTTTCCATGAAACTTACTCTGCCAGCTCAAATGAGAATACATCCCGTTTTCCATGTGTCGCTCCTAAGGGCCGCACACCCTGAATGTTTGGCCACTTCCCCTCCACCTCCTGTTCTCAGGGATGACCACGAAGAGTATGAAGTCAGGGCTATTCTTGATTCCCGTAGGACTCGGGGTAGGCTCTTTTACCTGGTGGACTGGAGGGGTATGGTCCTGAAGAGAGGTCCTGGGAGCCCTTGTCGCATGTTCGCCATGCTTCCCAGTTGGTTCGTGCCTTCCATGTTAGTCATCCCCTGAAGCCTCGTCCTGCCACCCCTGTGTAGCCAGTGGGAGGGCTCTGTCTTGGGTGGGGGTACTGTCATGGGTCTGGATGGGCAGGCATGCCTGGCAAGTGAGTGCGAGTCCGTGTTTCCGCGTACGTCCATAGCACTCGATGACATCAGGAAGCTTGTACTGGTTGGCGGTCTAGCCTCCATCTACCGGAAGCAGACGCCAGTACGGACATTGAGCGCTTCCGGGGGAAACCACATAACTGCCTGCAGTGCCCACGGATCAGCGCTTTGGATTATCGCCTCGCCCTGCAGAGTACGTTCGTGCAGCCCCAGCGGAATTCCCTTCCTATGTACTTGTACGCGCAGGAGCGCTTGCTTCCTTCTTGATTTAGGCTCGCGCTGGTGCGCGCAGCTGTTTTCCCATAGCTCGGGGCATGCGCTGGAGCACTTGCTCACACCTTGCCTGTGGCTATTGCTGGAGCACTTAGCCTTTCGTTGTAACCTATTGATAAGTGCAAGAGCGCTTATCTTTTCATTTCAAGCTTGACTGCGTGAGCAGGTACGCCTTATTTTTCTTTTACGTTTCCTCTGTCTCAAGCCCAGGAGTTCTTGTCAATTACGTTGCCTCAGTTGCAAGCGCAGGAGTGCTTGTCAATTCCATTTCCTCAATTGCACAAGGGCAGGAGCGCTTTACAATTTCCTTATCCTTTTGCACACGCGCAGGCGCGCTTGTCTATTCCTTTGCCTCAGGTACACGCGCAGGAGCGCTTGCTAGTTTCAGTTGCCACAGTCACACGCGCAGGAGCGCTTGCTAGTTTCAGTTGCCACAGTCACACGCGCAGGAGCGCTTGCCAATTTCACTGACCCTGCTGAAGACGTCTCTTTTCCATCCTTCATGGTGCCACACATAAGGTGACTATACGATACACTGAGTACTGTGGTGTACTTTGTATGGGCACGTTTGAATGTATCAGTGGTAATAGTGTTCACCTGCGCTTCTCCTTCCAGGTGGTGTTTCCAGAGGGATTCCGGGAACACAGTGGGGTTACCATTCTGGTCTTCAGGAGGATATCTTCCATACCACTAGCTTCCTCCCCCGGTCCCATCTTCATCCTGGTCAGTACACACGCATGTTCTAGGGTAAGGTGGGAGACGGTGGCGGTTGTTCATGTCATCTCTGCGAGATTACTTCACAAGCAGAAGGTAAGATTTGTGGGGTCCTGACAGTGTCTCCATTTTGAGGCCTGCTAATTCCCTGTTGAGGGTCATTCGTGCCCCATATACTGCCTTCAACATGTGTCCACGTAAGCCCACTTTAAAAGTGTCCCACTCCAGGCCAACATTGGGTGCGGTGTCCTTGTTATCCTGGAAGTATGTTGTGATGGATTGTGTTAAAGAGGCATGCAGTGGGCCATCTTTGAGTGCCTCTAGGGGTAAACACCAGGTCGGGATTCTAGGTCTGGTTTTTGCCCAGGACAGCCGGACCTGCAATGGGTTGTGGTCCGATAGTGTAAGGCCTAGGTATTCTGCATGGGAGACCCTGGGGAAGGCCATGTGTGAGCAGTATACCAGGTCTATTCTCATGTGTAGATCATGTAGCCCTGAGTAGTGGGAGTACTCCCTATGGGTGGGATGTAGGCTACGCCAAGCATCCTGAAGGTGTAGCATTGTGGCCCATGTCTGTAAGTGTTAGGTAAAGGAAATAACTTGAGCGCTTGGGAGTGGAGGGCATGAATGGTCTGTTTCTAGATCCGGGGTGCAGTTAAAGTCTCCAACCCAGTACTTTGGTGCTAAGGGGTCATGGAGCAGGGCTGGTGTCAGTGATTGTAAAAAGAGGGATTGACCAGAGTTAGAAGCACATATTGAGATCAGCGATATAGGTTGGCCATCCAAAGTCGGGTCGGTGCAGGTATGTAGCACCTCTATAGGAGTCCCAGGTGCCACCCATATCAGAGCCTTCCTTGCATACCCAGAGTATGTGGTCCCCACTATCGTGCCCCTCTAGCGTTTGTGCATTGAAGCAATCACTTGAGTGGTCAGATGGGTTTCTTGCAATAGCGCTATAGTGATTCCACGCCTTTGTAAGTATTGATAAACCCGATGACGCTTGGCGTACCCCACTAACTCACGAACATTCCATGTCAACAGCAGAATAGGGGTTTCCTGTGTGCCGAATTGTGTAGGTTTGATTTTAAGAAGTGTTCCGAGACCCAATGTATCATGAGTATGTCCCCTGCCCACCCGTAAATGTAAGTTCCCTGTCTGGTGTCCAGGCAGTTGTATCCGTCCAGAGTAATGAGTACTATTTCATGGCACAGGTGTCGCAACATTAACAGTAACAGTCTCCAACTCCAACTCCCAGGCCTAAGCGCCAATGAGCAGCTGGCCATCAGCACTTAACTGCAACTCGAGTGTACTTGTACTTGAAGAGAGGAAGGAATGAGAGATACAGAGAGAAATATTAAATAACAATTCTTTAACAGTCACACAGTGTGGGTGGGGAGCGAAGGCTTTGGCCCACTTATGTGGTATATTGTTTGGGATCTTAAAGAGTCTTAAAGGATAGTGTTCAGGTGAGGGCGCCGTGGCATCCCTTGTCCGTACTCACCCGATCTCAGTGTCTTACAGCAAATCTGCTTAAGGTGCATCACATCAGATCATATGAAGTCTGGGGAGTGACAGTGGGCCCTTCATCCATCACCGCTGCGCGTTGTGAGTCCGTCAGCGATGGGATGTCCTCTGCCGGGTTCTCGATCTCTGAACAGGATGATGAGGGAGGGCAGGAAGCTGCATATCTTTCTGTTTCTCACCACTTGAGCCCTTACACTTGCTGCTTGGTGGGCCCTTGTCGCTGGTGTCTTCTTCGTTGGCCGTGGCGTGTTTCTGTTTGCCACCTTTGCTGAGGTGCTGTCACTCTATCCTTGTTAAAAGATAAGCAGTATTGTTCTATCCAATCCGACGCAGCCTCCCGGGTGATGCAGAAATTTGTTTTGCCTTAATGTTGTATCCTTAGGGTGGCTGGGAATTGGAGAGTGTATTTCACATTGTGTTCTCTCAGGATTTTCTTGATGTGGAGGAAGAAAGGTCTGCAGCATTTTTACCGCTAGAGTATAGTCCTGATATATGTGGACCTTGGCATTTTCAATCGACCATGGGCCGCGAGCTCTTGTAGCCTGTAGTATATAATCCCTGTCACTGTAATTAAAGAGGTGTGCCATCACTGGCCTTGGTGGGGTGCCTGGGCGGGGAGGGCTGCCAGATACTCTGTGGGCCATTTCCACAGAAAAGAATTTAGATTGTTTGCCCTGTAGGGCTGTGTCGACAAATCAAGCCTCTAGGAATAGTTCCATACTTTGGCCCTCTGCCCATTCAGGAATTCCCACTATGCGTACATCTTGAGGGGGGGCGGTGTATAATATATACACAATGGCTGATATCTGTCGCGTGGTGTGTCCAGTCCTTGGTGTCATCCGCCACAGCAAGGATGCCTCCTGTGTTCCCCCCTGTAGGGTCTAGCCTAGTCCGCAGTCTGGTCCTGCTGATCCAGAGTTGAGGGGGATGGGCGAGCTGTAACTTCACTCGTTTGTGGGGGGCGTGAAGGACCAGCTGTCCGGGTTGTGTCTATCCGCAGGGTCCCGTACCAGTTGCCGTTGGTATGCCTTGATTTACTACGGTTTAAGTGGAGCCCGTTATTCGTGCTTTAGTTGGGCAAGGACCACAATAGGGTTGGGGAGATGCCAAGTCAGTTTAAAACCATTATGTTGGGGTTGAGGGCAAGCTATGGTCTTGGTTGAACAGCCGACTGAATGCAACAGGAGGGAAACCGAGGCAACTAAGAGATTATGATCCCCATAGCAAACATCCAGGATTTCCCCCTGCCAAAAATATTTCATTATCCCTTGTGACAGAAAATATAATCTATAACTGAGACACAACCAGACAGGAAAGTATCCTGTCTGGTCCATGATGTACAAACTCAAGCATATTAATTAGATCTGGGCTAAAGTGTAACTGCCAAGTTCAATGCCCCTACGATTGCTGTGTTGTCCAATATAATTGTTAGCTAAAGGACCCAAATGAATGGTATTTGCAAACAATTTTGCAAATCCCCACAAGAAAATAAATTAAACTACTGTATGGGTGACCTATACTTACACTTTAGGTCTTCCACGAGACTGACCAGAGGATAAAAAAAGCATATTGGTGGGGTTCACAGAACCAATATATTTTAAATTGAATATAGATGAAAAATGTGCATACCTTTTATAAAAAAATAGTCTGAATTTCAGTGCTCTTGGATCCTACAACCTTTGCTCTACTCTTATGGTCTATTTAATGCAGATTGACAGATCACATTTTGCACGCCCATAGCACGAGGTGTAACACGGATGGAATAGCATGCCTACCAATCACAAGCTAAAGAGAGGATGGCCCAAGTTTTCTGGAAAGGTATAATTTCATATTATCAGGTAGAAGCAGCTTAGAGTTAATCCCAACAATGCTCCAGATCATAATGTTAATAGTGTGAGGGTGTTATTAATAGGAGTGGCCAACTGTGTACTGCAATGAGCAGGCCCAAATTGTGCAACACCATAGGAAGTGTATTCTACATTAGGATACTTAAGTCAATTATTTGCCATGAGATTGGATAATGCCTGATATCTTTTAGATAGCAGCAAGACATTTCCTGGAGGCGGGGGCTGACGAATGGTCATTGGTGAAGCTGTCAGCCCAGTCAATACCCTGTTAGGATCTATTGGTGAAGATGCGTTATAACATTTGCACAGAGGGCGTGTAATAATGCAACCTGGCTTTGCATCAAAAGGGTAAGAAAATGATAATAGGTTTCTCACATAAATTGTTTTTTTGGAAATTAATGACAATACAGTCACCATGCAGATTTTTACTGGTGGGATCTACTCAACCCACCCTTCTTGTCATGAGGATCTGGTTGCCATTAATAACAATGAACAACCTATTCTGAGAAATTTAAGGGCAGGCAGATGGCAGGAGATTTAAAATAGCCCTAATCGGGAGAGGATGTGGTCTCACGGTTAGACTGCCGACTTTGGAGCTGGTAAACCAAGGTTCGAGCCTCGGGTCGACCTCACATCCTGTGATTCTGCGGCAAAGCACTTAGGGGCTTATTTATGAGCCCCTGCGTCACTTTTGCGCCACCGATGTGTCACTTTTTGTGACGCACCAGTGGTGTAAAAATTGCGCCATGTTTCGCCATATTTACGAAGTGACGCATCTAGGTAGATGCGTCACTGTAAACCTCTGCGCTACATTATACCTGCGCCAGGTATAATGTATGCAGGGTGGCGTACCCTCGCAAAAAAGGGTCGTAGGAGTGGCGCAGCGAAATCTATGAGATTTCGCTGCGCCACTTCTAGGACGCCAATGCGTCAAAACCTTACGCCTGCCTCATGGCAGGCGTAAGGGTGACGCAGGCCCTTTCACATGGGGCTTGCCCCATGTGAAAGGAACATTGCTGGAGTTGCGTCAGGGTCCGACACTTTTTGCGCTGACAGATACGTCAGTTATACTGACGTATCTGTCCTTCCTTGCGACATGATGTGTCATATTGTAAATATGACGCATCATTGGTGTTGCAAGGAGGGCGCACTGAGAAGTGGCGCACCGCTGCTTTCACGCAGCGATGCGTCACTTCTCGTAAATGAGCCCCTTAATCTCCCCGTGCCTACCAAAAAAAAAAAAATTAATGTGTCCTTGTGTAACGTAACTGGTGCTCATGTAAAGTGCTCCAATACCTTCGGGTCGAGTTCGCGCTATATAAATCTGCACAAAAAAAAAAAAATTGTGAATGTCACTAAGTCCCGGTGCTCTACTTTAAGCAACTCATTGGTCGAGGGGCCAAAAATCTGAACTGATATAATCAGTAGAAAGGGAAATCCGTCTTTATCAGCCAAATATTCACTGCACTTGCCTTGCAGTCAAATCTCTTCAGAAAACGTAACCCATAGTGGAACATAGGTTGGCAAACAATTAGGGCCATGCCTGGTGACCGCACTCATGCCGCAAAAGGATGCAGCCCGAGGTGTAGTGGGTTGTATGTCCACCAAAAGTGAGGATTGAGAAACCAGGACTTCAATGGAGTGGGTGGCAATCATGTATAGGTCAATATGTTCTAGATGATCAAGGATAGGTTGTAACTGAGCTTACAGAATCGGGTCACACCAATTACAGCATTCTTTTAGAAGCATTGAGTCTGTGCTGCCTTGGAATGAAGTTAACCCCCTTGAAGGTGCATTGTTATCCTCTAGTGCCACCACCCGCATGCCCGTTTTCTACTTTTAGCTGCTGGTTCAATGGGGGATGTCATTTCTGGTACTGCGCAAGACCGAATTTGGGTGCAAGGATCCAGCCGAGCAGGACTGAAGCCAGGAGCACTTTAATCTACAGTAACAGAGCATATATTGTGGCTCATATTGTCAACGGAGAATCTCCTTTCAGTAAGAGCAAGTTCTTTTGTTATAACCCCAATTGCTCTTTCTAGGATGCTGTCATTGATAGTTCCTTTGCAATAGGGATTTGCGCTTCCATCCATCTTCCGCTTATCCATGATAGAGTAGAATTTGAAAATAGATCAGGTGCGTTTCAAAGATAGAGCAAAAGAGGGGTGGGCCAGCCCAGCCTTCTCCTGGTTCTGGTGGGTGCAGACGGGCTCGATCTGTATTTAAAAGCAATCACAGAAATTGTGGTTTGCTGACCACAGCAGAGCACCATCTCTGTGAGGGCAACAAATCATCAATCAATCAATCAACATTTGTAGAGCGCACTACTCACCCACGAGGGTCTCAAGGCACTAAGGGGGGGGAGGGGGCGGGTGCTGCTACTGCTCGAACAGCCAGGTCTTGAGAAGTCTCCTGAAGGTCAGCAGGTCCTGGGTCTGTCACAGGTGGATGGGGAGGGTGTTCCATGTCTTGGCGGCGAGGTGGGAAAATGATCTGCCACCGGTGGTCGTTCGGTGGATGCGTGGAACGGTGGTGAGGGCGAGGTCAGCGGAGCGGAGCTGGCAGTTCGGGGTGTAGAAGGTGAGTCGTTTGTTGAGGTATGCTGGTCCGGCGTTGTGGAGTGCTTTGTAAGCGTGGGTGAGGAGCTTGAAGGTGATTCTCTTGTTGACGGGGAGCCAGTGCAGGTCTCTCAGGTGGGCAGTGATGTGGCTGTGGCGGGGGATGTCGAGGATGAGGCGTGCGGAGGCGTTCTGTATGCGTTGAAGTCTTTTCTGGAGTTTGGCCGTGGTTCCCGCGTAGAGGACGTTGCCGTAGTCCAGCCTGCTGCTGACGAGGGCCTGGGTGACCGTCCTTCTGGTTTCGGTGAGGATCCATCTGTAGATCTTGCGAAGCATGCGGAGGGTGTTGAAGCAGGAGGAGGAGACGGCGTTGACTTGCTGGGTCATTGACAGTGATGAGTCCAGGATGAACCCCAGGTTGCGTGCATGGTTGGTGGGTGTCGGTGCAGCTCCCAGCGTCGCTGGCCACCAGGAGTCGTCCCAGGCGGAGGGGGTGGAGCCGAGGATGAGGACCTCCGTCTTGTCCGAGTTCAGTTTCAGGCGACTGTTCTTCATCCATTCGGCGACGGCCTTCATTCCTTCGTGGAAGTTGGTTTTGGTGGTGGCGGGGTCCTTGGTGAGGGAGAGGATCAGCTGGGTGTCGTCGGCGTATGAGACGATGTTGAGGTCTTGCGATCTGATGATGTTGGCGAGCGGTGTCATGTAGACATTAAAAAGGGTCGGGCTGAGGTATGATCCTTGGGGCACGCCGCAGGTGATCTTGGTGGCTTCGGATCGAAATGGAGGGAGGCGGACTCTCTGGGTTCTGCCGGTGAGGAAGGAGGTGATCCAGTCCAGGGCTTTGTCGCGGATCCCTGCGTTGTGGAGGCGTGTGCGTAGGGTGTGGTGGCAGATGGTGTCGAAGGCGGCCGAGAGGTCTAGGAGGATGAGGGCCGTGGTTTTGCCGTTGTCCAGCAGGGTCCTGATGTCATCGGTGGCGGCGATGAGGGCGGTTTCGGTGCTGTGGTTGCTGCGCAATCCGGATTGGGACGAGTCCAGGGTGTTGTTCTCATCGAGGAAGCGGGTCAGTTGCCTGTTGACGATCTTCTTGATGATTTTTGCAGGGAACGGGAGCAGGGAGATGGGCTGGAAGTTCTTGAGATCCTTTGGGTCTGCCTTGGGTTTCTTGAGTAGGGCGTTGATCTCGGCGTGTTTCCAGCTCTCCGGGAAGGTGGCGGTCTCGAAGGAGCTGTTGAAGATCTTCCGGAGTTGGGGTGCGATGATGGAGCTCGCTTTGTTGAAGATGTGGTGAGGGCAGGGGTCGGACGGTTATCCAGAGTGGATGGTGTTCATGATTTTGATGGTGTCTTCGTCGGTGACGTGGTTCCAGGAGATCAGGAGGCCGGTGTGACTGGGGAGCGGTGAGTCTGAGGTGTCGGCGGCTGTCGGGGGGGTCTGGCTGTTGAAGCTGTTGTGGATGTCTATGATCTTGCGGTGGAAGAAGGTGGTTAGAGAGTCGCAGAGGTCTTGTGATGGCGGGATGTCGTTAGAGCTGGAGCTGGGGTTGGCGAGTTCCTTCACGATGTTGAAGAGCTCTTTGCTGTTGTGCGCGTTGTTGTTGATGCGTTCCTTGAAGGAGGTTGATGGAGCAGGGAAAATAAAAAATTTAACCCCTAACAAATTTTATAAATTATTAATAAAATGTTCGTTTAAATGTATTAATCAACACTGTATGTGTGGGAATGGTAATATGCCAATGTATGTGCTAAATAATCTATTAATGGATGTCCGTGTGTCTAATTATAACGTAAAAATAAATGCGTACTAATAAAAATAAATGCATGTTGTTGTGCTTCATAGAAATAAAATGTGTCGTTGCAAAAACAAATAGTGATGGTAAGTAAGGAACAGCTTGAGTGTTGCTTTCTGCTAGGTAACAACTAATTGGGGTACGTAGACGGGAGGGAAACGAAAGGGATATTTTTCTCTATTGTAATTATGTTTTGTTTGCCTCAAATTAGTGCTTCTAAAGTATAACCGAGTGGCGATATAAAATGGCCGCCAGTGGGAAGATGTGCGCAGGCGCAAGGGGACACGTGGTACGGGATGAAATTGGAGAAATCCGGAACCTCGTGATGTCTCTGAGAGGCTAGGATGCAAGAAATGGTCAAGGCTGGTGTGACCTAATTGAACTGATAGTGTGCCATGATGATCAGCAGAGAGCCCGTGGGAAACAAGTCTAAGAGAAAGGACAATGACTGCGGAGTTCTCGAATGTGTCGAAAGAAGTTACAAATGAACTGATCGAATCGGATGGAAATGTTTAAGCGTATGGGAAAGGAAATGATCCAAGGACCCTTGAATCCAAGAGAACTTGATTAAAGAATGAATAAGCTGACATGCATGGACCAATGAAAGAAAAGCGTGATATTAATGTTGCAACAATTAGTTAGCAAAGTTAGAATTAGGGTATAAGAGGGCCTACTCTTAGTGGGAGGGGTGAGTTCCAGTGCAGAGAATTGATGTCAGTCGTGGTTGCAGTCACAGTCAGGAGAGGAGTTGAAGAGTCGTGTTGGTGACTTCCAGTGCGGGGTGGTCCTGATCGATCCCTTACTGAGCGGGAGAGATGCTGAAAGACTGTTAGAGGAGACGGGTTGCAGGTAGCTGATGCTGACGAGCTGAAGTTGCTGTTGCTGTCTTAATTTTACAGTTGAGTATGAGAATCAGGCTATTTCTAAATCCTAACTTAGGTTAGAAATCATTAGGCTAAATTAGGAAGCTAGGCAGGTAATTAGGGTTTTTGGCTTCATGACAAAATTTCCTTTCTGCAATAAATTGATTATGCTTAATAAAAATTGTGAATTTAAGAATGAATAATTGAATAAAGTATTAAAATTCTTTTCATGCTTTAAAATTTATATAAAATTTAAGATTCTTTAAACCCAAAATGACTCAGTGGTTATTTTCCTAAATGATTGTGACATAAGTAATTGGTTATTGTGATTCAGCTGGTCTTAATCACTATGAACTAATTTCTTAAAAGAATGATTCATCGACAAACAATGAGCAGGAATATCTTAAGAAATAACTAAAAGAAAGTGACTAATTAAGGTAATAAGATATCCTGGCTCTTCCAGCGGTACATAAAAAGGTGTTCTCAATTTAGTTCTCATGCTTCTCCTGGGAGTACAGAATTTCATAAAGGTGTAAAGGAAAATCCAGGAGTGTGCGTGTGTGTTAGGCGATGTTTATGGGCCCCATCGTCATGAGGATATGAGAAATATAGTTTGCCCCTGGATGACCTATAAGTAACCTAGGAGGAGAATAGTTTTTATTGTACGCGCTGCATCAGATTTCTTGGTAGCAGAGTTATGGTTTTCTATAGATTAGTTTAGTGATTATTGTTTATTGATTATTGATTATTTTTTGATGACTAACACTATATGTTGAGTCACGTTATGTTATATGTAAGTTTTCACGCTTCTGGGATGTAGGAAGTGGAACACGTGTGACAAGAGAAGTCACATGGAATTTGGTACACGGTCTGAATTCATTTTGGTTATAACGCAGGTTGTGTTATGTTAGGGATTTTCGGTGTGAAAAGTGTGTAAATGAAATAGCAAATCACGTTTACTTGTGAAACTTTGGCCTTCATTCTCAGGAGCCTAGTCTCCACATGTGTCTTATCCCCAGAGAAACGAGTAAATTGTTTGTTTGAAAGAAGGGTAAGGTAGAGGGAAGTGCTACTTTATCGGCGAGAGTAAATAATTCTGTGGTAGGGTAGAGGTAAGCGCTGCCTACTGGAAAAGCAGGATTCTTGTGTAAAAGGACGAAGCTGTCACTTTGTTTAGCGAATCAGACTATGGAATTGTTTATTTGTTGTAACTAACAAAGAAAATAGTGAAAAGAAAAAATTGCCGATAAATTTTGTAAAGGAGGGGTAAAGAGTAGAAGTGACGTGGAAAAGTGCCGCGCTAGGATTGGTTAGTGCACTAGTCACGTGAATACAGAGCAGGAGTGACGTAGAAAAGTGCCGCGCTAGGATTGGTTGGTTCGCGGACGGTGGGAATTGTTCTGATTGGTACGTTAGTGTGAATCGCGCTGTAATTGGTCGAAGTTCCGTACACAGAAACAGCGTTAGAGTAAAGAGGAAACAAATAGAAAACATGCCGTATTACGAGTATGAAAGGGAGAGAACGTCATGGACGACGAAATTGAAGAATTTCTTTAAGAAAGACAAAAAGGTTGTGACTAGAGAGGGACAAGTAATTCCTCCGCCGAAATCAGCAGCTTCACATATGATGCTGAAATATGGATATCATACGTGCATATGGTTGGACAATTGGGTAAAATATACAAAGAATGATGGAGCATTGGCTTTTCCTGAAAATGGTTCTTTTAATGTAGCGGTTTTACGGAATCTAAGAGAAAAAATGTTTAAATTGGAACCTAGACCTAGACCGACACAGTTTGAGGCTTTAACAGAATGGGAAGATGAGATGTACGAGCGAGAAAGGTTCAGAGGAATGAAAGGTTATGAGTTTGTGCCTGGAAGATTGTGGGGAATGAATCATGAGGACAGAATAAAACGATGGAGATGTGCTAACATGACGGGAGGTTTATTTCCAGCTTTTACAGTTGAGGAAGAGACAAAGAAAAAACGGACTGAGAAAAAGAAACATATAGAGAGAGAAAAGTATATGCATGAGAGCGAAACGGATGACGAGTTGCTGGAAGATATTTTAAATAGAAATCCACCTCCGTATCAGCAGAGTTCTACAGTGGTGACACCAAATGCGCCACCAATAGAGACTATGCGAAATAAAAGTCCGGAAAAGAGAAATGAAGTAAATAGGTCACAAGAACAAATGAGAGCTTCTAAAAATGAGGGAATAGAAAGCGACAATGCAAGTGAATTGGCAAGGACAACAAAAGAACTAACTGAGAAAATTAGAGAATTAACGAAAAATATGGAAGCAGTTACTGTGCCTGTAACAATAGGTCCAGTAATACCAGTTTTTGAGAATCAGAAAATTGATGAGCGATCCTTGGTAATTCCCTTGAGTTCACAATTTCAGAGAGAAAAGGAAAGAATGGAAACAAGTCCAGGTACAAGCAATTTGGCTAGTGTTTACAGACCAAGTCCACCTGAAAATTTGACAGTAAATGAGTGTAACGGTAGGAAAATACCTATGGTAACTGAATCTGCAACAGTGACACCTGAAAAGAGTGGAAATTGGACAGAAATAAATAGTACTCCCATAGGTCCGACTCCTGATGAGTTAAATGAGTGGATGAAAGCTTTTAAAATAAAAGAAACGGAAGAAAAACCATTAGATGTGATCAGATTGAAAATTGACATGGAAGAATTAATACTAGGAACGATTGGTACTGAAAAGATAAAAAATTATCAGGATGATGAAATAATGTTTCTGTGCAAAAGTATAACATGGAGGGCAAAGAATTTACATGACAAACTAGAAGAAGTGGCTAGTGAGATTGGAATAGATTTTGCAAAAGTAAAAACATTGCAGAAACCATACAGAGTAGATTTTTGTGAAAAAGATATTGAAAATTTGAATACAGCAGGAAGGCTGACACAGATAAAAGAGTTGATTGTTTTGTTGAGAAAATGGGGTGATGTGGACAGATGGAAGGTTAGATGGACAAAGAAGAATGAGAAAAGTATAGACAAAGGTTCATTGGCTTTTATGATAACAGAAAAAGAACCTGTTGTTAAAGAATACCCTATGAGAGAAACTCCAGGTGGTAGTTACGTGCATGTTCCATGGACTAGGCAGGACATCCTGTCATTTACAAATGACTTTCCAAAACTAAGAGAGAAGCCAGTTGAATGGTACCGACAGGTAGAAAGGTTTGTAAAGGTCTCAAAAGTATTGTGGATAGATTTGGATGGATTGTTTGACATAGTGGTACCAACGGATCTGTGGTCAGAATGTAAGATTACAGTTGACTGGCCAACTACAGAATATCCAAGAGATCCTAAGACAGGAGCTCCAGGACCAGATGTGATGAAGAAATACGACAAGGTGATTACCTTTTTGAAGAATAAGATTCCTCCCAAAGAGACAGATTGGGTTAAGATTGATAGAACTACACAGGAAAGTAAGGAGTCTGTACATGCATATTATGAGCGTTTGTTATTGGTTTTCAAGCAGTATAGCGGTTATGAGGAATTGAGTGAAAAGGACATGAGTCATTTTGTATACCGATTTGTGTTTGGCCTGAAACAAGAAATAAGCGATATGATTAAGCAACATATGATAAACTGGCAGAATGGAAGTGTAGATGAGGTGCTGAGGTATGCTAAGTATTGTAGTGATGAAATAGAGAGTAAACAGCGTAAATTGAAAGAAAAGGCAATGTGGGCACAAGTGAAAGTGGCAGAGAAACAAGAAGCCCAATTGGACAATAATAATGGAAACGAATCAGGACAGAATAAGATGCGACCAAACATAGGTAAAGGAAAAGGACAAGTGAGTCTAGAAGAGGCAAAGAAGAAATGGCCATGTCATAATTGCGGAAAATTAGGGCATTGGAGAAATGAGTGTAAGTTCCCACCTAAACCTAATCCGGAACATCAATCATTAACTCCACAGGTGCAGAATGAGGTAGTTGTTCAACAAAGTCAGGTGCCACAACCACCACTTCCCAACACTGTTAACCAGCAAAGATACAGTACAGAAACAGGATTCTACGGAGGAGAGCAGGTAACACAGTTGCCGCGAGCAGCTAACATTTCTCAGTATTGGTTGCGTCAGAGTGAGGATGACCCGGATGAAAGTTTCTGACGGTGCGCAGGAGAGGGGAAAGAGTGTGTGCTTGGCGCAACTCTAGAGGTAGATCAGTCTGGTCCCTTTGTGGATGGAGAAGTGAATGGTGCAAACGTAACATTCCTTGTCGATACTGGAGCTACCCGTTCTACTGTTAGATCAGTGGAAATTCCGAACCTTCCTCTCTCAGGTGAATACATCCAAGTGGTAGGAGTAGCCAATCAGCAGATTAAAACCCCACTTACTGAATTGGTAGAAGTAAAAATTGGTTCTTTTAGCAAAATGCATAAATTTGTAGTGTGCGATTGTAGTCCTGTAAATCTTTTAGGTCGTGACCTTTTGTGTAAAATGAATTGCACAATTTATTGTACGCCAGATGGAATAGGTTTTCAGACTTCAGATGAAGATGTTTTGTACAAAGTAACTTTGATGAATCAAGAACCTGAAACGAATGGTTTGTTTCCTGCATTTGATGCAGAAAAACTTCCAGAAGAACTAAAAAGTGCTGTAAAAGAAAGTGTGTGGGATTTTACAGGAGAAGACATTGGGTTAATGAGAGAAGTTGATCCTGTAAAAGTGACAGTGAAAGAAGGGATAATTTATCCAAACACGCCACAGTACAAATTAACTCCAGAAATAATTGAAGGAATAACTCCTGTGATAAATAAAATGATTGAACAGGGAATTCTGAAAGAGATCATGAGCAGTCCATGTAATTCACCTATTATGGGACTGAAAAAGCCAAATGGAACATATAGAATAGTACAGGATTTGAGAAAGATAAACAAAATAGTTGTACCATGTTGTCCAATAGTGCCAAACCCTGCAGTGATTCTATATCAAATCCCGCATGAAGCTGAGTGGTACACTGTGATAGATTTGTGTCACGCATTTTTCTCTATTCCTTTGCATCCAGATAGCCAGCCATTATTTGCATTCCGTTTCGGAGAGCGTATTTTGGCATGGTGCCGAATTCCGCAGGGGTATACAGAAAGCCCCTCAATTTTTAATCAGATTCTAAAGAAATCTCTGGAAGATTTGAAGATGCCAGAAAAATCAGTGATGGTGCAGTATATCGATGACCTATTGGTGGCATCGAAAACCAAAGAAGCATGTGTAAGTGACACAATTGCTTTACTGAACCATTTGGAGAAAAGAGGACATAAAGTGTCTCCTTCAAAATTACAGTTTTGTCAGAAAGAAGTCCAGTATTTAGGGCATAAAATTGAGAAAGGAGTGCGGAAAATAGCGACAGAAAGAGTAAGAATGATTCAAGGAATGAGAGCACCAATGACTCAAAGAGAGGTAAGAATGTTTTTGGGAATGGTTGGATATTGTCGACAGTGGATAAGTGGATTTTCTTTGATTGCAAAACCCTTACAAAAATTGACAAAGAAAGATGTAAAAGACCCTTTTGAGTTAAACAAAGAAGAAATGAAATCTTTCAAAGAATTGAAAAAGAAACTGTGTGAGGCCCCTGCTTTAGGCATGCCTGATTATGAGAAGGATTTTGAGTTGTACTGCAGTGAAAGAGATGGATGTGCATTTTCAGTACTGGTACAAAAACACGGGACCATGAAGAGGCCAATCGCTTACTTTTCAGCTGTTCTAGATCCTATAGCAAAAGCATTGCCTGGATGTCTGAAAGCGGTTGCTGCTACTTGTGTAAGTCTGGAACAAAGTGAAGGTATAGTGATGGGGTATCCACTGAGAGTATATGTTCCCCATTCAGTAGAAATTCTTTTGACAAGAACAAAAACACAGTACATGACACATAGTCGGCTGACTAAGTACGAAAAAGTCATCTTGAGTGCTGAAAATGTGACCATAGATAGATGCATAAATGTAAATCCTTCTACATCATTGCCGGATGAAGAGAGTATAATTGAACAAGACGAAGTAGATCATGATTGTCTGAATGTGCTGGAATATTGCACAAAACCAAGAGCTGACATAAAAGATGAACCCTTAAAGGAATCGGATTATGTCATGTTTGTAGATGGTTCATGTTTACGCACAAAAGAAGGAGTGTTAAGTGCAGCTTACGCAGTATGCACAGTGGCAACTGTGATGGAAGCGTCTTGTCTGAAAGGAGTTAGGTCTGCCCAAGTTGCGGAACTAATTGCTTTGATTCAAGCATGTAAATTGGGGAAAAATGTACGAATCACGATTGTGACCGATAGCCAATATGGTTTCGGCATCATACATGACTTTGGTCAGATTTGGTCACAAAGAGGATTTTTGACATCTGCAGGAACACCTATCAGAAATGGAGAATATGTTAAAAAACTGCTTGAGGTGATACAGTTGCCTAAACAAATAGCTGTAGTGAAGTGCAAGGCGCATAAGAAAAACGAAGACTACATAGCGGTCGGCAATAATTATGCTGATGAGATCGCTAGATATTGTGCGGAAAACATGGCGTCCCTGAACAAAAATAGAGAAAGGGAGCATGTCTCTTGTCCTTTGCTTTTCACTAATACTGTCGAAACATGGGATGAAGTAAGGCAGTTACAAGAAACAGCAAGAGATGAGGAAAAGATTACTGGATAAAAGCAGGATGTAGAAGACAGGAAAATAATGGTGTGTGGGTATACAGAGATGAAAGACCAGTTATGCCTGATAGCATGATTGCAGACATGGCACGGATGTACCATGGACAAGCTCATATTGGGAGAGATGCAATGATCAGACTTTTTAGACAGACCTGGTATAACCCAAAATTCAGAGCCATTGCTGAAAGTCTTTGTCAAAGATGTCTTATTTGTCAACAGTTTAACCCAGGAAGAAAAACCGTAGTGAGTCTAGGAACAATAGGACGAGAAGGAGGTCCATTCACAAGAATACAGATGGACTTTATTGAGATGCCCCCTAGTAACAGATTAAGATATGTTCTAGTGGTCGTCTGTTTGTTCTCTCGTTGGGTGGAAGCATACCCCACAAGAAGGAATGATGGAACAACGGTGGCAAAACTTATGCTGCGAGAGTTCATTCCAAGGTATGGTTTTCCAGTCACGGTTGAGACAGATAGAGGAACACATTTCCAAAATGAGTTGATCCAATTGATTTGTGAAGCTCTGAGTATTAAACAAAAACTACATTGTGCTTACAGACCAGAGGCTTCTGGGGTAGTAGAGCAGATTAATGGAACAATTAAAAACAGATTAGGAAAAATGTGTCAAGCTACAGGACTCAAATGGCCGGATGCACTGCCTCTTGTTCTGATGACCATCAGAAGCATCCCTGAAAAGAAAACGGGACTCAGTCCTCATGAGATGATCATGGGACGAGCAATGAGACAAGCACACGTACCCGTCAACAAGTTATTAACTATAACTGATGATCTAGTACTGGATTATTGCAAGGGACTGGCTGATGTGGTGCATTCTGTGTTTCATCAGGTTGGACCGGATGCGACCACTCTTGAAAGAAAACCAGCCCACGACTTGAATCCAGGAGACTGGGTCCGCATAAAAGTCCACAAGAGAAGAAACTGTCTAGTTCCGCATTGGGATGAGCCAAGACAGGTAATCCTAGTGACAACGACTGCTGTCAAGTGTGCAGGAGTGAAGAACTGGGTTCATGCCAGCCACACAATCAGAATTCCAGAACCTACAGATCGACATGTGAGTCGGCGTCTGGAAGTGTGGGATAAAAGTTTAACGGCTGGGACAACCAAGATAAAAGAAAGGGTGCCAGAACTTGAAGATCGACCTGAAAGTCGACATCTGGAAACCCCAACTGCAAGTACCTCTAGAGAAGAAGAGGAAGAAGAAGAAGAAGAAAGAAATTCAGAAATTCCAGAATTTGAAGATCGACCTGTAAGTCGACATCTGGAAATATCTGACACAACTTCAGACTCTGATGATTCAATTGAAAACCGTAAAGAATTCCTAAGGAAAACTTGGGGTTATAAACCAATTAGAGAAGAAACTGAGCAAGAAATTGAATTAGATGAACAACCAGGTACAAGTTATGGTGGAACTCCTTCAGAAACAATATTAATAGATGAAGTAGGGAAAGAAGTACACAAAAGGTTAGAAAATCGAGAAGAACCCCGAGGAGCAATAGGGATAGATAGAGAAACAGGAGAACAGGGAAATTTAGAAACAGAAGAGGAGAAAAACACCAAATCGGAAGAACCCCGAGGAGGGACAGTAATAAGGGAAAACAAAAAGGAGAAGACAGATCCACCAGTAGGAGATGACGAGATTATAAGTTTCAAAATAAGAGACAATAGTGAAACAGTTGAAACAGAAACAGAAGAAAGTGGAGGAGAGGAAAAAGCAAAGACTGAATCAAGAAAAAGAAATTGGAAATCGGAAAGAGAAGAAAGAGAAGGTGAGGTCAAAAGGCCAAGAAAAGGAGATAATTGGTCCAACAGCTATGTAAGAAAATTGAGATATAGAATAATAAGAGCGGAAGACGAAGGTGCTGAACAAGTAAATGAAGTAACAAGTCAAAAGGAACAAGAAAAACCCAGTGGAAAAAGATTACAAAAGTCCAAAAGGACAAAGAAAGTGAATTCAAAATTTAAGTCACCTGAGTGGCTGTATATTGCACTAACTGATTACAAAGAAGAAGAAGAAAACACTCACGGAAACCAGAGACTGAGAAGTCGGATGGGAAAAGGTGAGATGCAACAAAACTGAAGTGAAGACTTATAGTGCTTCTGCCGGACGTGACAATTTTACTGGATGTGACAAATCACCGGATGTGACAACGAAAGAATTCTGGAGAGAATTAAAGAAAGTACCAAGCAAAGACTTTTTGAAAGCAGAGTGGCATCTAAGTCATTTCTGAGGTGTAGTGACACAATTTTCTGAAACTTAACAAATAGAAAAAGAAAAATGGAAAATAATGAGAGTAGAAGAAATAAATGTGAATTTATAAAAAGATGGTGCAAAATGTGCTGTTTTTGTACAGGGTTATTAATGACCATATGGATAGTTTTAGCAATCACAATTCCTATTAGTGTAGCTGTGATAGAAGCAAAAAATGATACTAAACCAGAAAAAGAAACTAATAGTAAAGAACCAGTTGTTTTAAGAAGTAGTTCAGAGTTGCATAAGGATAAGTCAATAACTGATTTTTCAAAGAATGTTTTCACAAAATTGTTGTATGAGTATGTAAAGACAATGGACGTTAAAGATTGTTATGTTTGTATGCAGTTGCCTGCATCAGTATCTGAAGGCGTGACTTATCATCACCTACCTTTGACTTATGGAATAACATGTAGTGTAATAGCAAGTTTATTTTATAAAACAGGTAGATTAGAATCTTATTATACTGATATAGATAAGATTTTTGCAAACATTCCAGTAGTACCAGAACTTAACAAAGTAAAACCAGCAAAGGTTTTAGGAGAATTCTTTTTAGAACATAGAAAATTAACGTTAGAAGAAATAGTTAGTAACAACCTTACCTGTGAGTTAAAGAAAGAAGAAAAGGTATTTTTAGATATGGTTGAAGAAAGAAGAATGAAATTTCAAAAAGAAGCAATAAAAGAGGAAGGAAAACGCTTATGGACGTTTGAGGAAGGAAATCATGAAGGGAAAAAGATAAATGCAGCAATGATTTTAGACTGGCCACAAACAGGAAAGTTGTGCATTAGGAGAAATAAGACAGTCTATGACAATTACTTTGTAGGTTCCAGTATCTGCCATGACAATTATCAAATTCTGGGAGGTTGGGGATTCAAAGGTGGAAAGGACCCAATATTTCCAGGTATCTATTATGTTTGTGGGAATAGAGCTTATTACAGGTTACCGGACCATTGGTATGGAACTTGTTATGTAGGCCTGGTCTTTCCAAAAAATTTCACATGGACAGAGAAGAAAAGGGAACATACAAGATGATTAATAGATTTACACGTAGAAAGAGGGAAAGTTTTTCAGAAATTGTAGGGGATATTTTTGGAGCATTGATACCAGCAGTGGGAATATCTTTGAATGCATTTAAAATTCGGAAGTTATCCACAGTAGTAGATCGTTTATCTACAGATACTGCGGGAGGGTTCTTAATGGTAAATACCGAAATGGTTGCCATGAGAGCTATGGTGATGCAAAATCGGCTTGCCCTTGATATTCTTTTGGCAAAAGAGGGTGGAGTCTGTGGAATGTTGAAAGTCCAACATTGTTGTACTTACATTCCTGATAACAGTGAAAATATACAGAAGTATATTACAAATATTACAAGTTTGCACAAAGAATTAGTTCCACTGGAGGTTGAAAGTGTTTTGGGAAAACTTGGTAGAGGGTTTTCCTCAGTAGCGAATTGGTTAACTAGGATGAGTAGACTAGTGATAGGGAAAGTTATAATAGTAGCAACTATAGTAATATTATTAGCCATGATGTTGAAAATAGTAATAACATGTATAAAGAGAAAAGTAAGACAGAATAAGATAAGAAGAAATAACAGAATAATGAGAGAAAGAGAGAGAGAAATGGGTGAAATTGAGTTGGAGAAAATGAAAGAAAGCATGTATAAAGAGACTAAAAGGCAAGATGAAGAAGAAACAGATGTATAAATAACAGAAAGCAAAGGATGAAAGACATGCTGCCTGAAAAGAAGTATGACTTGGGTTTTATGTGGTGATTTAAAAATCACCAAAGGGGGATTGATGGAGCAGGGAAAATAACAAATTTAACCCCTAACAAATTTTATAAATTATTAATAAAATGTTCGTTTAAATGTATTAATCAACACTGTATGTGTGGGAATGGTAATAAGCCAATGTATGTGCTAAATAATCTATTAATGGATGTCCGTGTGTCTAATTATAACGTAAAAATAAATGCGTCGCTGGCCACCAGGAGTCGTCCCAGGCGGAGGGGGTGGAGCCGAGGATGAGGACCTCCGTCTTGTCCGAGTTCAGTTTCAGGCGACTGTTCTTTATCCATTCGGCGACGGCCTTCATTCCTTCGTGGAAGTTGGTTTTGGTGGTGGCGGGGTCCTTGGTGAGGGAGAGGATCAGCTGGGTGTCGTCGGCGTATGAGACGATGTTGAGGTCTTGCGATCTGATGATGTTGGCGAGCGGTGTCATGTAGACATTAAAAAGGGTCGGGCTGAGGTATGATCCTTGGGGCACGCCGCAGGTGATCTTGGTGGCTTCGGATCGAAATGGAGGGAGGCGGACTCTCTGGGTTCTGCCGGTGAGGAAGGAGGTGATCCAGTCCAGGGCTTTGTCGCGGATCCCTGCGTTGTGGAGGCGTGTGCGTAGGGTGTGGTGGCAGATGGTGTCGAAGGCGGCCGAGAGGTCTAGGAGGATGAGGGCCGTGGTTTTGCCGTTGTCCAGCAGGGTCCTGATGTCATCGGTGGCGGCGATGAGGGCGGTTTCGGTGCTGTGGTTGCTGCGCAATCCGGATTGGGACGAGTCCAGGGTGTTGTTCTCATCGAGGAAGCGGGTCAGTTGCCTGTTGACGATCTTCTTGATGATTTTTGCAGGGAACGGGAGCAGGGAGATGGGCTGGAAGTTCTTGAGATCCTTTGGGTCTGCCTTGGGTTTCTTGAGTAGGGCGTTGATCTCGGCGTGTTTCCAGCTCTCCGGGAAGGTGGCGGTCTCGAAGGAGCTGTTGAAGATCTTCCGGAGTTGGGGTGCGATGATGGAGCTCGCTTTGTTGAAGATGTGGTGAGGGCAGGGGTCGGACGGTTATCCAGAGTGGATGGTGTTCATGATTTTGATGGTGTCTTCGTCGGTGACGTGGTTCCAGGAGAGCAGGAGGCCAGTGTGACTGGGGGGCGGTGAGTCTGAGGTGTCGGCGGCTGTCGGGGGGGTCTGGCTGTTGAAGCTGTTGTGGATGTCTATGATCTTGCGGTGGAAGAAGGTGGTTAGAGAGTCGCAGAGGTCTTGTGATGGCGGGATGTCGTTAGAGCTGGAGCTGGGGTTGGCGAGTTCCTTCACGATGTTGAAGAGCTCTTTGCTGTTGTGCGCGTTGTTGTTGATGCGTTCCTTGAAGGAGGTTGATGGAGCAGGGAAAATAAAAAATTTAACCCCTAACAAATTTTATAAATTATTAATAAAATGTTCGTTTAAATGTATTAATCAACACTGTATGTGTGGGAATGGTAATATGCCAATGTATGTGCTAAATAATCTATTAATGGATGTCCGTGTGTCTAATTATAACGTAAAAATAAATGCGTACTAATAAAAATAAATGCATGTTGTTGTGCTTCATAGAAATAAAATGTGTCGTTGCAAAAACAAATAGTGATGGTAAGTAAGGAACAGCTTGAGTGTTGCTTTCTGCTAGGTAACAACTAATTGGGGTACGTAGACGGGAGGGAAACGAAAGGGATATTTTTCTCTATTGTAATTATGTTTTGTTTGCCTCAAATTAGTGCTTCTAAAGTATAACCGAGTGGCGATATAAAATGGCCGCCAGTGGGAAGATGTGCGCAGGCGCAAGGGGACACGTGGTACGGGATGAAATTGGAGAAATCCGGAACCTCGTGATGTCTCTGAGAGGCTAGGATGCAAGAAATGGTCAAGGCTGGTGTGACCTAATTGAACTGATAGTGTGCCATGATGATCAGCAGAGAGCCCGTGGGAAACAAGTCTAAGAGAAAGGACAATGACTGCGGAGTTCTCGAATGTGTCGAAAGAAGTTACAAATGAACTGATCGAATCGGATGGAAATGTTTAAGCGTATGGGAAAGGAAATGATCCAAGGACCCTTGAATCCAAGAGAACTTGATTAAAGAATGAATAAGCTGACATGCATGGACCAATGAAAGAAAAGCGTGATATTAATGTTGCAACAATTAGTTAGCAAAGTTAGAATTAGGGTATAAGAGGGCCTACTCTTAGTGGGAGGGGAGTTCCAGTGCAGAGAATTGATGTCAGTCGTGGTTGCAGTCACAGTCAGGAGAGGAGTTGAAGAGTCGTGTTGGTGACTTCCAGTGCGGGGTGGTCCTGATCGATCCCTTACTGAGCGGGAGAGATGCTGAAAGACTGTTAGAGGAGACGGGTTGCAGGTAGCTGATGCTGACGAGCTGAAGTTGCTGTTGCTGTCTTAATTTTACAGTTGAGTATGAGAATCAGGCTATTTCTAAATCCTAACTTAGGTTAGAAATCATTAGGCTAAATTAGGAAGCTAGGCAGGTAATTAGGGTTTTTGGCTTCATGACAAAATTTCCTTTCTGCAATAAATTGATTATGCTTAATAAAAATTGTGAATTTAAGAATGAATAATTGAATAAAGTATTAAAATTCTTTTCATGCTTTAAAATTTATATAAAATTTAAGATTCTTTAAACCCAAAATGACTCAGTGGTTATTTTCCTAAATGATTGTGACATAAGTAATTGGTTATTGTGATTCAGCTGGTCTTAATCACTATGAACTAATTTCTTAAAAGAATGATTCATCGACAAACAATGAGCAGGAATATCTTAAGAAATAACTAAAAGAAAGTGACTAATTAAGGTAATAAGATATCCTGGCTCTTCCAGCGGTACATAAAAGGTGTTCTCCATTTAGTTCTCATGCTTCTCCTGGGAGTACAGAATTTCATAAAGGTGTAAAGGAAAATCCAGGAGTGTGCGTGTGTGTTAGGCGATGTTTATGGGCCCCATCGTCATGAGGATATGAGAAATATAGTTTGCCCCTGGATGACCTATAAGTAACCTAGGAGGAGAATAGTTTTTATTGTACGCGCTGCATCAAGGTCATTTTGGCGGTTCGAATGAGTTGGTGGTGCGTGCGGCTGGCGTTCTTGAGAGCTGCGTGGTTGTCCGGTGTCTGTTCGTCGCGCCACTTCTTCTCGAGCCTTCGGCAAGTCTGCTTGGATGCCTGGAGGCCGGTGGTTAACCAGATGGCCCTTCTGTCGGTGCGTCTGTTTGAGGGCTTCTAGAGCGGGGCGAGAGTGTTGGCGCAGTCATCGATCCATTTCCTGAGGTTGCGGGCGGCTGTGTCGGTGTCGGTGTGGTCGGTTGGTGGGTCTCGGGCGAGGGTGGTGATTAGCTGGTCTTCGGTGACCTTGTTCCAGCTTCGGTGGGGGATTCATTGCTGGTGGTTGTAGTGGTTTGCAGTCTACTTCATCAATATGCATGAAGTAGGTCAGATTCTGACCTGCTACGATTCTTATTATTAAGAGCAGGCCTTTTAGTAGATTGGTCAGTTCTGAAAATCTATACTAGTCGCAAAAATACTGGTCTCAAATTGCAACCAGTCTTTTGCATTTTGCACCTGACTTCATCTAAAATGCATTCTTAGGCAAAGATATTCTAAAACACTTCTTGCAGTATGCTACACGTTTTGGATATAATGTAAAATTGTATTCAATTTTCATAATAAAAATGAATAAATCTATCTAGGATGTTTATCCATGGTTTATGTTTTAAAATTAAGTCTTAATTTGCTGTCTTTATTGCAAATTCAGACAATACAAAACCTGTATCAATATTTAAAAAAAAAATGCTTCTCCCTTTGTCAAGTACCATACAGTGTTCCAGGCAGTTGCCTAAATAACCAAGTATTAATGAGTAACATGAAGTGTCAGAGCTGAAAGCAGAGCTTCATATCCCTTCACAACGCATCAGTCGCAGAATCTGCAATGTTTAGTGGCGAAGGATTTGGCCTAGTCATAACTTCCAAATCGTTTTGTACATTCAGCAACAGCATCTATCCCAGAAGTCTTCAAACAGTGGGCACACCCCCCTGGGGGTCCGTGGCTGCATTCACAGGGCCTGCAACAACTTGTAAATGAAGATGGCCTGGAAGTGCAACCTTGTTTATTTGGCGTGTTTCCAGAATGTCTTCATTACATGCAGCAATTGGAGCGTCAAAAAAAAGTATGCAAACTGTGACTCGGGGTTCCATGGGTGGGAGACAGTGAGAGGGGTGGCGGGATCAAACAAGGGACTAAAAAGAGTAAAATATTGTGTAACTATCTAATTTTTTCACTTCAAGGTAACAACATATAAAACATCTTGCAAATGTTAAATGAAAAATAAATGCAAGTTAAATTAATCAGTAGGAAATGTGCTGTTTCCGTTGTGAAACATCAGTTGGCTAATGCATCACGCAGATGTGTGTGTGTGTGACCAGAGAGTCACGGATTTGAATCATGGTTGGCGCAGTGGGAAACAGTGGCTTGTGTATTTATAGTGCTACAAGGTCCCAGCCTGTGGCAGAAAACACTGTGAATATATATGTCATTATTAATATATTTTAGTAATACACAGGGCCACTGGAATTATGCATTTCTGCGGCAGCGTCCTTTTCTGCCTAGTGATGTATCTGCTACATTTACCACATAATCCATCATATGGTTCAAAAGCTGCAGATTTTAGAAAAAAACTATTTTGTATCTACCTCCAATGGATCAAATGTTACTAAATATGTTGCAGCATGTGTTTGCACGCAATGGAAGACCCTTTGCAGAGGCTAACTGATCATCTTTCAGTTTCTTATTTCAATATTTAGCTGTTAAACTGTTACTTATGAGATTAAATCTTTGTCAAGACAGTGTTTCCATGAGTAAACAAAATGTGAAAATAATGAAGTAGTACTATCTCAGAATATGTCACATTATGCCACATAATGTGTGTTTTCTTAATGCAAAATGTAGTCAACGCTGCTGCACAATTTGGTCCTCCCCTGCCACGTCATCACAGTGGCCCTGGTAATAAGTAATCAGATTATACCTAGAAACTTTTTGATAAGTGTCCATTAAAAGGAAGCACTCAAGAATTCTACTGGTGACTCCCTCACATTACCTCTCAAGAAGAATAAACCATTGCCACCGTGGAGCTCCAAGTGACTCCATCAGTTAAAGCTTATACTGGCTTCTAAGCAGCCTTAATATTTGGTGATTAAGCAATCGGGCACATTACATTTCTTTCAGGCAGCAAGCATCCTGGTGAGAGGCTCACTTCTTCTTTAGTTTTCTGTCTGTACCTTGCCTTCACAGAACAGGAGTCCCTCCCCTCTTTGACTTTCAGGCAGAGGTAACTCCAGATCAGCCATAACTTTTAAGGTACGGTATTTGTGTAAAAGGATGAGTACAGGGAATGGCATTGAAAAGACCAGCATGGTTGCATTCAGATGCACACCCCTGATTCTCCAGACCCCTGGGGCCTTAGAGTAAAGGCCCAGGCAAAAGAGTACATAAGTATGATCCACAGAAAGTGTCAAAGAGACGTGGGGGCTCATTTTTTGTTTACAAATGAACAAATGCACAGAGACAGCTTGCTTTGAGAGATGCCCCTAGGGAAGGGGGTGATATATTCGGGGATTTTTTTAAGTGCCATCACAACTATTAGTGCAGCAGTCACTGTGTCTCTGGGGTGTTAGTTGTCATTGCCCCAATTATGGCTGTCCTACTATAAAAATGGGTAGCAGGGGTCGGTTTGCTAGTATTAGGGCCTACATTACACATGCTGTGTGTGGAGCAGGGCCCAAACAACACGGGGAAAGATGTGTTTTGTGATGGCCCAGGGTTGTGGACAGAGCAGACAGCCTGCTTCACAGAGCTGTAGGTATCATTGGTGCTACAGGTGAAGTGGCACCACGGCCCTGCACTACTAGGTGCCACCTAAAAGCGAATTATGACTCTTTTACCATCCTTCCTTGCTTGCATTGGGGCCCACTGCACACTTGCAGCAGCAGTGTTGCTTTGAGTCATGGAGCAATGGCTCAATGGAGGGGAAAATTTAAGCAGAGGAGACACCATAGTTCTCGCACCAGAAACATGGTAGGGAGGGGGATGGGACACAATTGGAGCCCATGTTTTTAACAAAGGACACAGGAGACAGCCTGTTTTGCACAGCAGTAGCTATCCTTATTGAAGCAGGTGCAGGAGTACTGGGGTTCAAGGGGCTGAGATTCCCACTGTATCACAATTATGACTGTGTTTAAAAAATAACTATGGGGGTTAATTTCCTTGCTAGCATTAGAGCCGAGAGCTGAAAGGGAGGTGATGTGGCTCAACGGTGATAGATGCCGACTTTTTAGCTCGGGAACCATGTACAAGTCCCAGCATTGGACTGGGAAAATCACGTAATCTCCCGTTGCATAAAAGAAAAATTTAACCTGACCTTGTGTAATGTAACTGGTGCTCATGTAAAGCACTCCAGTGCCCTTGGGCGAAGTCTGTGCTATATAAAACTCAAAAAAGGGACAGAGTTCCTTTTTTAAAATTGGGGCAATGATCAAGCATGGTGGAGAGGAGGTGATAGAGGCAGAGGAGATGGCCTGCTACTTTGGGCAGAAGCTATCATTAGGTCAGCAGTTGCATAGGGGCCCAGGAGTATGAGGAGCTCACAACACACCAATTATGTGGAGCAGATTCTTTTGGTTAGTTTCTGTCTATGTTTGATGAATTTGCTCTGTGATATGTCTCATAATGACTGTGGATCATAAGCTGCAGAAAATCTCCCCGAAATGATCTCAAAAGCCCTGCCGCCTGTGCTCAGCCCTGCCGCTCTCGCTCCCCCAATCCTTGCCATAAAGTTTTGAAGGGGGTCCCTGAATTAAACACGTTTTGCTTTGGGGGGCTCAGACCAAAAACGTTTGACGAACTCCGCTCTATCCTGATCATATACAGGACAACAACTGATATGTTGACCAATTAATAGTTTTCCTTTGTACCTTGAGTTGGGAAGACAAGAAAAATCACATTGAGCAGTTCAAAAGATAGTATGGTAGTCTTTGTGTCAGGCACAATTTGGAGTCTTATTTTAGAGCTTGGGTTGTGCAAACAAATCATAGAATACTTGTGTTGTAATTACGTTTATCTTCCCCACTAGACCTCTCCTGTAGTCCTCCAGGAATTGAAAAGCGAATCTGTTGGAGGCTAAACTGTAAGGTATGCTCTCCAGATACTATGCTGTCTTAATATAGACTGTTTTACCTAAACAGTTTAGGACTTCATTTCAACAACTTTCTAGCACACACTAAACTAAAGAATTTGAAAATGCCTTAGAGAAAATAAAGAACAAGAACCTGTCAAATGAAGGATTTCTCTGTTAAGGACTTCTAGAAGGCATGTTTGGTGGCCGCCTATGTACATTCTGTATCTAATTCTTAGTTTGGCATTTAAGCCAATAAATATTCTCAGCTGAGATCTACAGAATCACTATGGCTCACTGGGAACGAAGATTCATTGGGTTATGGCTCAATTTGCAATTACTCTCTGCTTAGGGCCTGATTACGACTTTGGGGGTGCTGCGCCGGGTCCGCCCTGCTGCTGCACAGCCAAAGACAAGGTCAGACCGCCTGCCAGATTAGAGGTTTCCTCCTGTCTGGCGGGCTTTCGTTTTGAGGTTCCCACGGCGGTGCCCTGAAAATGGGTATCGCAATGGGCACTCCAACAACAGCTTCGGTACGGCATGAAATGAAAAGTCCATGCCATGCAGGAACTGGTGTGCATGCCCACAGGTGGGCACATATTGTGCCCCGATGTGTGCATCCACAGGGCGTGAGGCACCAGGGGGCCCTGTAGGGCCCCCTTTGTTTCCTCTCCGCCAGGGTTTTCATGGAGGAGGAACCGCCATGATTTCCCTAGCGGAGAGGAAACTCCTATTATGCTTGGCGGGACCGCGGCGGTCCCGCCAAGCATATTGGTGCCTCTACACTGCCGCAACACCACCAGGGAACGGCGGTTCCCTACCTGCTGTGGCATGGCAATGGCGGTCTGACCACCCCTATTGTAATAGGGCAGTCAGGAGATTGCCACCGCCATGCCTCCATGAGTCTGGCGGTCCGTGGACCGCCAGGCTCGTAATTAAGCCCTTAGTGTACGGTAAAGTTCTTCCTCTCAGTGCATTATCACTCTTACATTTAAGTGATCTGCTCAAGTGAGAGGGTTATCTCTAAATTTACCAAATTACAAAAACTTTAATTGGAGCAGGTCTTCTATGAGACATCAGATAAGTCACTGGAGCAGTTAAAGTATGGTGAAAAGAAACCTGGAAAATGAGTGAAACATCACATGCAGGTGATATGCTGAGATATTTGGTCATATGAAAAAGATACCTGGCAAAGAACTGTTTAGAGTACAACCGGATATAGAACTCCTGTCTTCGCTTAAGGAGCCTGTTTTCATCTTAATGGGGCTTGAAGCCCTAATAAGCAAAGTAACATAACGTGTATTTGTAAATCACACATTCTCCCCCTTGGACATCCTAAAACTGGATAATAACTCAAAGACACTCATTTTAACAGCCTTGGAAGGATGAATGGTTAAGTGTCCCCACTGGGTCAAACACAGATCTCTGTGGTCAATGCATTAGTCCACTGCGCAACCAGAAATTGGGCTACTGGTTGAAGGGTTAAAACCTACTTAAGCAGCAACCACAATCCTTGTCAGGGTGAGGCACAAGCAAGCCCCAAATTAACCTGTGCTCAACCCTCAGGTAGCTTGGCTGATAGCAGTCAAGCTTAACTTAGAGGCAATGTGTAAAGTATTTATGCAGGACTTCAAACCGTAATAAAGTAAAAACACAACACAGGAAAGATGTATTAAATTATTCATCTCAAAAACAACAAAAATCCAATCAGTAGAACAGGAGATAAGCAATTTTGAACATTTAAGTGACAGTAGCCCCAAAAAGCCTAAAGCGCCACTTTCAGCTATATGGTCATGTGAGGATGGGAGAAAGGTCTGGCCGGAGCTTTGCTTGGGTGCTCCCTGTGAGCAGTCAATGCTGTAGCAGGAAGGGTCGGTGGACTGAACTTCACGTTGGTGGACAGTGCGAGCAACAAGGTTTTGGGACCAACGGGCCCATCTGCAGGTGCAGAGAGCCCAAAAACTTCAATTCAGCTCCACTAAATCAAGTCAAGTCAATAACATTTATAAAGCGCACAGCTACCACCTACGGCGGTGTCCCGGCGCTATGAGGTTAAAGCAGTTGAGGGAGGGGAAGAGACTAGGACAGATCAAACAGCCAAGTCTTCAAAGAGCTCCTAAAAAGGGATTCGGACTCAGCCTTGCGCAAATGAATAGGCATCTCGTTCCAGAGGACGGCTGTTCTAACAGCAAAGGCACGCCCTCCCATCCTTGCTCTCCGAAAGCGGGAGCACGGAGCAACGACTGAGAGTTTGAACGCAGAGTTCTATTCTGATGGTATATCTGGAGTCTCTGCCTAAGATAACCAGGCCCACAGTCTCTAGTCGCTCTAAAGGCCAAAGATAAGGCCTTAAATTGAATTCTCCTTTTACCGGCAGCCAATGTAGGCTGCGCAAATGAGGAGATATGGTGCCGAAGGGGTACCTTTCTAATAAACCTAGCTGTTGCATTCTGGACTGTCTGCAGCCTTTGAATAAGATAGGCCGGAAGGCCCAAATACAAGCTGTTAGCTTAGTCCAGCTGAGACGTAATCAAGGCATGGACAATGGTGGCCCGACAGTCCATAGGCAGGAGATGAAGAAATCTGCGCAAAGATTTAAGTTTCCAGAAGCATGCTCTGGATACTTGGCCAATCTGGGCTTTAACAGACAATTCAGAATCGAATCTAAAGCCCAGGTTTCTGACCGAGGATACAGGAGTGGGAGGAGGATTCAGTTGCGACGGCCACCAAAGGTCAGCTGAAGGGGTGAAGGCTGGTTAAAAAACATCACCTCGGTTTTTCCGTATTCAGTTTAAGACAATTGTCTGTCATCCAAGAGGAGATCTTAGTAAGGCAAAGCCTGAAATTGTCGAATGCAGCTCGCGTAGTAGCTGAAAAAGAGAACACCAGTTGTGTGTCATCCGCGTACGATATTAGTCGTACACCACAGTTATTCATGGTAGAGGCTAGAGGGGCGAGATATACATTAAACAGGGTCGGGCTAAGCGCAGAACCCTGTGGTACTCCACAGCCCATGATGCTAGGAGAGGAGACATAAGGGCGGAGTAAGACCTGCTGAGACCGCTCCTCCAGAAACGAATGGAACCAGTTCAAGATAGTCCCTGAGATACCCATCTGAGCCAAACGGTCTAAAAGAATCGAATGAGAGACCGTATCAAAGGCTGCAGATAAATCCAGCAACACTAGCATGGCGCTACTGCCCTGGTCTAGGGATTCTCGGATGGTTTCCGCAACTTCCAGCAGAGCGGTCTCAGTACTGTAGCCCTTCCGAAAACCCGATTGTGAGTCGTGCAGCAGATTATTGGACTCCAAATAAGTAGATAGCTGTCTCTGCACTTCCTTCTCCAAAATCTTAGCTGGGGCGGGCAAGAGTGAAATAGGCCTAAAATTCATGAGAATACTAGGGTCTGCATCTTCTTTTTAAGGATAGGCAGAACAAACGCCTTTTCCAAACTGAAGGGTAACTGCCAACCCTTAGAGAGGTATTCCAAATAATGTTTAAATGGGGATTGAGAAGGGAAGCCAGGAGATTAAAAAATCTGGCTGGGCATGGGTCTAAGGGTGAGCCAGACTTAATTCTTCCTAGGCCATACCAAGGGCCCTGGATCTGAGGGGCACCACTTGGGGGTCAGGGGCTGGGTCCAGATGAATCTGTGTGCTGGTTCAGGTAGTTGGGAGCCTGTTAAGTCCCTATGGTTCTGAACAGCATGCCAGAAAGGTAGCCGTTGGAGTCCTGGGTTCAGCTGCAGGTCCAATCCCTCTAATTCAGGCAGGAGGGCAACACGGCAGCAGGGCAGCAATCCAGCAAGGCAGCGGTCCAGCAAGGTAGCAGTCCAGCAAGGCATAAGACCAGCAGAGCAGCAGTCCAGCAGAGTGGCAGTCCTTTCACCAGCACAGCAGTCCTTTTTCCTGTCAGAGTCTCCACAGGTCCAGAAGTGTACTAAAATGTTGGTGCTTGAAGTCCAGTATTTATACCAGGTGCCTCCTTTGAAGTGAGAAAAGCTTCTAGAGGTTTTCCTTTGAAGTGCACAGGTTTCCTGCTTCCTTTGACCTGTGACCAGACTAACTATAGGGGGTATGCATCCCTTTGTGTGGAGGCAGGACACAGCCCGTACAAGACTAAGGGGCTGATTACAATGTCGTTAGGAAGGGCTCCGGATGTTGTTCGTTAATATCGAATCCGATTCGGAAGCCTTGTATCCGACCGAACCGGTTATCCTTCCGGACGACCGAGTACGATGCGAGGAAACCATCCGGGCTGTCCGAATCGGTTCCGAACGCGATCCGCACACCACAAGTCATTCGGAGCCGATTCGTACAGCCCAATGGAGACGGTTTCCAAACGAGCAAGTAAGATGACCAATTCTGACAGCCCTTCCGAATCGATTTGACCGAGATGAAATGGCTTTGGGAATCGGTCTTTGGGAGCCTGTTGCGGTCCCCTCTTCACCCGTGGGCAGCCGAATGTGGCACGTGGGGGTACCCAAGGGACCCTCTTCCCTTGCATGCACAATGTGGCAGGCACCATGGTGTGCCCGCCACAGGGTAACCGCTCTTCCCCAACCACCCCTTTTTTCATTGGGAGACTGTGTTTGCGTGCGGTACACAGTTTCCAATTGAAGTCAATCGGAATCCGAATGAACCGAGTCTGTCAGGATACGGACACATCATACTTGGTCGGTAGGACTCTCCCAATACGATTCGTTAGGAAAGCATTCCTAACCCGAGTGGTTTGGAAGGCTTTCCTAATGACATCGTAATCGGGCCCACAGTAGGGCTGTGCCCAGCCCTTCCCTCCCATCCTGCCAGTGATGGCCCATTCAGGCATACCTAGGCTCTCTATTGCATGTGGCTGTCTAGGAGGAATACACAAAGCCCAACTGTCAGCTACAACCAGCCATGTGTCCCAGAGACAGGCTGCAGGCACAAAATGGTTAAGGGAGGAAAATTTCAACTTTCTAAAAGTAGCATTTCCAAAATTGTAACTTAACATCTGACTTTACCATTCCAGAGGACTTTTCATTACAATTACAAAGACTCCAAATATGAACTGGTTGCCTGTTCCCATTTGGAAGTTACAGCTTATTATATATAATAAGGCCATTCCAATGTTATCCTAGGGGAGAGGTAGGTCGTCCAGTATTGAAAAAAGAATTTAAGAGTTTTTCACTACCAGGACATGTGAAACTTAAAAGTACATATCCAACTTTTTAAATACGCTGCACCCTGCTCTTTGGCCTGTCAAGGGCCTACCCTGTGGGCAACTTATATGTATTAAAGTGGAAGCTTTGGGCCTGGCAAAAGGGTTTTTTTGCCAGGTCGAAATGGCAGTTTGAAACTGCACACACAGGCTGAAATGGCAGGCCTGAGACATGATTTAAAGGCTACATAGGTGGCAGGCACAATAAGTACTACAGGCCCACTAGTAGCATTTAATTTACAGGGCCTTTGTACATGTAGCACCACGTTACTAAGGACTTATAAGTAATTTGAATATGCCAATTGGGATAAGCCAATGTTACCATGTTTAAAGGAGTGAGCATATGCACTGTAGCACTGGTTTGCAGTGATAAAGTCAACTAAGTCCTATGGCCAGCGAAAGCTAGATCAGCTAAAATGGAGGAGGAAGGCCAAAATGTTGGTGGAAGACCACACTAAGGCTGACAGGTCTAACACCCGGCTATATGAATGCAGAGATAAAAAGTGTGACTAATTTGATATTAATAATTTTAGAAAGTGAAGTGCAGCTGATAATCCTCAAAATGTTAGAAATCCCTATTTTTATTACTGCCCCCCCCCAACTTATGCCTCTTTAAAACAATATTTAAATATCTGGGTGATGTTCAATGTAAACAAAATACAATTTTTATGGTGTTATTCTTAACTTCCTCTTCTAGGCTCCAGTTGTGAATCTGTACGCGTGCTGGTTAACATTATAGCTCGTTAGTGTTATGTTGTCATGGATTTTCGCAGCTTTCGTCAAATGTTAAATATATATCGTCTTTGTGAGCGGTTGCCTTGGGCAAATTAGCTTGGTAATAGACAGCATGGGTTGCTTCTTGACGCTTTGCTGATTTCTAAAGGATAAAGACTTTAAACCCATGCTCCATGTTGTAACTCATAAACCAGGTACATGGACCACTCTGCTGTGTCTAAATCGAAAGTGTGATTTACGTCAATTTAAAAAAAATATTTGTAATGATTCCATCTCAAGAACACTGTTTTTCATTCCAGTTTTCAGATTTTTCCTCGCAGGCCACAGCACATCTCTGGTGGAGAAGCTAAGTATAACATGATGTTGACATCACTCTGTAGGCTTCATTACCTGGTCTGAGGACTGTAAATTAGGCTAGGAAATGTGTCTCTTACATTTTGTCTTAAATCTCACACTCTTCCTCCCCTGCACGTTTCCTAGGATGTCTGTCTGGTAGGAGCTTTGAAGACCAGCAGCCAAGTTACAGAGGGAAATGTCTGCAAAGCTGGAGATGAAATGGGCACAGAACTGGGACTCGGCAGCATTCGTCTGACAGCAAACACTGACAAGAGCCAATTATATATGCTGCGCACATGCAAAGCCCCAGGCAGGATTACAAAAAAAGAATGATGTTGTATACATTGTGATTTCATAAGCCCGGAACATTATAGCCTGGTTTTAATGTCTTGCTTTTCTCATTTAGCTATTTATCACATATTGGCAGCTTTAAATAGAAGCCATTTGAGCCGAGCATAAAACAGTTTTCCCAGTAGCATGACACACGATCTATTACTAGATTTAAAAGCCTGAAATGTTGTTGATAACTATCTGCTTGCGTTTTTAATCACATGTTCTGCTGTTTCGATTTTTGTCGCTGCGGCCTACTCCCACACCGTATATATATTTGTCTGTGAAGTTATTGAAAGGGGACATTTCCACATCTCAGCGGTGTATTCCGAAACTCACCTCTGCAGTGTGTCACCGCTTTTCATTATGAAAGGCAACCGCAGCAGACTACTGGGACGAGTCACCAGAGAACATATCCCACTTAACAAAAAATGAGTACCTTTTTTCCAGAGGTTCGTTCATTTTTCAGACGTGCATCATTAAACGGCATTGGGGGACTCCCGTTTACATATAACCAAAATAGGTCTGGACAGCCATTTAAATCAGGCACACGCGGCCACACGCTCTGCTGGATCTCAGAAGGAAAAGTTGTCTCTTTTTGCTTTTAGATGAGACTGCTGTTTGGTGAGACTTTGCTGGAAATGGTGGTCCCACTTTAGTTCATCCAGCAGCTAACGTGGGTTAAGAACTCAATTAATAAAGTAATTATGACACTATTGGTTAAATTGTGCTTTATTCGCTAAGAAATAATAGATTTGTAATTTTTTTTGTGAAAGGAAAATCTGCAAATATTGTAGGATTTATTTCCAATAAAGCGTCTTATTTCATCAAATAATGTTTAGCTTGATGGTGACAACCGTTGTGGTCAATTAAGAATGCCCAGCGGACGAGATTTATAGTTTTATGCCTCGATTAGAAGAAGTGGGTCTGATGGGGTGAAATATGTATCACACATGGAAAATACCATTTTTCTGAGGGAATTTATCTTTCCTTGTGAGGTAAATACGTCCTATTCCAAGTTTTACACTTGAAAGTGAGGCATAACGTGTGAAATAAAAGCAGAAAATTCTGCATGTTTTTTTGCAGGCCTTTTCCTCTGATACATTTCGGCAGGTTTGCCCTGCCAAAATCTGTCAGGGGAAAATATTATGGAGTGATAATTATAACACAACTCTGAATTCTATTACCTGCTCTAACTCCTGATTACACGCAGTTTGCACGGAGATCGGGATTAAACTCTGAGCTTGTATTCAGATCCTTGAAGTGCTGGTGAGGCAGCCAAACTTTCTGTTCAATAAACCATAGCAAATTGCTTCCATCTGGGCTGAGGATTTCCCTGTGCCCGGGCGTTGACACCTGGTATATAAATAGGTCACCCCCTGTTCAGACCAGCGGTAGGACAGGGGGGATGGATTATTTCTTTGAACGCCACTTCGTTTCTGTCTGCATCTCTGTTGGCGGACCGAGTGGAAATGAATTTTCCCAGTGGAGGCCCATCTTGCTCGTGGGGTAGTATTATGCACCACCTGCCGTGTCTATTTAGGCGTTCAAGCACTTCATCCACACGCCAAAAATGATTCCCTTAACAGAATATAGACTGTACTAACGAATTTACCTTTGTCATTCGGCATTAAAAGAGGAAACGTCTCGTTTGTCCAGGGCACGGCGTTTCCAAGTAATGTCCTCACAATTTACCAGTGCATCTGTGGGCAAGGGAGTGCCTATACATATTTGTAACCTTCAGGAGGCTACTCAAGACCTGGTTGTTCGACCAGTAGCAGCACCCCCCCCCCCCCTTTTTTTTCTCCCCAGCGCCTTGAGACCCTCGCGGGTAAGTAGCGCGCTTTACAAATTCTGTGATTGATTGATTATTAAAAGCCAAGACTGGTAGTAGGATTTCCTTTGCACAAGAACTGTGGGGCATATTTACGTTCCCTGGCGCATCCCTGCATATCAGCAGGGATGCGCCAGGGAAAATGCGTCACGCATGTTTACCCTTGCGCCACGTCCGATGCGCCGCATTTACAATGCGGCGCAAGGATAAGCAGATGCGTGATGCATCTGCCGGCGGAAGGTTGGCGCAGTGCTGAAGTTGTGTCGCAAGCGCGGCGCAACTCCAGCACTGTTCCAACCTTCCCTATCCCTAACATGGTGAGTCAATCCTTACGCCTGCTTGAAGCAGGCGTAAGGATTTGACGCACCAGCGTCGAGAAAAGTGACTGCGTGAAATCTTGTAGATTTCACTACGTCACTTTTCCGAGCGTTCCTGCGCCGGAACGCCCCCTGCGCCGGTACGCCCACATGAAACCTGACGCAGGTTTCATGTGGCGCAGGGGCTTACTCGTGACGCATCTCCCTAGATGCGTCACGTTGTAAATATAGCGCAACGCGGCGCATGCTTTGCGTCGCCGCTGCGTCACATGCGTGACGCAACGGCGGCGCAAAAGTGGCGCAAGGGGCTTGTAAATATGCCCCTGTGTATCTATCAGTGGCGGCTCCTCCGCTAAGGCGGAGGAGCGTCGCCCCACTGAGCAGGTCGAAAAAGGAAAAAATAAAATGATAATGACTCATTGTTATTATTATTTTATTGTTCTCCTCGCTCAGCTGGATAGGGGCGGGGCTGCTCTGCTCACAGAGCAGGGCAGGAGAGGATGGGTTTGCCCACTCCAAGTGTGCATGAGGCTTTGGCCAGCCGTCTTGGGCCAGCCAAACCGTCATGCGCACTTTTCATCTTCTCCATGCAGGCTGCATTACAGCCTGCATGGAGAACATGCCCAGCCTCCCATTCTCTGGCTGAGTGCCGATCCACGGCACTCAGACCAATCACAGCATTGTGACTGGCTATCGGGAGGCTGGGGCCAGGTGCTTCCTGCTGCTTCCTGCCCTGGAAGCGGGCAGAAGAGGACCCAGAAGAGGCGGCAGCGACGGTGGATGGCAGTGGCAGACAGATGAGTACATTCGCCCCACAACACCTATTTTAATTTTTAATTAATCCCCACCACCCACCCCTGCAACCCGCCTCCCCACCGCCTTCAAATACCAGCCGCCACTGGTATCTATGTCGATTACAGTTTTTTGATTGATGTATTTTTAACTTAGAATTCATACTTGTGCCGTATCATCATTAAAAATGTAATGACGTTATGCGTGCCACAGCTTATTACAACAGAAATGAGAACCTATAAAGCACTGCCTTGTTTTTGCATTACATTTCATGATGAGCAATATGTTCCAATGACATTCTCCATATCAAGAACATTTGAGTGGAGCAATAACAAACATATTGTCAGTTTACTGTGGAGTCGGCCATGTAGAAAGGTGACATGCCTTAACTAGCTAGTCACAGAATGGGCCCTCTTACGATGTAATATCTCATGGAGTGTGAAATGGAAGGAACAGAAAAAATACTTAGATATTCCTTCTACCTGATTATGGCTGCAACAAGAACGGCTAAACTAGAGCAAGATTATCAAGAAGACCCAAAACATGTATTAAATGTAGTATGGTGAAAGTATTCTGTCCCATTAGCTGTGTGTTATTAGGTCTGACTGAAAGCACTCCGAGACTGAGTGATATATTTTAGGTACAGGTAGGTATTGTACAGAATGGGTGCATGTTGGAAATTTGCCCATCCTGCAGGGTACCCCCAGGATTTTTTCCTTTTTACTGAACCCTATTTTTGTTGACTGTAGAATTCTGTGTACTTTACCCCTGCTAACCAGTGGTAAAGTGCTTGTGCACTCTCCCTTAAACCTGGTGAATTTGGCATACACCTAATTGGCACTTTTATTTTACTTATAAGTCCCTAGTATATGGTACTAACTATACCCAGGGATGGTGCATCACCCAGTGTGCCACCCTCTGCAGTAGTTCTTTAAAGCATGTCTCCAGGCCTGCTGCTGCAGCCTGGGTGTTCAGTTTTAACCTGCCATTTCAACTGGGCAAAATAAACCTTTTGCCAGGCCTAAATCTTCCTTTTTAATACTTATAAGCAACCTCTAACGTAAACCTTAAAAGGACACATGGTATTTAAACGTTGGGCACGTATAGTCAATGGTTTACAAGCCCTGGCTGTGAAAAACCTCCAAAGTTTTTTTTCTCTGTGGCAAGGGTAGCTTTCCTATAGGTTAACACTGGTTTAGACTATTAAATTTAATAAACACTACATTCTATTTGGAAATAGCAAAAAAATAATATTTTAAGGACTCATTTTAAGGGTAATTTAAATCCAACTTAATGGTCAAGTCAGTTTTTATATTGCTATTTTGGAAATAAGACTTTTAGAAAGTTGAACTGAAGTATACAAAAAGTGATGGGTGAAATGCTTGAATTAATCTCAGACACTGCTAATTACTCAGGACTGCATCCCAGTTCATTGTTATTTTGTACATCATGCCACCTCAGTTTGGACTGCCACATGCAAATCAGTCTTGACCCTGCTTGAGTAGAAACAGTCTACCCAAACTGCTAGACTGGTGCCTCCCTGAACTGGAGCACAAGCAACCCAAGACTGGGTTTGCCCTGATTGGGGGTTTTCAGTTGGGTATAGCTTGGTTCCAGTGGCACAGTGAGCATGGTACCCAGGTGTGGACATACACATCGCACTTAGGGTGTTGCACTGAAGTATTAAAAAAGTGATGGATTTAATGCTTTTCCTAATCTCAGGGCTGCATTCCAGTGCATCGGTCTTTTGCACAGCATGTCACCTCAGTTTGGACCCAGCCATATGCACATCAGCCTTGACCCTGCTCCAGCTGGAAAAGTTCAACTCAAACTGCCAGGCCAGGTCCTCCCTTAACTGGAACACAAGCAACCCAAGACTGGTTTCACCCAGACTGAGGCTCTTCAGTCGAGTGTAGCTTGGTTTCAGTGGCACAGTAAGCTTTGGACTCCTGTGTGGGCAAACATGTCTACCCTCGCACTTAGGGAGTTGTACTGAAGTATTCAAAATGTGATGGATGGAATGCTTGAATTAATCTCAGCCACTGTTAATTTGTCAGGCTGCATCTTAGTTAATTTAATTTTGCACACCATGCCACTTCAGTTTGGACCCAGCCATATGCAAATCATTCTTGACACTGCTCCAGTAGAAACAGTCCATCAGAACTTCCAAGACATGTCCTCCTTGAATTGGAACACAAGCAACCCAATACCGGTTTTGCCCATGATTGGGGCTTTTCAGTTGGGTGTATCTTGGTTCCAGTGGCACAGTGAGCACTGGACTCACTTCTGGGCATACCCATCGCGCTTAGAGTGTTGAACTGAAGTATACAAAAAGTGATGGATGGTATGCTTGAAATAACCTCAGGGCTGCATCCCAGTTAATAGTTCTTTTGCACACCATACCACCTCGGTTTAGACCCAGCCATATGCATATTAATCTTGGACTTGATCTAATAGGAGCAGCCCAGCCCGAACTGCCAGGCCAGGTCCTCCCTGAACCAGAACACAATCAACCCTAGATCGGTTTCACCCTGATTAAGGCTCTGCAGTCGGGTGTAGCTTGGTTCCAGTGGCACAGTGAGCATGGGTCCTGTGCTCCCTGTGGAATGGATTGGATGAAATGCTTGAATTAATTTCAGCCGCAGGTAATTCCTCAGGGCTGCATCCTAGTTGATCCTTATTTATCACACTATGACACCTCAGTTTGGACTCAGCCATGTGCAAATCAGTCATTACCCTGCTCCAATAGTAAAAGTCTAGCCCGAACTAAGAGGCCAGGTCCTCCCTGAACTGCAACACAAGCAACCCAAGACTGTCTGTGCCCTGTTGGGGGGCTTTTCAGTCAGTGTAACTTGGTTTCAGAGACACAGTGAGCATGAGAGGGAAACAGCCATCACATCGCATGCATTACAACGCATGCGATTACAACGCGGTTGGTACAACGACTGCATTGTTACATCACAGCACCATTACAACGCAAGTCTTTACAACGACTTGCTCTAGGGGGCGCTCTAAACTAAGGAATAGTATAATTTACTATTTCAACACCTACCCTACTGTTGCACACACTGGAGTTGGAACAGTAAATTATACTATTCCTAAGTCCAGAGCGCCCCCTAGAGCAAGTCATTGTAACGACTTGCGTTGTAATGGTACTGCGATGTAACAACGCGGTCATTGTAACGACCACGTTGTAATCGCATGCGTTGTAAAAGCATGTGATGTAAACGCCTATATTCAGCATGAGACCCATGTCTGGGCATTCCTGTTTAAGAAAGTTGTCATTTTCCTGCCTAAAACCAAAAGGCTTTCCTGCCAGTATCTAGCTGCCACCTGACTCCTGATGGCTCCCCTGTGGTGACGTGTATTGCTCCCAGACAGTGGACAAAGGGCTCTGGGTGTGAGGAGAGGGTCTCCTCCATTGAGAATATGGCCTGGGGATGTGCCCAGACCTTTCCTGAGCATTAATGGATGCCTTCCCTGTCACTGGCAGATGAAGCTCACCTTTAGACCTGCCTCTCTTGTGTCTCACTAGTCAGGCTGGCTCCAAACCCAATGGGAGGGAAAACTCTGATTAGAACTGGTTTAAGGGGTGGACTAAGGACTGTCCTCTACCCTCAAGCTGTCACTGGGCACAAATGTGGGCCCCATAGACCTCTCCTCAGAACACTCACTTCTAGTGCTGATGTCTAAATCATGAAGGAAGACTGAATCTGCTTACCTTTAACCCATGACCTCAGAAGTTACTCCAAGGATCACTTGGCTGACGTCCTGTTTGAGCTTCAGGGACATAAGCATGCTAATTTTTGGGTGCATTTTCATCCTAAAACAGTAAATTAAAAACACTTTATTGTACTGGATGCTATTTGCTTAGAAACTATTAGCACATGTCAAGATGCCTCTTTCTTAATGATGTTATCTCTGTAAATGAATGTATGTCACCAATTTTCTATTCACCTTAATGGGACCAACCTCTTAAAGACTACACATGACCTGCAATTTTAAGGCAAGAGGTTGACAAGCATGCACTTGTCACTGAAATACACCTTCTGCCACATCCAATGGTTACATTTATTGCAAGAACATGAAGAACATCCCAGGGGCACCACCCGAAATAATAAATACACATAATAAATAGGAAATATTGAGTGTAAATTATTGAACAGAAGAGCTATTTAACAATTGAGAAACTGGGGTGTTGCGATTAAAATATGTTTCCACAATGTAATTGGAGAAACAGACTGCATTATTGGATATATATATATATATATATATATATATATATATATATATATATATATATATATATATATATATATATATATATATTATCTACTGGCGGTCGCCAGTAGATAGTTATAGTTAGGACCTATTTTCCATAGGAAATCCGCAACATTCTATTTGAAATAACTTTGGCGCCGGTTGACGAATCTTCGCAAAATTTTCAAAACTCGTGGGGCGCTCCGGTCCGCTCCTATTCTGAAAGTCTCGGGGTGATTCGTCAAGTGAGGGCCGAGAAAAAAGGGGGTCCCAAAACGTGTTTTCCCCATGCAATTTTCCATAGGAACATTTCATCGCAGCTACAGCCCGAACTGCTGAACGTAATTACACCAAATTTGGCAAATAGGTAGCCCTTGGTTCAGAGTCGTGCCTTTTGGTTAAATGCTGTAAATCCGTTCAGTAGTTCCTGAGAAACTTGAAAAAGAAAACACATATATATCTGGGCGGAGCCTAACCACACATGTCATCGTGAGATCTGATTGGCTGTCAGCACTTCATCCTGGAATTGCTGGCAGCCATCTTGGGACCAATATAAATGATAGTACCCCATTGAAATGCATTGTAGTGAATCGAAGATTTTGAGGGTTACCAAAAGGAGAACTATAAAGGGTGATAACAGACTTTAGTTACATTAGAATTCATTTGTTGATGGTACCATACTAATTTCAGGAATTGTGGTGTGTTCTAAGGTGATTTTACCCTGTGAAAAACCTTCTGCTGGGATATCATGAATCATGTTTGAGAGAAAACTATTTTCACATGCTTGTCCCATACAGTTTTGGAAGGTGCTCCAGAAGCTAAAATGAGAGCATATTTTCTGTAAATTCACATTATCTTTCTCAGTCATGTGAGAATGAAGTCTGACATTCTCAGTAAAACATGTACATCCAACAAGGGCAGAGACTGTCAGTTGATTCCTTTGTGTTCTACTGCAGCTTCCCAGAGTGTTCTAAAGAACAACTAGAGTGCTAACAGCCTTACTTATGACAAAAGTATGGCACACCTGAAGCCATCTTGATTGGAATAAACTGGTAACACTTAAAACATTTAATTTAAAAAGGAACAAAATGATGGGGTTCATTTTGTCATAGAAATTATGGTTAGTGCTGTAGAAAGAAAAATTAGGACATGTTTCAAGTGTGATCTCAAATATCTTCCTGTTATATTTCAACAAGAGCAGCCTGTCAGTTGATGCCTTTGTGTTCTACTGCAGCTTCCCAGAGTGTTCTAAAGAACAACTAGAGTGCTAACAGCCTTACTTATGACAAAAGTATGGCACACCTGAAGCCATCTTTATTGGAATAAACTGGTAACACTTAAAACATTTAATTTAAAAAGTAACAAAATGATGGGGTTCATTTTGTCATAGAAATTATGGTTAGTGCTGTAGAAAGAAAAATTAGGACATGTTTTAAGTGAGATCTCAAATATCTTCCTGTTATATTTCAACAGGAGCAGCCTGTCAGTTGATGCCTTTGTGTTCTACTGCAGCTTCCCAGAGTGTTCTAAAGAACAACTAGAGAGCTAACAGTCTTACTTATGACAAAAGTATGGCACACCTGAAGCCATCTTGATTGGAATAAACTGGTAACACTTAAAACATTTAATTTAAAAAGGAACACAATGAGGGGGTTCATTTTGCCATAGAAATTATGGTTAGTGCTGTAGAAAGAAAAATTAGGACATGTTTTAAGTGAGATCTCAAATATCTTCCTGTTATATTTCAACAGGAGCAGCCTGTCAGTTGATGCCTTTGTGTTCTACTGCAGCTTCCCAGAGTGTTCTAAAGAACAACTAGAGTGCTAACAGCCTTACTTATGACAAAAGTATGGCACACCTGAAGCCATCTTGATTGGAATAAACTGGTAACACTTAAAACATTTAATTTAAAAAGGAACAAAATGATGGGGTTCATTTTGTCATAGAAATTATGGTTAGTGCTGTAGAAAGAAAAATTAGGACATGTTTTAAGTGAGATCTCAAATATCTTCCTGTTATATTTCAACAGGAGCAGCCTGTCAGTTGATGCCTTTGTGTTCTACTGCAGCTTCCCAGAGTGTTCTAAAGAACAACTAGAGTGCTAACAGCCTTACTTATGACAAAAGTATGGCACACCTGAAGCCATCTTGATTGGAATAAACTGGTAACACTTAAAACATTTAATTTAAAAAGGAACAAAATGAGGGGGTTCATTTTGTCATAGAAATTATGGTTAGTGCTGTAGAAAGAAAAATTAGGACATGTTTCAGGTGAGATCTCAAATATCTTCCTGTTATCTTTCAACAGGAGCAGCCTGTCAGTTGATGCCTTTGTGTTCTACTGCAGCTTCCCAGAGTGTTCTAAAGAACAACTAGAGCGCTAACAGTCTTACTTATGACAAAATTATTGCACACCTGAAGCCATCTTGATTGGAATAAACTGGTAACTCTTAAAACATTTAATTTAAAAAGGAACAAAATGAGGGGGTTCATTTTGTCATAGAAATTATGGTTAGTGCTGTAGAAAGAAAAATTAGGACATGTTTTAAGTGAGATCTCAAATATCTTCCTGTTATATTTCAACAGGAGCAGCCTGTCAGTTGATGCCTTTGTGTTCTACTGCAGCTTCCCAGAGTGTTCTAAAGAACAACTAGAGCGCTAACAGTCTTACTTATGACAAAAGTATGGCACACCTGAAGCCATCTTGATTGGAATAAACTGGTAACACTTAAAACATTTAATTTAAAAAGGAACAAAATGAGGGGGTTAATTTTGTCATAGAAATTTTGGTTAGTGCTGCAGAAAGAAAATTTAGGGCATGTTTTAAGTGAGATCTCAAATCCTCTTCTATTTCATTAGAAAATTCTGACATGCAGACTGAAACAATCACTTTCAATACCAGCAGTAGACTTCCAGTTAACTCCCTGGTGAGCAGTAGCTTTACTACAGTGATCTAATGAATAACTAGAGTGCTAACATTCTGAATTTATGGCAAATGTGTGACACATCTGAATGCCTTCTTGATGGAATCAAAGTAAAAAACTGAAAGCATTTCCTACTGAAGAGACTGCAGAAAATGACGAAATTAGGAAACTTCATAACAAATAAGTCTCCCAAGATGGCCACCAGAGAAAAAAGAGCCCAAATGTAGCACAAATATCACCCAGATGTAGCCCACATATAGCCCAATGACAGAAGTGTGCAAAACACTTTTTATTTTTAGTTTTTCTGCAGTTTTATATAGTGCAAACTGGTCAGGTATTGGAGCGTTACATCTTACTTGGACCCCTTATTGCGTATTTTGCACGCAGTACATGAGATTGATCTTGCGAAACATTGAACTTTACGATTCTGTTAACCTGAAGTTGCTCTGAACCGGGCTTTGTAACACCCGTTTTTACCTACTGGTTTTAATTAATTCTCACTGTATTGTATTAGGAAAGAGGATTTACTGTTTTTATGTACACTTTTATGATCTATGTTTCTAAATCAGATCAAATAAAGTTTAATGAATTCTGTGGCAGGATGGAGGTGAGGATTATGCATATCTTTCCTCACTTTATTTGCATAGCAGTTCAAAGAAAACGTAACACAACAATCATTAAACAAAAGACTGCACAACCCATGAACCATTAAGGGGGTAGTCTCCAAGGCAACTATAGTCCAATCATATCACAGTCCATCGTATATAATATCATGACGTCCCTTCCGCTTCCTCTTTCTTCACTGCTCGTCAGTTAAGTGCATTCCTTACATTCTTGGCTTAATCTGACGTTGTTGCTGTTTGTATAGCGGTTTCTTGTGCACGTTATTAGCATTATTGCCTTGGTATTGTTTCATATTCCCTGCGCAGCAGGCTCTTGCCCGAGCGCGTTCTCCCCTCGCAGTTTCTCCCGCTGTGTGCTCTGCGCGCGGTGAGATCCTGTCAGGCGCGTCTGGTCCGAGCGAGGCAGCTCCGTCGAGCGCTCCCGCTGGTCTTTACGCGCGTTTGGGAATCCGGTCACTCCTTTAGTGTCCGCTTGATTCCCGGCCAACCCTCGCCTAATTTTAACACCGCTACGCGGTGATTTCCCCACACGGCCACGTTAGTGACCAGCGCCACCTGGTGGTGGTAATTGGTATTGCGCCTCAGTCTATTCTTATAACAGCTTCGGGGAAAGCCCAGCTGTTGGAGCACCGGCGAGGGGGCTGTCTTAAGGATTTTAAGGGCATGTGTTCTGTTATCACACCCTCTGCTATCATGTCTTCTCCAGAAGACCATTTTTACTCCTCCTACCAGGAAGTGGAGGAGGAATGGCCCCCCAACTTCTCCCTCCAGCAGTCGACCAAGCCCTCTCTCTGGCTATTTCTAGGGCGCTGGCTCCTCTTAGGGATCAGGTTTATAAGCTGGCGAAAAGCATCCCTGGGGTGTTCAGTGACCCAGATCTGGTGGTGGCTGGTCCAAGTAGCTCCCAGATGGGGAATAAAAGGGCTGTTAAGCATAACGCGGGGCACTTGGAAGGATTTAATAAACTTACGGAGACCTTCCTCAAGAGTGCGCGAACGCTAAACATGCACCCTGCCGGGAGGAGGAGGGGCCCAGAGAAAATTGCGACACTGTCACCACTATTGTAGACCCCGACGGCGGGTTTCTCTTAGAGGGAGAGGGTGTATCGGAGGACGATTTCTCCTCCGATGAGGATAAGGACTTGGGGCGTCCCTGGCGTCCAGAGTCCCACTGCTCTAAGTCCCCGGTTGGGGACGGGGTCCACTCGGACATGTTCGAGCCTACCCAAATTTACCATCCTAGGTCGGCAGAGTGGACACCTGATGCCAAAGTGGCAGAGTATGTGGTGGGGAAAATCCATCAACCCCTTGAAAGGGAGGTCAGGAATAGGATGAGGGGAGAATGCCCCAGGCCCTCACTGAAGGGGAAGGTGGCACACATGCCTGAAATTGATGAGAAACTATGTACCTTTTTCAAGTATATGAGGGATCCCAAGAAAGGAATTGATAGTTCTTGGACGTGGTAGGGCCCTTGACCCAAATTATTCAATTGATGGAGCGTTCCAAAGAGTCAGGATCCCCTTTGTCCACGGATATTGTGGCTGGTTGGGCGCACTACCCTTAACACTAAAACACTACCCCCTCCATTACCCAAACACCACTGCACTACCCTAAACCCTAAAACACTACCCCCAGCACGTCACCCTACACTACCCAAACATAACTGCACTACCCTAAACCCTAAAACACTACCACCAGCACGACTCCCTACACTACCCAAACACCACTGCACTACCCTAAACCCTAAAACACTTCCCCAGCACGACTCCCTACACTACCCAAACACCACTGCACTACACTAAACCCTAAATATACCCCCAGCATGACCTCCCACACTACACAAACACCACTGCACTACCCTAAACCCTAAAACACTACCCCCAGCACGACCCCCTACACTACCCAAACACCACTGCACTACCCTAAACCCTAAAACACTAACCCCAGCATGACCCCCTACACTACCCAAACACCACTGCACTACCCTATACCCTAAAACACGACCCCCTACACTACCCAAACACGACTGCACTACCCTAAACCCTAAAACACTACCCCCAGCACAACCCCCTACACTACCCAAACACCACTGCACTACCCTAAACCCTAAATCTACCCCCAGCACGACCCCCTACACTACACAAACACCACTGCACTACCCTAAACCCTAAAACACTACCCCCAGCATGACCCCCTACACTACACAAACACCACTGCACTACCATAAACCCTAAAACACTACCACCAACATGACCCCCTACAGTACTCAAACACCACTGCACTACCCTAAAACACTACCCCAGCACGACCCCCTACACTACCCATACACCACTGTACTACCCTAAACCCTAAAACACTACCCCCAGCACGACCCCCTACACTACTGCACTACCCTAAACCCTAAAACACTACCCCCAGCACGACCCCCTACACTACCCAAACACCACTGCACTACCCTAAACCCTAAAACACTACCCCCAGCACGACCCCCTACACCACCCAAACACCACTGCACTACCCTAAACCCTAGAAAAGAAACCCCCACCCCATGCCCAATCCCCCTTACCTCTCACTCCTCATGGTTCCTCTCTCCTCGTGGTTCCTGCTTCACGTCATCTCTGAGGGCGGTGCACGTCGTTGTGAGGAAAGGGAACAGCCTCTGTTTCCTTACAACGACATGGATCGTCTACATGTTTTTAGAACGCATGGTCATTTACCATACATACATTTACAACAAAATTTGTTGTAAAGGCATGCGTGGTAAATGACCATGCGTTCTAAAAAATGCGTAGTAATGACTTCGTGATGTACAACGCATGCGTGGTAATGCATGCGTTGTAATGGTATCGCAAAGTAAAAAAGTCGTTGTAACGGCTGTTTACCGATCGAAGCTGGCCCCTGTTCTTCAGTGAGACGTTTATTTGATTAATTAAGCGGAAGGAATGTGGTTTTTTTTACCAAAAAGTGCATTCCCGGCTCTTGTATTGTGAAAGTGTCCGCGTGGCCTGGTTTCACTTCCGGTGAGAGAGTGGAAGAGTCTGTTTGGATCTAAAGGAGTTCTGTTGTTGGACGGGGCCGGCGCGACATGTCATCAGAAAACATAGCTAATGGAAAGCGTCCTCCCTGAAGTGTGGAGCAGTGCCATGAGAGGTCAACGAGTGTGCGTCCCACCGCAGTATGACCGTACCGCGTGACCCATGTGCCGCCTCCAGGGTACGGGAGGCAGAAGCGGCATCACAGGTCCTCTTGAAGACCGTTGTAGCACTAATTCTACATTTTGGCACTAGGGCATTTTAACTTCGTTGTTCCTGCCAGATACAAAGAGAAGATCCTGTGTTATTCAGTGCCCTCGTTACCTTTTTTGTGGGTTGTGGTGCTTGTCACTTCGCTGCCCCGCCGGGGCACACGACTGGGCACCCCACCTCGTGTGCCATCTGCAGGGCCTCTGCCCTCGGATCACTGGTTTCGGTTTCTGGAGTGGCAACATAAACAGTTGCTCCCAAAGGACTAGCCTGAACACTTAGGTGAATATCCCCTGCACCAGCATTCCACGGAAATTCTTTCCTAGCTCTCCCACTTCAACGAGCACGGCTCCGCTCGCGACACCGTATGACGTCATCGGAGCCATAAGAGGACCTCGTCGGCGTGCAGACTTCAGTTCCACCCATTTTTTCCGTGCCACCGAGGCAAACAGGGGACCGAGACATTTTCACATGTATACATAGTATAATAAATATATATATATTCACTGAAAAAACCATAGGTTTCAGGCACGTTATAGTTAGAAATTAGCATTTAAAAAACCTTAGAAATTCACTGAGTGGGTATGTACTTATTGGTATTGGAGTGTGTATGGTTTTGAGAATGGCAGTCTGTAATTTAGAGTGGGTGTATCAAAAGTTATATTAGGGTGTGAGAAGATGCATTAAATTCTCACATGGATGATGTCATTAGTGATGTCATTTGAGATGTCATCAGTGATGTCATCAGTGATGTCACTGACCATGTCATGAGTGATGTAATCTGTGACGTCATCAGCAGTGCATTGCGGGGGCGCGAGTTATAGTTAGCTGAACTAACTATAACGGGGGAATTTCACGTGTTTTGTACGAGTGCAATGTCCAACTAACTATAACTTTCCCTAAAACCTATGGTTTTTTCAGTGAATTTCAAAGGTTTTTTAAATGCTAAACCCTAACTACAACAGGCTTGAAACCTATGGTTTTTTCAGTGAATATATATATATATATATATATATATATATATATATATATATATATATATATATATATATATATTTAATCTACTGGCGGTCGCCAGTAGTTAGTTATAGTTAGGACCTATTTTCCATAGGAAATCCGCAACATTCTATTTGAAATAACTTTGGCGCCGGTTGACGAATCTTCGCGATATTTCCAAAACTCGTGGGGCGCTCCGGTCTGCTCCTATCCTAAAAAGTCTCGGGGTGATTCGTCAAGTGGGGGCTGAGAAAAAAGGGGGTCCCAAAACGTGTTTTCCCCATGCAATTTTCCATAGGAACCTTTCATCGCAGCTACAGCCCGAACTGCTGAACGGAATTACACCAAATTTGGCAAAAAGGTAGCCCTTGGTTCAGAGTCATGCCTTTTGGTTAAATGGTGTAAGTCCGTTCAGTAGTTCCTGAGAAATTTGATAAAGAAAACACATATATATCTGGGCGGAGCCTAACCACACATGTCATCGTGAGATCTGATTGGCTGTCAGCACTTCATCCTGGAATTGCTGGCAGCCATCTTGGGACCAATATAAATGATAGTACCCCATTGAAATGCATTGTAGTGAATCGAAGATTTTGAGGGTTACCAAAAGGAGAACTATAAAGGGTATAACAGACTTTAGTTACATTAGAATTCATTTGTTGATGGTACCATACTAATTTCAGGAATTGTGGTGTGTTCTAAGGTGATTTTACACTGTGAAAAACCTTCTGCTGGGATATCATGAATCATGTTTGAGAGAAAACTATTTTCACATGCTTGTCCCATACAGTTTTGGAAGGTGCTCCAGAAGCTAAAATGAGAGCATATTTTCTGTAAATTCACATTATCTTTCTCAGTCATGTGAGAATGAAGTCTGACATTCTCAGTAAAACATGTACATCCAACAAGGGCAGAGACTGTCAGTTGATTCCGTTGTGTTCTACTGCAGCTTCCCAGAGTGTTCTAAAGAACAACTAGAGTGCTAACAGCCTTACTTATGACAAAAGTATGGCACACCTGAAGCCATCTTGATTGGAATAATCTGGTAACTCTTAAAACATTTAATTTAAAAAGGAACAAAATGAGGGGGTTCATTTTGTCATAGAAATTATGGTTAGTGCTGTAGAAAGAAAAATTAGGACATGTTTTAAGTGAGATCTCAAATATCTTCCTGTTATATTTCAACAGGAGCAGCCTGTCAGTTGATGCCTTTGTGTTCTACTGCAGCTTCCCAGAGTGTTCTAAAGAACAACTAGAGAGCTAACAGTCTTACTTATGACAAAAGTATGGCACACCTGAAGCCATCTTAATTGGAATAAACTGGTAACACTTAAAACATTTAATTTAAAAAGGAACAAAATAAGGGGGTTCATTTTGCCATAGAAATTATGGTTAGTGCTTTAGAAAGAAAAATTAGGACATGCTTTAAGTGAGATCTCAAATATCTTCCTGTTATATTTCAACAGGAGCAGCCTGTCAGTTGATGCCTTTGTGTTCTACTGCAGCTTCCCAGAGTGTTCTAAAGAACAACTAGAGTGCTAACAGCCTTACTTATGACAAAAGTATGGCACACCTGAAGCCATCTTGATTGGAATAAACTGGTAACACTTAAAACATTTAATTTAAAAAGGAACAAAATGATGGGGTTCATTTTGTCATAGAAATTATGGTTAGTGCTGTAGAAAGAAAAATTCGGACATGTTTCAAGTGTGATCTCAAATATCTTCCTGTTATATTTCAACAGGAGCAGGCTGTCAGTTGATGCCTTTGTGTTCTACTGCAGCTTCCCAGAGTGTTCTAAAGAACAACTAGAGCGCTAACAGTCTTACTTATGACAAAATTATGGCACACCTGAAGCCATCTTGATTGGAATAAACTGGTAACTCTTAAAACATTTAATTTAAAAAGAAACAAAATGAGGGGGTTCATTTTGTCATAAAAATTATGGTTTGTGCTGTAGAAAGAAAAATTAGGACATGTTTTAAGTGAGATCTCAAATATCTTCCTGTTATATTTCAACAGGAGCAGCCTGTCAGTTGATGCCTTTGTGTTCTACTGCAGCTTCCCAGAGTGTTCTAAAGAACAACTAGAGCGCTAACAGTCTTACTTATGACAAAAGTATGGCACACCTGAAGCCATCTTGATTGGAATAAACTGGTAATACTTAAAACATTTAATTTAAAAAGGAACAAAATGAGGGGTTCATTTTGCCATAGAAATTATGGTTAGTGCTGCAGAAAGAAAATTTAGGGCATGTTTTAAGTGAGATCTCAAATCCTCTTCTATTTCATTAGAAAATTCTGACATGCAGACTGAAACAATCACTTTCAATACCAGCAGTAAACTTCCAGTTAACTCCCTAGTGAGCAGTAGCTTTACTAGAGTGATCTAATGAACAACTAGAGTGCTAACATTCTGAATTTATGGCAAATGTGTGACACATCTGAATGCCTTCTTGATGGAATCAAATTAAAAAACTGAAAGCATTTCCTACTGAGGTGACTGCAGTAAATGACGAAATTAGGAAACTTCATAACAAATAAGTCTCCCAAGATGGCCACCAGAGAAAAAAGAGCCCAAATGTAGCACAAATATCACCCTGATGTAGCCCACATATAGCCCAATGACAGAAGTGTGCAAAACACTTTTTATTTTTAGTTTTTCTGCAGTTTTATATAGTGCAAACTGGTCAGGTATTGGAGCGTTACATCTTACTTGGACCCCTTATTGTGTATTTTGCACGAAGTACATGAGATTGAACTTGCGAAACACTGAACTTTACGATTCTGTTAACCTGAAGTTGCTCTGAACCGGGCTTTGTAACACCCGTTTTTACCTACTGGTTTTAATTAATTCTCACTGTATTGTATTAGGAAAGAGGATTTACTGTTTTTATGTACACTTTTATGATCTATGGGGCATATTTACAAGCCCCTTGCGCCACTTTTGCGCCGCCGTTGCGTCACGCATGTGACGCAGCGGCGACGCAAACCATGCGCCGCTTTGCGCTATATTTACAACGTGACGCATCTAGGGAGATGCATCACGTAGTAAACCCCTGCGCCACATGAAACCTGCGTCAGGTTTCATGTGGGCGTACCGGCGCAGGAACGCCTCGGAAAAGTGACGTAGTGAAATCTACAACATTTCACGCAGTCACTCTTCCGACGCTGGTGCGTCAAATCCTTACGCCTGCTTCAAGCAGGCGTAAGGATTGACTCACCATGTTAGGGATAGGGAAGGTTGTAACAGTGCTGGAGTTGCGTCGCGCTTGCGACACAACTTCAGCACTGCGCCAACCTTCCGCCGGCAGATGCGTCACGCATCTGCTTATCCTTGCGCCATGATGCGCCGCATTGTAAATGCGGCGCATCGGACGTGGCGCAAGGGTAAACTTGCGTGACACATTTTCCCTGGCGCATCCCTGCTGATATGCAGGGATGCGCCAGGGAACGTAAATATGCCCCTGAGTTTCTAAATCAGATCAAATAAAGTTTAATGAATTCTATGGCAGGACGGAGGTGAGGATTATGCATATTTTTCCTCACTTTATTTGCGTAGCAGTTCAAAGAAAACGTAACACAACAATCATTAAACAAAAGACTACACAACCCATGAACCATTAGGGGTAGTCTCCAAGGCAACTATAGTCCAATCATATCACAGTCCATCGTATATAATATCGTGACGTCCCTTCCGCTTCCTCTTTCTTCACTGCTCGTCAGTTAAGTGCATTCCTTACATTCTTGGCTTAATCTGACGTTGTTGCTGTTTGTATAGCGGTTTCTTGTGCACGTGATTAGCATTATTGCCTTGGTATTGTTTCATATTCCCTGCGCAGCAGGCTCTTGCCCGAGCGCGTTCTCCCCCTCGCAGTTTCTCCCGCTGTGTGCTCTGCGCGCGGTGAGATCCTGTCAGGCGCGTCTCGTCCGAGCGAGGCAGCTCCGTCGAGCGCTCCCGCTGGTCTTTACGTGCGTTTGGGAATCCGGTCACTCCTTTAGTGTCTGCTTGATTCCCGACCAACCCTCGCCTAATTTTGACACCGCTACGCGGTGATTTCCCCACACGGCCACGTTAGTGACCATCGCCACCTGGTGGTGGTAATTGGTATTGCGCCTCAGTCTATTCTTATAACAGCTTCGGGAAAGCCCAGCTGTTGGAGCACCGGCGAGGGGCTGTCTTAAGGATTTTAAGGGCATTTGTTCTGTGCTCACACTCTCTGCTATCATGTCTTCTCCAGAAGACCATTTTTACTCCTCCTACCAGGAAGTGGAGGAGGAATGGCCCCCAACTTCTCCCTCCAGCAGTGGACCAAGCCCTCTCTCTGTCTATTTTTAGGGCGCTGGCTCCTCTTAGGGATCAGGTTGATAAGCTGGCGAAAAGCATCCCTGGGGTGTTCAGTGACCCAGATCTGGTGGTGGCGGGTCCAAGTAGCTCCCAGATGGGGAATAAAAAAGCCGTTAAGCATAACGCGGGGCACTTGGAAGGATTTGATAAACTTACGGAGACCTTCCTCCAGAGTGCGCGAACGCTAAAACATGCACCCTGCCGGGAGGAGGAGGGGCCCGGAGAAAATTGCGACACTGTCACCACTATTGTAGACCCCGACGGCTGGTTTCCCTTAGAGGGAGAGGGTGTATCGGAGGACGATTTCTCCTCCTATGAGGATAAGGACTCGGGGCGTCCCTGGCGTCCAGAGTCCCACTCCTCTCAGTCCCCGGTTGGGGACGGGGTCCACTCGGGCATGTTCGAGCCTACCCAAATTTACCATCCTAGGTCGGCAGAGTGGACACCTGACGCCAAAGTGGCAGAGTATGTGGTGGGGAAAATCCATCAACCCCTTGAAAGGGAGGTCAGGAATAGGATGAGGGGAGAATGCCCCAGGCCCTCACTGAAGGGGAAGGTGGCACACACGCCTGAAATTGATGAGAAACTATGTAGCTTTTTCTCCAAGTATATGAGGGATCCCAAGAAAGGAATTGATAGGTCTTGGACGTGGTAGGGCCCTTGACCCAAATTATTCAATTGACGGAGCGTTCTAAAGAGTCAGGATCCCCTTTGTCCACGGATATTGTGGCTGGTTGGGCGCACTACCCTAAACCCTAAAACACTACCCCCTCCACTACCCAAACACCACTGCACTACCCTAAACCCTAAAACACTACCCCCAGCACGACACCCTACACTACCCAAACATAACTGCACTACCCTAAACCCTAAAACACTACCACCAGCATGACTCCCTACACTACCCAAATATCACTGCACTATCCTAAACCCTAAAACACTACACCCAGCACGACTCCCTACACTACCCAAACACCACTGCACTACACTAAACCCTAAATATACCCCCAGCATGACCTCCCACACTACACAAACACCACTGCACTACCCTAAACCCTAAAACAATACCCCCAGCACGACCCCTACACTACCCAAACACCACTGCACTGCCCTAAACCCTAAAACACTAACCCCAGCATGACCCCCTACACTACGCAAACACCACTGCACTACCCTATACCCTAAAACACGACCCCCTACACTACACAAACACGACTGCACTACCCTAAACCCTAAAACACTACCCACAGCATGACCCCTTCACTACACAAACACCACTGCACTGCCCTAAACCCTAAAACACTACCCCAGCACTACCCCCTACACTACCCAAACACCACTGCACTAACATAAACCCTAAAACACTACCCCCAGCACAACCCCCTACACTACACAAACACCACTGCTCTACCCTAAAACACTACCCCCAGCACGACTCCCTACACTACCCAAACACCACTGCACTACCCTAAACCCTAAATCTACCCCCAGCACGACCCCCTACACTACCCAAACACCACTGCACTGCCCTAAACCATAAAACACTACCCCCAGCATGACCCCCTACGCTACACAAACACCACTGCACTACCCTAAACCCTAAAACACTACCACCAGCATGACCCCTACACTACTCAAACACCACTGCACTACCCTAAACCCTAAAACACTACCCCAGCACGACCCCTACACTACCCATACACCACTGCACTACCCTAAACCCTAAAACACTACCCCCAGCACGACCCCCTACACTACTGCACTACCCTAAACCCTAAAACACTACCCCCAGCACGACCCCTACACTACCCAAACACCACTGCACTACCCTAAACCCTAAAACACTACCCCCAGCACGACCCCCTACACCACCCAAACACCACTGCACTACCCTAAACCCTAGAAAAGAAACCCACACCCCATGCCCAATCCCCCTTACCTCTCACTCCTCATGGTTCCTCTCTCCTCGTGGTTCCTGCTTCATGTCATCTCTGAGGGGTGGTGCACGTCGTTGTGAGGAAACGGAACAGGCTCTGTTTCCTTACAACGACATGGATCATCTACATGTTTTTTAGAACGCATGGTCATTTGCCATACATACCTTTACAACAAAATTCGTTGTAAAGGCATGCATGGTAAATGACCATGTGTTCTAAAAAAATGCGTAGTAATGACTTCGTGATGTACAACGCATGCGTGGTAATTCATGCGTTGTAATGGTATCGCAAAGTAAAAAAGTCGTTGTAACGGCTGTTTACCGATCGAAGCTGGCCCCTGTTCTTCAGTGAGACGTTTATTTGATTACTTAGAAGGAAGGAATGTGGTTTTTTTACCGAAAAGTGCATTCCCGGCTATTGTATTGTGAAAGTGTCCGCGTGGCCTGGTTTCACTTCCGGTGAGAGAGTGGAAGAGTCTGTTTGGATCTAAAGGAGTTCTGTTGTTGGACGGGGCCGGCGCAACATGTCATCAGAAAACATAGCTAATGGAAAGCGTCCTCCCTGAAGTGTGGAGCAGTGCCATGAGAGGTCAACGAGTGTGCTTCCCACCGCAGTATGACCGTACCGCGTGACCCATGTGCCGCCTCCAGGGTACGGGAGGCAGAAGCGGTGTCACAGGTCCTCTTGAAGACCGTTGTAGCACTAATTCTACACTTTGGTACTAGGGCATTTTAACTTTGTTGTTCCTGCCAGATACAAAGAGAAGATCCTGTGTTATTCAGTGCCCTCGTTACCTTTTTTGTGGGTTGTGGTGCTTGTCACTTCGCTGCCCCGCCGGTGCACACGACTGGGCACCCCACCTCGTGTGCCATCTGCAGGGCCTCTGCCCTCGGATCACTGGTTTCGGTTTCTGGAGTGGCAACATAAACAGTTGCTCCCAAAGGACTAGCCTGAACACTTAGGTGAATATCCCCTGCACCAGCATTCCACGGAAATTCTTTCCTAGCTCTCCCACGTCAACGAGCACGGCTCCGCTCGCGACACCGTATGACGTCATCGTAGCCATAAGAGGACCTCGTCGGCGTGCTGACGTCAGTTCCACCCATTTTTTCCGTGCCACCGAGGCAAACAGGGGACCGGGACATTTTCACATGTATACATAGTATAATATATATATATATTCACTGAAAAAACCATAGGTTTCAGGCACGTTATAGTTAGAAATTAGCATTTAAAAAACCTTAGAAATTCACTGAAAAAACCATAGGTTTCAGGCACGTTATAGTTAGAAATTAGCATTTAAAAAACCTTAGAAATTCACTGAAAAAACCATAGGTTTCAGGGGCGTTATAGTTAGTTGGACATTTCACTCGTACAAAACCATAGAAATTCCCCCATTATAGTTAGTTCAGCTAACTATAACTCGCGCGCCCGCAATGCACTGCTGATGACTTCACATATTACATCACTCATGACATGGTCAGTGACATCACTCATGACCAAGACCACGGACGTGGTCGAAACGCGTCGTCCTTGTCTGTCATAAGAAAATAAACTGCCTTGACCGACCGAGTGGGCTCGCCTGGATTCTTGTTCCTCATAGATCCTCTCTGTGTGATATATATATGTAATATATATACATTTGATACATATGATATACAAAATCATTGTCCATAACAGTGCAATTCAGGGATATCTTAACGGAAGTAGATAGACATTAAAAAAGGCAATGCAACTCATGCCCACAACAGCAGCAATAATTAGAGAAGACAGGTGTACAGTTCTTCATCTGCATTCAGACCCATCGGTTCTTAGCGTCCAATTCTAGAATATACCAAGTTTCTAATTTACGCAGTTCTTTCTCTCTGTCGCCTCCTCTTTTTCTTTTAGCAACTTGTGCCACACAGCTGTATTTCAGAACTGAGGGGTCACCTTGATGTTGTTTTTCGAAGTGACGGGCAACAGGGTAGCTGCAGTCCCTATGAATGATGGCACGAATATGTTACAGTATTCTCCTATGTGCCGGCAGTGTGGTACTCCCCACATATATTCTTCTGCAGGGGATATATATATTTTGTTTTTAACAAAAGAAAGAGTACACTCACTTTGAGCACACAACACAAGGTGAATTTGGCACTACATTTCCCATGAATTGACCAGGATAAGATGGCTTCACAAAGCAGCCTAACTAAACTGAGTGAAAGGGCTTTAGCCAATATCTTGTGATCAAGGACACGCCAATGTAAAATGTGTTGGGTCAATTTTCTCCTGTGTTATGAATGAGCAGTAAATTAATTTATCTCTTTTGAATGTGGGCCACCATTGCTCTTATGACAACACTTATATTTCAAATATACATGTGTGAGTGTGTGTGTTTTTGTGTGTGTTGTAAAGGTACTCCAGACATAATGACTGAGATGTAATGACTCCCAATGTAATGAACTGCAAAGTAAGAACTTACATTCAGTTGATAAAAGCTGGCATTTCTAATGCTAAGTGTTTGGCCCCTTTATCAGCTATATTTGATTTGGATAAAGTAATTTTGGTGCAGCTTGTGAAGACCTGGGATACATTTCTTCAGAGAAATGCTAATCAGTGTAAGCTATATTTGAAATTTTCAATTAAACAGGTTGCCTTCATCAGTGGTTTCAATTCTTATTCAACATATAAACATTCCATCTGAAAAAACATTGACGAAACAGTATTATTTATGTTTGAATTCCATGGCTGCTGCTAAATGGCAACTTTTATGGTTTTGTTTTCTTTGTATTTCTTTATTTCAATTAGAGTTTGCATGGGCAGGGTTACTACAGAAAAATGTCATTTGCCATGTTGTGTAGTGATTCTTTGGAGGCTCATGATCATGTCATCTGCTTATGTTTTAGATTGTTTGATTCTCTTAAATAATTTCTACTGATTCTGTTCTTGGAAAAGCGAGCCAGAACCGTCATCAAAGCAGACAAGTATTATTCTAATGAAAAATCCCCAAAAATATTGGCTGTGTAGTAACATTCTTTAAACTGGAGACAGATGTTGATTAGCAAGTTTGAAGAATGTATGATAGTTATTACACTTACTTGTTTTATGTTCATATTGTATATTATACTTTTATAAGTCTTGCAAATGTAAAGATGATGAATGACTATAAGTGTTTGATGCTACTGCTCCTCCTTGACTAACAATTCTATCTTCTGTAATTGAGGCCCAGCATTACACTGGTTTTATGTATTTTATTACTTTTGTTTATTTGTTTGTAACATAAATGAATTATAGCAGTACAATAAATGATTCTGTTACATAATATTATCAACAAAAATATCATAATCCTAAATAAGGACAAAAATATCAATTTACATTCTTAATATATAAAGTACTAAAGCATTGACTGCACAAATATAATAAACTAAATATCGTCATTACATATGAAAGTTTACAGAATTTAAAATATTAGCATATTTAACAGTATATTAACTTAAAAAAATATATTTAATATTTAAACTTGTAAAACAAAAATGGGTTATTGGTCAAGGGGTGTTTAAGCCCTACTCGGGCAACAACCATACTACTATTATTGAATTATTAAAATAGAAAATATATTAATAAAATAAATAAAGCAAAAACCAAATCAAAATACATTTGCAAAAAAGCATTATGATACATACATTGACAATAAATCAATACAACTTAAATAAATTTTTTTTTTATCATTTTAACTCCAAAGTAAGGGCAAATTTAAAAATACATATTTCAAAAACAGATCATTTTAATTATATCATAACTCTATGTAAACATAATAAATAAATACATAAGATTACTACTAAAACATAAAGAACATTAAAAAAAAATGGTAGACTTTGGGGCAAACTAATTTTGTATTTCCACACCAACCTTAGCAACAGTAGAAAAAGTGCTGGACTTTGGGGGGAGTTAGATGTACTATTTTTGCTCCAACATAAGCAACAGTAGGGAAACTATGGAACTTTGAAGTGCACAGAGTATATTAAACCCTCCAAACTAAGCAACTGCAGGAAATGTGTTATATTTTGAATGGGTCAAATTTACTAATCCCTTCCAACATAAGCAACAATAGGGTCAGATTTACTATTCCCGCCCCAACATAATCAATAGTATGGGAAGTGTTTGGAGGGATCATATTTACTATTCTTACTCCAAACAGTAGTAAAAAAAATGTTGGAGTTTGTAGGGCTCAGAATTACTATTCCAAATCCTAAAAAAAAACAACTAACTAAAATAGATGCAAATAAGCATGAAAATATATTTCAGCAAATGTATTAAAATATAAAATAGTAAAATAGTTTAAACATTAGATAATAATTAGTAAAAATAATTAAACACTAAAATTACATTACAAATTAAGATAATTAAAATATTATAGTAGAAAACAACTAAGAAATATAATGCAATCTGATAACTATTATATAAAACTATTGAAACCTAATGCATTCAACGAATACAAAAACTGTTTAAATCTTTACTGAATTAATAATGTAATCAACCAATTAACAGTTACCAATTAAAAATAAATGTCTATTAAATAATTTACAAAACATTGTTTTCATAATATAATCAACTTGATACATTAAAATTGATCAAATAAACTATTTAAAAATAATTACAAAATCTATAATAAAACACTTCCAAACTTACTCACCTACAAACCCAAGAACCTACAAAAAAATAAGCAAATTAATACTAGAAAACAAGAAATAATTCCCACAATATATTAAGAAAATTAAAAATAAAGCTACTAACTATAAAAACACTAAGGCCCCGATTACGATTGTGGTCAGTCGGACCGCCAACCGCTATTGCTGCAGTCAGGAGACCACCCGATATGCAGGCGGTGGTCTGATTGCCTCATTTTGATGTGACCGCTGGGCTGGCAGTCGCAAAGCTGTTGGAACTGCGGCAGTGGCATGTTGCAGCCAATGTAAATGGCCGCAGCACATGCTGCCACCTTGCAGCACCACCAGTCGGTCCATGCACCCGGTGCCATGTACCAAGCAGTGCATGGCACACGGTGCAGGGAGGTGAGTGGGGGCACTACATGTGCCCCCATGACCACTACTCAGTGGCCTATGATGCAAGGGGGCTCTGTTTCGGGCCCCTCATATCACTTTCTGGCAACCTTTTCATGGCAGTGTTCCCATCATGAAAAGGCTGTCAAAAAGGGGTATCCAAATCCTGATGTCTGTGCCTGGCTCGGCACTGCCACCATTCAGGGCCGCAACTCCGACCGCTGACTCATTGGGATCTGAGATCCTGGTTGAGGTGGTGGTGTGGACTCCGACCATTGTGGTCTGACCGCCAGCATCATAATGCGGTGGTCGGACCGAAGAGCTGTCGGCTGTCTGACCACCACTGACGACCTGTCGGAGGCGGTCTGACCGCTATCATAATCAGCCCCTAAGTCTTAATACATTAAATAAGTGCACTAAATTAATAAAATTAATTAATTAAATAATAATAGTAATAACAACAACAATAATAATCACATTTACCAATGAAACTTTATACAATAAAAAAATTCTGAGCAATTATAAAATGTATATATAAAAATGCCCCCATCCTATTTCCCTGCAACCTAATAGCCTAACAACAAAGAAAGAAAATTAAAATAAAATCAAACACATTCTTTAAATATATGATTAACACAAAAATAAAATAAACACTACTAGAAATATTTACACATAATTGACATTAAAATAATAATAATAATAATATATAACGCAAAAAGTAATAAAATGTAATAGAATTTAAAAAATATTGTAAACAAATTTAGAAAATAAAACTATATTAAAAACGTAAGAAACAATATTCTTAACAGCACTATTCTATTCCATAATATTCTTAACATCACAATAGTTTTAACCCATTGTCTGCAGTAAAATTAAGGTTGTGCACCCAACAAATTGCTTCCTTTTTAAAATGTTAATTTCTGACCTAAGCTTGCCCATCATATATTAAAATAGTCGGACTTGTCAAAACATTTGTAAAAGAATATTAAAAATAAGAACCTAGGAATGCACATACCAGTGGTTCCCTCGGTTTACTAAGCTATTGCATGGCTATATATCACACCTTAACGGCTCAAAACCAGAACCATTACAAATATGGCCCTGAATGGAAAAAAGTCAGGCCTGCACCGCGAAGTCCAACTAACGTTCCCCTTGTTAGGGCTTCTCATTAAGAAGTCAAGAAAATTATTCTGAGCACAACATATATCATCAATCCTGAGACTGGCTAAAAATTGTCTGAGCTGAAGATAACTAAAAAAAGCCCATCTGAAGGAGGGAAAACCGTCGCTGCACAATCTCGATTGATAGAAGTATGCCATCCTCATATAGATGTCCCAGTACAAGGAGTTTAGAATCATCCCATAACTCAAGAAAATACTGATTCGACAAACCGGGGCATATTAGTATTATAACCAAGATGGGAATATGTGTTAAAGAAAGTGATATCAGGGAAAACCTTTTTGAGATCAGTCCAAACCAGATGAACCATCCTCAAAGACTTGTGCCTAGTCCTCTATCAGCCCCAGATGCAATTGATTCCATTTAGTAAAGATTTTGACTGACTGTTTGAAAGTATTGCTGAAATTATGCTCGATGACCTCCTCCATCCGTAGTCCATCCATCCATATTCGACGCTTAAGTATGTTGCTAACTGTACCATTGATTGGCTGGGACAGGAGCAGAGACAATCGCCATGACCTGTATTTTATCCATGTTTAGTTTATAGCCAGAAATGGAACCAAATACACCCACTGCTGTGGCCTACAGAGCAGCTAGTGGAGTAGAGGTTAAGATAGCCATGTCATAAGAATAAGCAATGACTTTAAGATCAAGACAATGTATATTCAAAGGACTAATAGCCTCTGCCTTTTTGAGAGCTTGGATGTAAGGCTCAATATAGAAGGCAAAAGCTGGGGGGAGAGAGAGCACCCCTGCTGAGTACATCTGGTGATTGCTATATGGTCTAAAAGGATACCAGAGCAGAGAATCTGGACCTTCAAACCGTCATAAAGTTTCTGGACCCAAGATATGACCCACGGGCCAAATCCCGAAGCACCCAGTATTACCCACACAAATATCCAGGAGACCCGGTCAAATGCTTTTTTGACATGAAGCATTATCATTCCAACTGGGGCCCTGTCCACTGATAAAACCTCTAAAGTGGCTAATTGCTATGTTGACATGTGCAGTCGTATCCCGCCCCGGTATAAAGCGATGCTGGCTCTCATCAACCAAGCTGGAAATGACCAAGGATAATCTATTGGCCATCATTCGGGTGTAGACATTGATCAATGATCCGCATTCCATAGGATCTTTCCCCTTTTATGGGGAAAATTACAGTATTAGTCTCCTTCCAAGAGCCTGGCCCTCCTTCCCAGAGACAGGAAAGAATTAAAAATATCACAAAGAACTGGTACTAAAACCTGTAAGAAGACCCCGTAAAACTCTAGAAGAATTTGGTCCAGGCCAGAGGCTTTGCCCTTAGTCAGCTGGCTCGACTATGAGTAGTGCTATTGGCTTCTCCAGACTTAGCCGCTGTGACCGGGTCAGATTCTGATGGTAATGCTCTACGATAAACTGATATACCACCTCTGCAGGAGCAACCATCCCTCCTGATAGAGTGTTAGATACAAACTGATGGAACTCTTCCCTAATCTGCTCAGTGACCTGCTCACATTTGACATTAACATTTTCCTGAATAATATTAGAGATTGCTCTGTATTTAACCATAAAGGAGAGTAGATGCCCCAACTCTTCATTATTTTTAAAGCTAGACAGCTGATTATCCCATAGTCTCTTGATAGATGTGTCCCATAGAATTTTCCTGAGGGCAGCTGAGAGGTTGCAAGTTGTTATGACAATAATGTGACCTGCTCCCAGTCTTGGCTGGCTGCACACTTCGACCTTCTAGCTTCAATTGAGCCCAAAAGAGAGCATATTCGGGCTTCTGCCATACCAGAGTCCTTATGCTGAAGCGAGGCATAGTTTAGACAGTATCCCCTACAAAAAGCTTTAAGCGCATCCCATACTCAAGTAGTGGAAGCTGAGCCAAAGTTTTGCTCAAGGTTTCCCTTCAAGTGATTATTCATGAAATCAAAATACCCATCATCGAGAAGAAGTCGCGGACTGAAGGTCCAGCTACGAGACCAACAGTTTTGGGAGGGTCTTTTGGCTTGAATGAACAGGATTAATGAGTTGCGGTCCAATATTAGTCTTGGATTAATCTGAATATCTAGCTGCGGTAAGAGAAAATGGCTGACTAGAAACATATCGGTCCGCAAGAAAGAGTTATGGAGACCTTTTTTAACTCAGGGCCAGTAAATGGAGTAGGCACCTCATGGTAAGGGTGGCCACAAAGAACATTAGGCACACTAATTATCTTGCACAGAGTGTTCTTCATGTATCACAACTTAAAGTATATCAAATAAAGTTCATTAACAATTCCTATTATACGCCTCACTGTCGCCACACCATGAAGTTGAGACAAGATAGGAAATGCTTTCGTTGTGGGGTTGAGTGAGTGGAAGCCGTTCATATTTTCACCCCTTTTTTTTCGTCTAATAGCTACTTCTGGCAGAAGATCATGGGGAGGCTCAATTTGATCTTTCACTTCAATGTTGTTAGAGAGCCTAAGCTAGTAATATTGGGACACTCTCCTTCCATTCCACCTAATCTAGTGGGGATATACTTTTTCTATATTTCTCTGGCAAGATTGGTGTTAGCTAGACATTGGCTTCTAAGGGTGAAGCTCCTAGCCTGATGCTCTGGTGGCAGGAATTCCTGAACACATGCTCTCTTGAGATGGAGTTATTAGATAATGATGAGCACAAACTTAAGCTTAAGAGGATATGGGACCCTTTGAAGGGATGGCTATGCTGGATATGGGCTGGTCATGACTACGTACAGCTATCATAGCTTCTACCCTTATTTTTGAAGGTCATTCAAGTATGACGCACTCTGCAATTTAGGTTCTATCTTTGTTTGTCCTCCTTTAAGTGGGGTATCATTTTTTTACCCTGTGCTATTCAAGTCCCATTTGGCTTTTTGTTACTGTGTGTATCTTGTAACTTGTTTTTATATTGCTCTAATAAAACAAGATACATCATTACACTTGGAATACTAAAATGTAAACAAAACAAAAGAAAAAAATAGACAGAACTAGTCCAAATACGATTGTTCTGGGCCTCTGATTGCCCATATCTTGGGTGTCTAGGTGAAGCTTAAAGACATGGCTAAGCAAACATTGTTTACAGTTGTGCCAATTCAAGGAGTTTTTGGCTAAATTTGCTTGCACTACATACACAGGATACTGATACTGTATTCTGCAGCTTCTCCAAGGTCTACATGAACCCAGTGTGCTGCTTCCTCAACTTTCCTGCCCCTTAGAATGCTCATAGAGATGTAGATACACCTTGAAGCAAAGACAAATGTGGTTTGTGAGTAGTCGTCTGCTCAAAAGGAAATGAGACTTTGTCAGATCAGCTCACATAAGTAAATGTAAGAGGGCCCATTTCATTAATATTTATATTTTTCTTGAAAGACTGTTTGCTGTGAGTACACCCTTTAGTATCACTAATGGCATTACTAGGGTTTGATAGCTGACTACCGTCCTCTTTTCCTTTCTCCCTTAGAATATTTCACTCTCTCTTTGAAACAAGGAAAGCCTTCAAGACAAAAACATACTCCATGAATCCTCAAATGACTTAGTGCCTCATTACGAGTTTAGCGGTCCTACAGCGGACAGTGCAATGCGCCGTCCACTGTAGGACTGCCAAAGCCGTGGTTCTGCCACCCGGCAGATTAGGACTTTAATCCTGATAGGGCAGGCGGTTCTGTGATGGTCTGACAGCCGCGGTCTGTTGGGCTCATAGAAGAGCCTAATATGTGGACTGCCGCTCTCAGAGCGCTGAAGGCACCTTCCTGCACGGTGTGGCATATATTCCACACCGTGCAGGAACTGGGGATGCAAATCCAGGGTGACACTACATGTGCCCCCCCACATGCATCCCCAGGCTCTATTTTGGCACACTCACAGATTTACTACCATTAGTAAAGCTGTGTCTGCACCATATTCCATGGGAGGGTGTACGGGAAGGTCTATGCTCAACACATGGAATGCCTACCACTATGAAATGTAATGCAATTCAGCGCAAGCCGCTGCATTGCAATACATTTCCTTACAAAGTCATGCAAGGCGGCATAAATCGCCACTTACGTGGCTTTGTAAATCTTACTGATGTCTTTGTGTTGTCTGCAAAGGCATAGTAAATCTGGACCTAAATATTTAAGTATTCCATGTGCAAAGACCTTTTTATTGCTCAGATAAGGACTTTGAATGCTCACTGTGATTTTTATCATAAACTTCTCCTTCTGCAAACGCTACTGAGCAAGTTCCTAAGCAGCAGGAATCCGTAGAAGTCTGAGACTAATCAAGGCACCATGACCTTGGACAGATCTGGAGGAAGCTCACCCTGAAGAGTTTAACAGAGACTGAAAAAGTCTAACGATTTATTGGTTCAGGCCAAGGCCATTTTTTTGTGTTTTCGCAATATAAGCACTTAGCCCCGGTTGCTTTTCAGGGTTATAGATATTTGCTGAAAAATAGCAACCATGAATTTTAATAGGGACGTTGGGCCCAATTCACAAAGGTAAACTTAGAAGTTTGGTCTAAACTTAGAACATTTATGAGTACATTTACGAGTACTATCTTTATATCCACACTTGCACCGGATCTCAGCCTCAAGTGCAGATATAAAGATTGTACTCGTAAATGCCCTTTGTGAATTCCCAAAGTTGTAAACTTAGATGTTTGGTCTAATTTTAGACCAAACGTCTACGTTTACCTTTGTGATTCGGGCCCAGTTTCTTTTGCTGCACTTTCGTTGGGGACTCCTGTTCCCAGTAGAACTCATGCCAGGAGGCGCCAACCACATTGGGGAGAGGAGCGCAGTTACCTGGCAGCGCTATATAACACCGCGCTCACTCCCGCAACGCGGAACCATTTATTTTGCTGCACTGTATTTGGGGACTCTAGGTCCCAAGAGTACTTGCACCAGGAGGCATGAACCACATCAGGGGGAGGAGCGCTGCAACCTGGGAGCGCTATATTGTGCCGTGCTCACTCCCGCAACATGGGACAGTGTCTTCTGCTGCACTGCCGTTGAGGACTACATGTCCCAGGAGATCTTGCGCCAGGCGGCACCTACCACATCGGGGAGAGGAGCGCTGTTACCTGGGAGTGCTGTATAGCGCCGCAATCACTCCCGCAATGTGGGGCCATGTCTTTTGCTGCACTGTCATTGGGGACTCCAGGTCCCAGGTGAACTCGCACCAGGAGGCACGAACAACATCAAAGGCACGAACAACATCAGGGCGATGATCGCTGTCACCTGGGATTGCTATATAGTGCCGCGCTAACTCCTTCAATGCAGGGCCATGTCTTTTTCTGCACAGTCTTTGGGGACTCCAGGTCCAAGGAGAACTGCCTCTTAGGAACCAACCGCATCAGGGAGAGGAGTGCTGTCACCTGGGAGTGCTATATAGTGCCGTGCTCACTCCCGCAACACGGGACCATGACTTTTGCTACACTGTTGTTGGGGCCTACAGGTCCCAGGAGAACTCACGGCAGGAGGCACCAACCACATCGGAGGGAGGAACGTTGTCACTTGGGAGCACTATATAGCATTACTCTTACTGTCACCTGTGAGTGCTATACAGCGCTACGTTAATTCCTGCAACACAAGACCATGTCTTTTGCTGTACTGTTGTGGAGTACTCCAGGTCCTGGGACAACTTGTGCCAGGAGGCGCCAACCACTTTGGGGGGAGGAACGCTGTCACCTGGGAGCACTATATAGTGCTGCACTCACTCCTGCAATGAGGGCCCGTGTCTTTTGCTGTACTGCCGTTGGGGACTCCAGGTCTCAAGAGAACTTGTGCTAGGAGGCGCCAACCACATCGGGGGAGGAGTGCTTTCATGAGGAGCGCTATATAGGGTCACTGTCACTCCCGCAACACAACCATGTCTGGGCGAAGTCCGAGCCAAGGGTGGGCCGGGCCCAGCTGTCAGTACCAGGAAAAAACAGGGCAGGGCAATTCCCCTTAGCCCTGCATTTGTTCATAGGCTAAATCACCGTACTCACCGGTAAGTCCATTTAGATTTGTTTAACTGTTTATCAGCATGAAGCACATTTGAGTACAGCCTCTTGAAATTCTTCAGAACCTGTTTGATGTACTGGCTGAGGCAGTGATGCTCCAAGGAGGGTCCCTTACTTAGCCGATTGAGGCATTAATTACTGACAAAATCCAAGGCTCTGTGGATTATCTTTATTTAAAGTTGGAATTACTTATCATGGGATTACTCCACCCTCTTGAGCTGCTTTGTGAGAATACCGAGCAAGCCATCTCTGAATGATCACACATCTGAATCTTATGACCAATTAAAAAGCAAGGTTTCCCACTGGAATGATACAAACTCGAACTTGGGTCCTTGTTTGTATGGCCAAATTAATATGGTGAGAAGGGTTCGTTGGCTGGGGAAAGGTAAAAAACCCTCACTGAGCATTGTGTGATGATTAATTTTAAACGCTCTAATGTGGCGGAGTGACTACTTTCTGCAACCAGATCCTTTGGACCTGTCAAACCCTCCATAATTCAGGTGCTCCCATTAGGCTTCCTTTATAGACCGGATGTAGTATGCCCTGCTCCCTGGACAATGGTTGGGCCGCAGAGACAAGTTCGCTATAGTAAGCAGCCTTTGTTTATCCCATTGGTGATGTCTAATAGATATGACCTGATTACGCTAAATTGCACACCTAATGTTCCCTACTAAGTATAGCGTAAGCAATCGATCTTTTATTTACCTACTAAAAGTGGTTGAGGGGAGGAAACAACTCAGACAGATATCAGCAAAGTCGTCATGCCTGAAAAGACCACCAACTCCAAATTGCAGTTTGATTATTTATTATAAGGCCAAAAACAATTGGATGTAAATACATCTCAATAGCAAAGTATAGAGGTACAGAAAAATTAATACAGAGCCAAGTTTACGAATATAAGCAATTCGGCCCAAAAGACAGATTCCAAAATCACAACGCAACACAGAATAGATGCGATATTCAGTTCTCGGCTCATTGAAAGAAATCAAAATCTTTCCCTACACTGCTCTACATGAGGGCCCTTCCTGTCTCTCTTCTATCATTCCCCAACGGTGTCAGCACGTGTTGACTTCCTAAGAAGTACTCACGTCAAATGGGTCGTTTTAGCTTATGGCTATGGAGCTTGCTCTAAGATGCTCCTTCTCCTCAGAAAGCTAGCAGAAGTCCCGTCTCGCTGTCCCTGCGCATCATACAAAAGATGGGATTCAACCCACAATACTTCATTCTTCTTAAAACTTTCCATTGCATCTCTATGCAGTAGCTCTTTTTTTTATAACACAAATTTAATTAATGATATCTTCTTTCCAGTGGCCTTGGCTTTCAGACAGACCAGATACGCAAGGCATCCTCCCTTCTCGCTTCCCAGCCATCTTCAAAGACCTTCCGGGTCTCTCCTTAACTCTGAAAATAACGATGTGTATTCTTTCACCTGCAGTAGGATGAGAACATTCTACTTTCGAACACAACAACATTTAATTATTTATTTCTCAAGAGCAAGGAGAATCGAAACTTATGACTTTGGGCCTATTATTCAGGCAACTTAAACTAACCACAATTACTGTGTATAGACATAATATCGTCCTGCACATTATGCATGAAGGAATCATAATACATACAAAGTTCTACTTAAATGCGTTCACTAGTTTTCAACATCAAATGATTCAAATAAATGTTCTTAATAGTCGTAAAACACTGCAAACAATATGAATACATGAAAGTGCGTTTAAACCATGAGCGTAGTGCACTCATACAAAATAGAGTGCTATCAGCGCTCTATCAGCCCCATTGAGCTCTTTGGACTCCTGTGACTGACTTGTTCGACCTGTCTTGTCGTCAGTACCAAATACACTCATATCACCTAGTTCTTCTGATTATTTACTTAAGACTTAGTTATCAGTAAAAACAAGGATTTTACATTGTTTAGTTGGAACATCACATGACTCACTTCCAAATTTAAGGGTCCTAATTGGAACTATTTTATCAAGGGGTTTCAATTGATATGTCTACAAGGGACATGGGAGACTACAAACTCCTTTTCTCTAGAGAGATGCAAAACATATTTTTCTCCAGCAATCCCTTCTCCTGTCGGTAGGGCAAAGGGCGGGCATGATAATATTTCTTTCTGTAGGTATTGGTGAGCGGGTTAAGGTACTGAACTTGGGGACACCTACATTACAAGCCTTAAGAATTACCCTTTGAGGCTCCCATGTTGTAAACCTGGTGAACTTTTATAACACAAAAACATGGTCACAGACCTCTTCTAATATACATATTTTGGGTTCTTTCATACATTTACTGTCCGAAAGAAAAGGGGGTCTGGCTAATTTAATCATCACTGAGGATTTTAACATACATTTATGAAAGAGCCCCATTGAGAGTTAAGCAATTTTACCAGGTGCATGATATCGGCAGGGTTACATATGGAGCACAATAAAGAAGGGATAGAGCTAAATGCTTTGTTAAATGGTTATAACTTTGTTTTCCCCCCGGATAAACTAGTTAACTCTAATGAGACACAAATGATTCCATACTTTACTGGAAGGAGCAATGCCTCGATTATCAATTATGTTTTTTTCTCTGCACCTTTCTATTTGATGATCACTAACCGTAATATCTTTCATAGTCTGCATAGTGACCATAACCAGGTCACTCTTGCCTTGGGCCTGTTGTGTCCTCTGATCATAAGAAAGGAGGGGGTCTCAGGTGAGCTTGTGCCACACTGCCAGGGCAGATGCTTAAGATGGTCGAAGGTAGAACCTGAGCGCTTCAAAGGTATCCTTTTCTAGAGTTGCTCTCAGGAATTCTTAACTTGTCTTGACCTTAATGCTTCAGATTAGGCAATACTAACTGCCTTTGGATGTATTTCCAGCAAGATAGCTGAAATGGTACATGCGTGAGTAATTCCACTCTACCTTCACCGAAGTGGGTTGGCTCTAGCTGCTTCAAAGCCTTGCAAAATTTAAAGTGCGCCCTAAAAAAGACACCTAAAGATCGTGTGCAGGTAGCTATATGCCGGTGAACATACAAGGAGGAGCTTAGCAGGTAAAAAAAGGCACTGAGGGACACAGCATGGGATGATCTAATGCAAGCAAGTACCTAGAAAAATAGTTATGCCTTTTGGCGTATCATTAATCACCCCTGTTTTGCACAAGATAATGCCCCTGTTTTATGTCATCACATTCCTGCTGATCAGTGAGTTGCTCAATTTGAGGGTTTATACAACTGTGCACTGTGAGAAGTTGGCCTGGCATATGCTGTCCACTAATTATAGTGGGCACCTTGCACCAGTCCAAACAACCCCTTATTGGAGATAGGTTAAAGACAACCTTATTGAAAGCTATCCTAGTGGTAGCTATGGAGAGCAGCCTTCAGGCTAAGTCTTGAAGGAATGTAAAGCAGCTTGTTTTACCAGTCTATAATCTCTTGAGTGACCAAATGAAAGAGCACCACACCAGGTATATATTCAAAATATATGTATTTATTGCTAAACACACCCCTCTAGTCTCTTTATGAGGCTAGAGTTCGAAGTACACAAGTTATAAGTTATTTAAACACAGTAATAGCACAAATACACGTTTGGGCCCTAGGGGCGTACCAAACCATATACCAATAAAGTGGTATAAGAACCACGACTGAACTAGACACTAGGCCTAGAGCCTCTAGAAGTGCTTGGACCACAAGGAACCACCCAAGGTAGTGACACAGGGGACCCACGGGGGACGCGTGCAGTGTAAATACACAACCGCGATACGCCGTTAACTTCTATGGAGAAAGTCGCGATCAGGAAATTAAAGAAAAGGGACACTTAAAGGAGGACTTGGAGCAAACCCTTTGAGAACTAGTACTTTGAAGAGTCTCTACCCACGGGAGCACCGGAGTACTCGTGTTACCTCACCCAGGGAAGCCGGGTGCATAGGTGCCTTTCGGGGTCGGGTTTCGTCGTCGATTTGAATGGCGATCTGCTGCAAAGTGCTGCTGGCGACCAAGTGGAAAGTGTCCGGGTGGATCCAAGAGTGGATCGGAGATCTGAAGAACCTGAAAGCAGAGGGGACAGAGTCTGGGTCACTAGCCAGTGACCAGGAAGGCGATGGACAGATGCCCACCGATGTCGAGTGCTTCAGGTGCGTTGACGGTCGTCTTGACTCTTCAGCCACGAGGTCCAGGAGGCGTTGTCGGTGACCAGGAGCAGGATTCGGGCTGGTACACGATGTCTGTCGAGTGCTGAGGTGTCGGCGACCGGATTGGACCCAACAAGCCTTGGCAACGGCAAGTCTTGATGAAGATGAAGATCGTCGATGGTGCAGACCAGCAAGGTCTGGGGAACTCACCCAGCAAGGGTAAGTGAGGGCAGGCCTGGAGCAACCAGGATGCCCAAGAAGAAAAAGATTGGCCTTCGTTAAGGGCTACTAGCCAACGGGCTAGCGACCGCAAAGGAGCCTCGAGACGTTGCACGTGGATCTGGCTCACAGGACACTCGTGGAGTGGAGGCCAGTGATCTTCGGTGCAGTTGGTGCTGGAGGCTAGGGCTACTCGGAGCCCAAAGCACGACTTCGTGGAAGACCCAGAAGAGGATGCACTTGCAAATGTGCTTGGTGTCCAGGGGTCACGGTCTCACGTCACCCACGATAGCTACGGGCCTCAGCTTTGCTGGGGACTCAGGGTAGCCTCAGGGAAGTCTGAGAATCCACCTCTGGTGATGCGAAGACTTCGGCGTCCGATGGGAGCTTCAGAAATGCAGACCAGACAGATGCGTCTTTGGTGCCTGCCAAGCAGGGGAGTCACTCCTTGACCCCAAGGGAGATTCTTCTGTCCTCTAATCTTGAGTAGAGCGTCGAAGGTCCAGGATTCTGTTTCAGAGTTTCGTCCAGGGATAATCTAAAGTCCTAAGGACTGGGTTCCTATACTTATACCAAGTTTAGGGGTTGGACTACTCTGTGGCCCCACCTATGGGTGGGTCAGGGCAGAGGGGTGGCTACACCCCTTTCCCTTTGTCCAGTTCGCGCCAAAGCAGGGGCTGCAAGCCCCTGATCCGGTTTGAACTGGGGTATGCACAGGGACACCAAGTGTGCCCCCAGTGCAGGACTTCAAAGCACCCGAAAGTGCTCCTGCCCAGCCCCAATACACATTATCCTGTCTGGGGAGGTGGTCACACCTCCCTGGGACAGGAAACCTATTGTCCAGGCCTCACCTGCCGGAGTTTCGTCCAGCAGCAGGAGGCCAGACTTGTGTCTGTGGCAGTAGCATACATTTTGTGATGCCAGGCTTTAGAAAGAAGTTACCGGCCAGGCCAGGGTTAACATGTCTCTCCCTCTAGAAGGGTGGAATGCTACCCCCGCCGCCAGAATTGGCGGGGGGGTAGTATTCCAAGATGTTTGACACCAAACACGACATGTTTAGGTGCAGCCATTCCAAAGTTAGCATTTAACGCGAGGTTATAATGCGCTTAAGAGTATATGGTCAGGCTGCACTACAAACAGCATCAGAGAAGGGTCTCCGAACGCTGCAGAGGGGCCCTGCTCATGCAGGGGCACCCTCTCACATAGGAACCACGCACTCTGCCTTCAGGATTGATAAGGCCTGCCATAGGAGTGACTTATAGGTTTATATGTGTGTATGTATGTAGTGATATAGGTAACCTATATCACAGCAAGGGGTGCATGCACCACCTTACCCAGGCTGCAGTAGCAGACCTGTGGTGTCAGTTTGGATGGCCTTCCAGGGGTGGCATAATACATGCTGCAGCCCCTGGTAGGCCTCTGAGGTACCTATGCCCTTGGTACATAGTATACCATATACTAGGGACTTATAAGGGCACTCCAGATTCCAATCAGAGATGTGCCTAAGGCACATGGAAACCTTTTTACAGAGAAAGCAGATAGACTGGGGCCCTGAATAGCAGGATCCCAGTCCAACTAAGTCATAAACCAGCAAAACACCATAAAAAAAGTGGGGGCAACCATATAGTCAGATTCCACCTTCCTACATAACCCCCCCAAACGAAAGGAGATAAGGCTAACCTTGGCCAGTTGAGCCTTCATTGACTAAGTGGTCATATAAGGAAGCACCTGCACTAGCATGGTTGCCCCCTGTCTTATGGTCCACTAAGCAATCCCTCACCCTAAGGGTATGAGAGGGTCTCCACCATGGGGAATCACTACCTGTGGTGTGCTTAGGTAAAGTACAAGGCTGGTGAGGTGTCTGAGTAGGGAAGTGAGGCCCTAGGAATGTTGGCCTCAGCTTCCTCAGATCACTGGTCACCATGTAGGCCTGTCTTTCCATGACTGAGTTGCACTTTGCTCTAAGGGTCAACCTTTGGCTGCCTACAGCTGGGGGTTGGGTCCCTTTGGATGGACTACTGGAGGGACATGGCAGGTTTGGAACCTTCAGGTCCCAGGTTTGCCCTTGCCTACCAGAGTCCTTCTGGGGGAGGTCCCTACATAAAGGTATGGGGGATCCCTCAGTGTGTAGAGGAGTTTTCACCTGGCTAGGGCTACTAGACTGGGTGCCCCTAATCTGCTGATGGGGGGTTCCTCTGGACAGGGGGCCCTGGGGGGTCCACTGACCTCCCTGACCTCTGCAGCCCTGGGCTGGCTGAGGCAGGGTAGAGAGGGGCAGGTTACCTGCTCCAGACTGGGTACCACCTTGGAAGGGTCCTCTGCCATCAGGGGTGTGGCCAGGCCAGGCCTGACTACCTCTGGGGCAGTTCCTTCACTAGGGGTAGGGTCAGTTCCCTGAGGAGGCTGACCCTTACCTACTGTCTGGAGGGAAGAAGACTTTTCTTCAACCCTTGTGCTCTCTTTTGGGGGAGAGTGGGCCATTCTTTCAGGCTCCATCTCTCCAAATTCTTGGGCTGGGGCTGTGGCCATTACAGCCCCACTAACCTTTACAGGGACGCCCAACATCCTAAGGTGGGTTTGGTGTTCAACTTCAGCCCAGGCTGAAATCTCCAGATCATTGCCCATCAGGCAATCTACAGGTAAGGTGGGGGACACTGCCACTCTCTTTGGGCCTGTGACCCCTCCCAGCTGAGATTGACTATGGCCATGGGGTGATCTGTTCTGACACCATCAATGTTGGTCACCTGGTATTTAAACTCAGGTAAAAGCTGGTGAGGGGGGACTAGTTTCCCTGCCACCATGGTGACACTAGCCCCTGTGTCCCTAAATGCCACAGCTTTCTGACCATTAATCATTGGCTCCAGTCTGTACCTGCCCATTGCTGTGGGACCCATGGTAAAGGTGGCAAATCCTACACCACCATCAGAGTCAGAGGAGTCTGTTGAGGGGTCCCTGTCTGAACCAGGGCCCACCTCTGTTCCTGTTGCAAAAGCACCTAACTTTTTGGGTGCACTACTCCCAACTGGAGGATTACTACTGGTAGTACCAGGAGGGGGGGTAGTAGTTGCTGGGGGAACATTTTCTTTATTGCCAATCCTGGGGCAACTGGGATCAGATTTCCAGTGCCCAGGCTTTTTACAGACATGGCAATAGGGTTTCTTTTCAGGAGAGGAAGGAGTTTGGGACCCACCCCCAGAAGAGGAATTTTGGGGCCCTGTAGTGGACTTATCCTTAGATTTATCCCCACCTTTCTCATGGGACTTAGTAGAATCTTTCTTCTGGTCACCACCCTGATTTCTAGTCTTTACTCTGGTTCTGACCCATTTGTCTGCCTTCTTTCCCAATTCTTGGGGAGAGGTCAGATCAGAGTCCACCAGATACTGGTGCAAAAGCTGGTTTTGACAATTATTAAGGATCTGCTCCCTCATAATCAAATTGTACAATCCTAAAAAGTCATGCACTTTGTTGCCATGTATCCAACCTTCCAGAGCCTTTGTAGCACAATCTACAAAATCAACCCAGTCTTGAGTCTGAGCTTTTGGGTGTCTCTGAACTTCAACCTATACTGTTCAGTGGTTAGGCCAAACCCATCTATCAGAGCACTCTTCAAGACTGTGTAATTGTCAGCATCCTCTTCTCTTACAGTGAGGAGCTTGTCTCTACCTTTGTCTGCAAAGGAGAGCCACAAGATTGCTGCCCACTGCTTCTGGGGGACCTTCTGAACTTTACAGGCCCTCTCCAGTGCAGTTATCCATTTGTGGATGTCATCCCCACTCTGGTAGGGAGGGACAATCTTGTTTAGGTTTCTATGGTCATAAGACCTTTCCCTATCTCTAGGGATATTGCTGCCACCATAGGACTCTAGTCCCAACTTTCTTTTCTCTCTAAAGAGATCTAGGGACTCCCTGTCTAAGGCTACTTGCTTCCTTCTGAGTTCAAGCTGAGCTTCCTCATACTGAATCAGCCTCTTTCTCCTCTCATGAGAGGATTCCCTCCTATGAGATGAGACAGAGCTCCCTATTGAGGTGCCAGAGTGGTTAGACTCCTGAGAAGGAGATCTAGACTTTCTGGGCACACTCATAATCCTTCCTGGGGGACAAAGAGGGTATCATTCTGATCATCCTCTTCATCTTCCACAGGAGGGATTGGGTTATCCAGGTCAGGGTCATTGTCACCCTCCTGGCCAGTTTCAGAGGGGGCTGGGGGTATTGTTACCCCTGGCCCCTTCCTCTTCTTCTGCCCCACCCTCTGCTCCTACCCCTTCAGTCCCCAAGGGCTTACTAAGGTCATAAGCTACCAACAACTCCTTAAGGTGTTGGGTGGTGGGACTTTGGCCTGTCCTTAATTTCCTCAAGTTACATAATGCTCTCAATTCCAAGAATGGGAGTGTATCATACTTGGAGGGAAGAAGCCCAGTGGCTTCTGGCAAGGATTCTCTAGATCCTACCTTTAAAGACATTACTAGTGTGGTGTGGTGTATGCACTACCTACTCTAGTGTGGCCTACTAAACTCTCTTGAGTTGTAGAAAGGGTGTGCTATCCCTTAACACACAACTCTAAGTTCAGTAGAACTTACTGTATTCTAAGCTTAAATTATATGTACCTTAGGTACCTTTAGTGGTTTTCAGTTGATCAATTCAATTGAGATTATCTGGTAAAACAATAGCAAGCTGGAATCCCACACGCTGCACACCAATGTGAGAAGTTGGCCTGGCATATGCTGTCCACTAATTATAGTGGGCACCTTGCACCAGTCCAAACAACCCCTTATTGGAGATAGGTTAAAGACAACCTTATTGAAAGCTATCCTAGTGGTAGCTATGGAGAGCAGCCTTCAGGCTAAGTCTTGAAGGAATGTAAAGCAGCTTGTTTTACCAGTCTATAATCTCTTGAGTGACCAAATGAAAGAGCACCACACCAGGTATATATTCAAAATATATGTATTTATTGCTAAACACACCCCTCTAGTCTCTTTATGAGGCTAGAGTTCGAAGTACACAAGTTATAAGTTATTTAAACACAGTAATAGCACAAATACACGTTTGGGCCCTAGGGGCGTACCAAACCATATACCAATAAAGTGGTATAAGAACCACGACTGAACTAGACACTAGGCCTAGAGCCTCTAGAAGTGCTTGGACCACAAGGAACCACCCAAGGTAGTGACACAGGGGACCCACGGGGGACGCGTGCAGTGTAAATACACAACCGCGATACGCCGTTAACTTCTATGGAGAAAGTCGCGATCAGGAAATTAAAGAAAAGGGACACTTAAAGGAGGACTTGGAGCAAACCCTTTGAGAACTAGTACTTTGAAGAGTCTCTACCCACGGGAGCACCGGAGTACTCGTGTTACCTCACCCAGGGAAGCCGGGTGCATAGGTGCCTTTCGGGGTCGGGTTTCGTCGTCGATTTGAATGGCGATCTGCTGCAAAGTGCTGCTGGCGACCAAGTGGAAAGTGTCCGGGTGGATCCAAGAGTGGATCGGAGATCTGAAGAACCTGAAAGCAGAGGGGACAGAGTCTGGGTCACTAGCCAGTGACCAGGAAGGCGATGGACAGATGCCCACCGATGTCGAGTGCTTCAGGTGCGTTGACGGTCATCTTGACTCTTCAGCCAGGAGGTCCAGGAGGCGTTGTCGGTGACCAGGAGCAGGATTCAGGCTGGTACACAATGTCTGTCGAGTGCTGAGGTGTCGGCGACCGGATTAGACCCAACAAGCCTTGGCAACGGCAAGTCTCAATGAAGATGAAGATCGTCGATGGTGCAAACAAGCAAGGTCTGGAGAACTCACCCAGCGAGGGTAAGTGAGGGCAGGCCTGGAGCAACCAGGATGCCCAAGAAGAAAAAGATTGGCCTTCGTTAAGGGCTACTAGCCAACAGGCTAGCGACCGCAAAGGAGCCTCGAGACGTCGCACGTGGATCTGGCTCACAGGACACTCGTGGAGTGGAGGCCAGTGATCTTTGGTGCAGTTGGTGCTGGAGGCTAGGGCTACTAGGAGCCCAAAGCACGACTTCGTGGGAGACCCAGAAGAGGATGCACTTGCAAATGTGCTCGATGTCCAGGGGTCACAGTCTCACGTCACCCACAAAAGCTACAGGCCTCAGCTTTGCTGGAGACTCAGGGTGGCCTCGAGGAAGTCTGAGAATCCATCTCTGGTGATGCGAAGACTTCGGCGTCCGACGGGAGCTTCAGAAATGCAGACCGGACAGATGCATCTTTGGTGCCTGCCAAGGAGGGGAGTCACTCCTTGACCCCAAGGGAGATTCTTCTGTCCTCTAATCTTGAGTAGAGCGTCGAAGGTCCAGGATTCTGTTTCAGAGTTTCGTCCAGGGATAATCTAAAGTCCTAAGGACTGGGTTCCTATACTTATACCAAGTTTAGGGGTTGGACTACTCTGTGGCCCCACCTATGGGTGGGTCAGGGCAGAGGGGTGGCTACACCCCTTTCCCTTTGTCCAGTTCGCGCCGAAGCAGGGGCTGCAAGCCCCTGATCCGGTTTGAACTGGGGTATGCATAGGGACACCAAGTGTGCCCCCAGTGCAGGACTTCAAAGCACCCGAAAGTGCTCCCGCCCGGCCCCAATACACATTATCCTGTCTGGGGAGGTGGTCACACCTCCCTGGGACAGGAAACCTATTGTCCAGGCCTCCCCTGCCGGAGTTTCGTCCAGCAGCAGGAGGCCAGACTTGTGTCTGTGGCAGTAGCATCCATTTTGTGATGCCAGGCTTTAGAAAGAAGTTACCGCCCAGGCCAGGGTTAACATGTCTCTCCCTCTAGAAGGGTGGAATGCTACCCCCGCCGCCAGAATTGGCGGGGGGGGTAGTATTCCAAGATGTTTGACACCAAACACGACATGTTTAGGTGCAGCCATTCCAAAGTTAGCATTTAATGCGAGGTTATAATGCGCTTAAGAGTATATGGTCAGGCTGCACTACAAACAGCATCAGAGAAGGGTCTCCGAACGCTGCAGAGGGGCCCTGCTCATGCAGGGGCACCCTCTCACATAGGAACCACGCACTATGCCTTCAGGATTGATAAGGCCTGCAATAGGAGTGACTTATAGGTTTATATGTGTGTATGTATGTAGTGATATAGGTAACCTATATCACAGTAAGGGGTGCATGCACCACCTTACCCAGGCTGCAGTAGCAGACCTGTGGTGTCAGTTTGGATGGCCTTCCAGGGGTGGCAAAATACATGCTGCAGCCCCTGGTAGGCCTCTGAGGTACCTATGCCCTTGGTACATAGTATACCATATACTAGGGACTTATAAGGGCACTCCAGATTCCAATCAGAGATGTGCCTAAGGCACATGGAAACCTTTTTACAGAGAAAGCAGATAGACTGGGGCCCTGAATAGCAGGATCCCAGTCCAACTAAGTCATAAACCAGCAAAACACCATAAAAAAGTGGGGGCAACCATATAGTCAGATTCCACCTTCCTACATGCACTTCCCACTGAGGCTGGTGAGCTAGGGATATTAATCTGGGGCTGTGCTTAAATGGGCCGGTACTCACCGGTACTGAGTACCGGCACTTCTTAAATTTACCGAGTCGAGTACCGGCACTTCTCCACTGTCAAGGAGAGTACCGGTACTCAGGGTCAGATTAGAAGGTGGGCAGCTGCGTGCCGTTTGTTTGGCAGCATGTTGGCCGTTCCCTTATTTATTCAGGTTTGGCAAGCTGCCCGATGCGGCCTCTGCTCCCTTCCTACCCAGATGGAGGCTCTCCTTGTCCTCATCACCCCCTGCTAGGCATCGATGCTGGGTCCGTGGAACGCAGACACAAAGGGTCATTTTCACCCCTTGGCCTCCCACTGGGGTGTGACTTTCTTTGTCCGGACTCTTTTGCCCTTGCGATTCCACCCACCCCGCGCGCTGGGACATTAAGTCCATGATGGGCGGTGATGATCGAGGTGGCGAAGAAGGCTTAAGCAGCCTCCCTGGTGCCCAGGTGAGGGGGGAGTTCAACTGACCTTCCCATCGGAGGCCAGTACTGTCAATTATCTGAAACTGTTAAAGGTTACCTTCGAAAGGAAGCAACGTTGCTTTTCCATTTCCCGCATGAGGCCCGTACACTTCTCTTTATTTTAGCCTCTGCCAGATTTTGACACTAACAAAAGGGACAGTTCTACCCATGTCTGTATGCAGGGCCGGCTCTGCATGGCGTTCCTGATTGCTAGTTTATATTGTTTTTAAAAGCACCCTCTGCAGTGTTCCTGACCTGCAGCAATTTTTAGCCAACAATAAAAATGTCAAGTTAACTCCGGTGATTGACGCTGTTCCTGGAGAGAGAACGAAGTTTTTGTCTAGTGGAAGTTTTGACTGGGGGATGTTTTGATTCATCTTAAGGTAGTGCAGAGGGTTAATGTGCCTGGGCAAAGAATGTGTACCATGCAAATCACGAAGTGAACATAACATAAATCTTTCGTCAGAGACTTCCTTTTGTTACTTGCAGCTTATAAGTTAAAATACTAAAAAAAACGGAGCTATTTACTGTCATCAAAGAACTGAAATGCAGACTTCAAGTATAGATTTGAGCGTTTGATTTTTTCCCCCAGACTTTCAATATCCTAATGTTGTACAAAGTGTTGATTTGGGTGTAAATCAATTCCAATTATTAAAGATAATCGCCAACCATGGTCTTACATTTTAAATTCTGAGTTTGTGCTTCTCCAGACCAAGCACCCGTAACTATACTACCTACCAGTATGGATGACATATAAATCCTACCACTCTGTCATATGGAACTTTTCCTATACATTGATTTACACACATATGATTGAGTAATGTGTGTGCAATGTAAAGTGCTCGGACACCCTTCACTTTTATGAGTGACACTATAAAACTAACTCGATGCATCTGAGAGAGAGTGGTTATGGAGACTATTAAGGGGTGGTGGTAGTGCGGGAATCCGTTGCGCAGGAGGTCATTGGGGGAGCGCCAAAAACCATTGTCGCACTGGGCGCAACCAGTGCTAAAGCCGGCCCTGCCAGTATTGTTCTTCCCCTGCTGGACTCTGCACATACTCGGGACCCTCCAGTGCTCACTGCATGCCACTGCAAGCTCTACGGCCGTGGGGCCTCCTGCCGAGGGGAGAGGAGGGAAAATGGGGGTGAGTGAAGGTGAAGAGTGAGGGGGAAGGAGCAGAGTTTAAAGTAGGAAACGGTAGAGAGGCAGAAGGGGTAAGTGCAGACAGAGATATGGAAGGGATCCAGACGGCTGTGGAAAGAGGTAGAGAGGCGCGGAGAGGGCAGATTAGAAATAGAAAGAGTGATAGTAGAGACAGAGTGATAAGATGCAATAGGGGTAAAGAGAGTGGGACAGAATTAGCTACAAACGGGAGAGAGGTGAGTGCGAGAGGGATCTCGAGGTTAGAGATGTGAAAACAGAGAGTGTGTGTTTGAGAGGAACAGAATCAGGAGGTATTTGAAAAGAAATGCATGGAATGCTTGTTTGTGTGTGTGCAATCTTAAATATTTAAGGATTGCGCCAAATGCAACCAAGTAGGAACATTAGAAATATTATGATATTAAGAAGCTGCAAATATTAGAAAACAAGGAAACATGAACATTTAGTGTTTCACCTTCATTTTGTATAACGAGTTAACACAATTTGTTTGGATTGATACATTTCTCACATGTTTTGTTCTGTCCCGCAACCGGTGTAAGCGCCAGAGTCTCTCTCGTCCTAGAGCACATTGATTATTAGCCTTAATGTGCTAAAAGTGCTGTTGATGGCTTGGCTCATTCAGGGTTTTAGTTGTTAATCTGCACATATGGAAAGTTTGAGATCACTATCCAGGACAATGCAAGGACAACATGAATACTCAATAGAAGTGTTTTTGTTTCATGTCTAACTCCGCCTCTAACCCCGCCCACTAGCCACGCCCCTCGCTCAATTTAACGAGTACCTGCACTTATTTTTTCCCATTTAAAGCACTGATCTGGGGGAGGTCCAACTCAGGGGGTCATTACAATATCGGTCGGAGGCTATCGGTCGTAGTTGCCTCCGACCGACATCGTCGCGGTCTCAGAACCGACTGACCTTCGGTCGGCGGTCCCGACACTGCAATTACGATGCGACTGCACATGGTCAATCACAAGCTACCATTTCTCTATTTTTCTCCATTTTTCTTAATGTTGCATATTTTTTAAAAGCTATTACCTTCAGTAGTTCTCAGGAAGGCAAATTATGCTGCTAAATGTCTAACGATTTCTTCTTTTCATGGATGTTCTATTTTTATGAATTGTTCTTATGATTCAGATGTATGCTTTTACAGTTTTAAAGGTTACTGAATAAAGATGTATATTGTTGTTGTTAAATAGGGACCTTTACACTGGGTATTAAACCTTACCAAACGTGGGTGACAGATATGTAACACAGATACCGGCTGACTCACCTCAGGCTCAAAACGATACATTATCTGGTTGCCTTCCCTGAACTGGGCTAGGATTTTGTCAACTTACCTGCTTCTCCCTGTGACTCTTGCTCATCTCAGGCAACTCTGCATTTCATGTTCTTTTGTAAATGTTATCTCTCTCCTAGGGACAGCATCTGATACCTCTTGTTAAGCAAGCTCATTTTAAACAGTGCAGACCTGCTCTGCTATTAATTAAATCATTATCTTCAGTCCCTTTATGTTAAGTTCATGGAGTGTGAAAATCAAGTTGAGGAAAACGCTTTGGTGTTGATTTTATAAAACTTGTCTGCATACTTACGAACTATGCAACTGGCACTAAAATGCTCGCTGCATTTGTATGTTACTGGAGGTACTTTAAAAAATTGTTGTAATTGAATTTTCACTGATGCCTTATTGATTACCTTTCCTATGAATTTTACATGATTTATGCAACTTGCACTAAATTGCATAATTGCACTTTTCTACTATTGGTAGTTATCCTTAGTTAAGTAGCTTTTATGCGAGTCTTTATGAAAGTTATACAGATCTGCATGTTTTGTGATATCATTTTTTTTACTGAATTGTGCTCTTTTATTGAATCTTTTATCTTTTATGAATAAATTTAATCGAATAAAGACAATTTGACTGACAATAGGTACCTTTAGGCAAACATCTCTCACGCCATATATATACTGCCCGGCACAGGATGGTGGTAGTTTCTATTAGACCAAGAAATCACTGAGAACTATTTCTAATAGTTTAATAAGCGAACACCAAAAAACATAATCCATATGAGCCTGTAAAAGCCCACGGTGAGCCCACTATTCACTATTGTACACAGTGAGATGAATCATGCCACATACAGTGGTGAGAGTTCAGCATCCTTTTTGATAACCTAAAAGCATGAGAAAGCTATATAGTTGATTAAAAAACACATTATATCTACCTAGAACAAGAACATTGTTTATTGTCTGTATTTAAAACTACACTGCTTTTGTGATTTTGAGCTGCAGGTTTAGAGGGTCATACTGTTGGCCGTTAAAACTCCTCTCACTCCCCTTTAGGATACTGACAAGAAGGTACTCAATCAGGCTTCCAACTATTAAGAGTGCTGTTAGAACTGGGGGTCTCTAGTTGGCAGAGGTAGGTACCTTTGTCCAAATAGGGACCCTTGCTTCTAGTCAGAGTAAGGGGGTACACTCCTGAAATAACCCCTGCTCACCCTCTTGGTAGCTTGGCACGAGCAGACAGGCTTAGTTCAGAGGCAGTGTGTAAAGCATTTGTGAACACATACCGTAATCCAGTGACAACACTACAAATGGACACCACACAGGTTGTATTATAAAAATAAGTATCTTTTATATAGATTTACCACAAGACCATAAATGACATAAATAATTCACAATACTGTATGTGAGAAGTTGGCCTGGCATATGCTGTCCACTAATTATAGTGGGCACCTTGCACCAGTCCAAACAACTCCTTATTGGAGATAGGTTAAAGACAACCTTATTGAAAGGTATCCTAGTGGTAGCTATGGAGAGCAGCCTTCAGGCTAAGTCTTGAAGGAATGTAAAGCAGCTTGTTTTACCAGTCTATAATCTCTTGAGTGATCAAATGAAAGAGCACCACACCAGGTATATATTCAAAATATATGTATTTATTGCTAAACACACCCCTCTAGTCTCTTTATGAGGCTAGAGTTCGAAGTACATAAGTTATAAGTTATTTAAACACAGTAATAGCACAAATACACGTTTGGGCCCTAGGGGCGTACCAAACCATATACCAATAAAGTGGTATAAGAACCACGACTGAGCTAGACACTAGGCCTAGAGCCTCTAGAAGTGCTTGGACCACAAGGAACCACCCAAGGTAGTGACACAGGGGACCCACGGGGACGCGTGCAGTGTAATTACACAGCCGCGAATCGCCGTTAACTTCTATGGAGAAAGTCGCGGTTTGGAAATTAAAGAAAAGGGACACTTAAAGAAGGACTTGGAGCAAACCCTTTGAGAACTAGGTCATTCTAGAGTCTCTACCCACGGGAGCACCGGAGTACTCTTGTTACCTCACCCACGGAAGCCGGGTGCATAGGTGCCTTTCGGGGTCGGGTTTCGTCGTCGATTTGGATGGCGATCTGCGGCAAAGTGCTGCTGGCGACCAAGTGGAAAGTGTCCGGGTGGATCCAAAGGTGGATCGGAGATCTGAAGAACCTGAAAGCAGAGGGGACAGAGTCTGGGTCACTAGCCAGTGACCAGGAAGGCGATGAGCAGATGCCCACCGATGTCGAGTGCTTCAGGTAGGTTGACGGTCGTATTGACTCTTCAGCCACGAGGTCCAGGAGGCGTTTTCGGTGACCAGGAGCAGGATTCGGGCTGGTACACGATGTTTGTCGAGTGCTGAGGTGTCGGCGACTGGATTAGACCCAACAAGCCTTGGCAACGGCAAGTCTCAATGAAGTTGAAGATTGACGATTGTGCAGAACAGCAAGATCTGAGGAACTCACCCAGGAAGGGTAAGTGAGGGCATGTCTGGAGCAACCAGGGAGCCCAAGAAGAAAAGGATTGGCCTTCGTGAAGGGCTACTAGCCAACGGGCTAGCGACCGCAAAGGAGCCTTGAGATGGTGCACGTGGAGCTGGCTCACAGGACACTCGTGGAGTGGAGGCCAGTGATCTTCGGTGCAGTTGGTGCTGGAGGCTAGGGCTACTCGGAGCCCAAAGCACGACTTCGTGGGAGACCCAGAAGAGGATGCACTTGCAAATGCGTGCGGTGTCCAGGGGTCACAGTTCCACGTTACCCACGACAGCTACGGGCCTCAGCTTTGCTGGGGACTCAGGGCAGCCTCGGGGAAGTCTGGAAATCCACCTCTGGTGATGCAAAGACTTTGGCGTCCGACGGGAGCTTAGGCGATGCAGACCGAACAATTGCTTCTTTGGTGCCTGCCAAGCAGGGGAGTCACTCCTTGACCCCAAGGAGATTCTTCTGTCCTCTAATCTTGTAGTAGAGCGTCGAAGGTCCAGGATTCTGTGTCAGAGTTTCGTCCAGGGATAATCTAAAGTCCTAAGGACTGGGTTCCTATACTTATACTAAGTTTAGGGGTTGGACTTACTCTGTGGCCCCACCTATGGGTGGGTCAGGGCAGAGGGGTGGCTACACCCCTTTCCCTTTGTCCAGTTCGCGCCAAAGCAGGGGCTGCAAGCCCCTGATCCGGTTTGAACTGGGGTATGCACTAGGGACACCAAGTGTGCCCCCAGTGCAGGACTTCAAAGCACCCGAGAGTGCTCCCGCCCAGCCCCAATACACACTATCCTGTCTGGGGAGGTGGTCACACCTCCCTGGGACAGGAAACCTATTGTCCAGGCCTCCCCTGCCGGAGTTTCGGTCAGCAGCAGGAGGCCAGACTTGTGTCTGTGGCAGCAGCATCCATTTTGTGATGCCAGGGCTTTAGAAAGAAGTTACCGGCCAAGCCAGGGTTAACATGTCTCTCCCTCTAGAAGGGTGGAATGCTACCCCCGCCGCCAGAATTGGTGGGGGGTAGTATTCCAAGATGTTTGACACCAAACACGACATGTTTCGGTGCAGCCATTCCAAAGTTAGCATTTAACGCGAGGTTATAATGCGCTTAAGAGTATATGGTCAGGCTGCACTACAAACAGCATCAGAGAAGGGTCTCCGAATGCTGCAGAGGGGCCCTGCTCATGCAGGGGCACCCTCTCACATAGGAACCACGCACTCTGCCTTCAGGATTGATAAGGCCTGCCATAGGAGTGACTTATAGGTTTATATGTGTGTATGTATATAGTGATATAGGTAACCTATATCACAGTAAGGGGTGCATGCACCACCTTACCCAGGCTGCAGTAGCAGACCTGTGGTGTCAGTTTGGATGGCCTTCCAGGGGTGGCACAATACATGCTGCAGCCCCTGGTAGGCCTCTGAGGTACCTATGCCCTGGGTACATAGTATACCATATACTAGGGACTTATAAGGGCACTCCAGATTCCAATCAGAGATGTGCCTAAGGCACATGGAAACCATTTTAGAGAGGAAGCAGCTAGGCTGGGGTTCTGATTAGCAGGGCCCCAGCCAGACTAAGGTCGAAAAACAGTGAAGCATCAGCAAAAAGTGGGGGTACCCATGTGAAGCAGATCCTACTCTCCTACACAACCCCCCCAAACGTAGGGACATTAAACTAACCTTGCCCAGTTAAGTCTTCATGTTCTAAGTGGAAGTACCTAGAGAGTCCATCTGCATTGGCATGGTTACTCCCAGGTCTATGTTCCACTGTGAAGTCCATCCCCTGTAGGGAAATGGACCACCTAAGCAGTTTGGGGTTTTCACCCTTCATTTGTTTTAGCCATAAGAGGGGCTTATGGTCTGTTTGAACAAGGAAGTGAGTACCAAACAAGTATGGCCTCAACTTCTTCAGAGCCCAGACCACAGCAAAGGCCTCCCTCTCAATGGCTGACCAACGGTTCTCTCTAGGGGTCAGCCTTCTGCTAATGAAAGCTACTGGCTGATCCTGACCTTCTTCATTCAATTGTGACAGTACAGCCCCTACCCCCAATTCAGATGCATCAGTTTGAACAATGAACTTCTTGGAGTAATCAGGACTCTGTAGAATGGGAGCAGTGCACATGGCCTGCTTCAGGTCATCAAATGCCTTTTGACAGCTAACTGTCCACTGAACCTTTTTGGGCATTTTCTTGGAAGTTAAGTCATTCAGGGGTGTCACTATTGATCCATACCCCTTGACAAATCTCCTATAGTACCCAGTCAGGCCTAAGAAGGCTCTCACCTGAGTCTGGGTAGTTGGAGCAGTCCAGTCCATGATGGTCTGGATCTTGCTCTGCAAGGGCTGAACCTGGCCTCCACCCACAAGGTGGCCCAGGTACACAACCTGACTCTGCCCTATCTGGCACTTGGTGGCCTTGATAGTCAGGCCTGCCTTTTGCAGGGCCTGTAAAACATTCCTGAGGTGGACCAGGTGATCCTCCCAGGTGGAGCTAAAGACAGCAATATCATCTAGATATGCTGCACTATAGGCCTCCAGACCTGTGAGGACTGTATTCACCAACCTCTGAAAAGTGGCAGGTGCATTCTTCAGACCAAAGGGCATCACCACAAATTGATAATGCCCACTAGGGGTTGAGAATGCTGTTTTTGGCTTTGCAGCATCAGCTAGTCTGATCTGCCAGTAGCCAGCTGTCAAGTCAAATGTGCTTAGATACTTGGCTGAGGCCAAAGTGTCTATTAGCTCATCTGCCCTTGGTATTGGATGGGCATCAGTCCTAGTGACTGCATTGAGACCCCTGTAGTCCACACAAAACCTCATCTCTCTTTTTCCACCACTGGTGTGAGGTTTTGGCACAAGGACCACTGGACTAGCCCAAGGGCTATCTGAGGGTTCAATAACTCCCAAATCCAACATTTTCTGGACTTCAGTCCTGATACAGTCCCTGACATGGTCAGGTTGCCTATAAATCTTATTTTTAATAGGCAGACTGTCCCCAGTGTCCACTTCATGAGTGCACCAGGTGGTCTGACTGGGTGTCAGTGAAAACATGTGTCTAAACTGATTGAGCACCTGTCTGCAATCAGTTTGCTGCTGGGTAGTGCGGCTGCCTGCCAAGGCTACACCATCTACTGACCCATCGTCAGGGTTCTGTGAGAGCAGGTCAGGGAGTGGGTCACTCTCTTCCTCCTGCCCTTCATCAGTAGCCATGAGCAAGCACATGTCTGCCCTGTCCACATATGGTTTTAACCTGTTGACATGGAGAACCCTGTGGGGACTCCTGGGTGTTCCTAGGTCTACTAAGTAGGTAACCTCACCCTTCTGCTCAACAATAGTGTGGGGTCCACTCCATTTGTCTTGGAGAGCTGCTGGGGCCACTGGCTCCAACACCCACACCTTCTGTCCTGGCTGATAAACAGTCAGTACAGCCTTTTGGTCATGCCAGGCCTTTTGAAGTTCCTGGCTAGCCTCAAGGTTTTTAGTTGCCTTTTTCATATACTCAGCCATCCGGGAGCGGAGACCAAGTACATAGTCCACTATGTCTTGCTTTGGGGGCTTGAGAGGTAACTCCCATCCTTCCTTCACCAAGCACAGTGGACCCCTGACAGGGTGGCCAAACAAAAGTTCAAAAGGGCTGTAACCAACCCCCTTCTGAGGCACCTCCCTATATGCAAATAAAAGGCAGGGCAAGAGTATGTCCCATCTTCGCCTAAGCTTTTCTGGGAGCCCTTTAATCATGCCCTTCAAGGTTTTGTTGAATCTCTCAACTAAACCATTGCATTGTGGGTGATAGGGTGTGGTGAACTTGTAAGTCACTCCACACTCCTTCCACATTGCTTTTAAGTATCCAGACATAAAGTTAGCATCCCTGTCTGATACAACCTCCTTAGGAAAGCCCACTCTTGAGAAAATTCCCAGGAGGGCCCTTGCCACCACAGGTGCTGTAGTGGTCCTAAGGGGAATAGCCTCTGGGTACCTGGTGGCATGATCCACTACCACCAGGATAAACCTGTGCCCAGATGCTGTTTGGGGATCCATGGGACCAACAATGTCAATCCCCACCCTTTCAAAGGGAACCCCCACCACAGGTAGTGGTATCAGGGGGCCTTTGTAGTGCCACCTGCCTTGCCACTGGCCTGGCAGGTTACACAGGAGCGACAAAACTCCTTGGTGTCTTCAGACATGTGGGGCCAGTGAAAGTGAGGGACAATTCTGTCCCAAGTCTTGTTCTGGCCCAGGTGACCTGCTAAGGGAATATCATGGGCTAGGGTCAATAGGAAGCCCCTGAACTTCAGAGGTATAACCAACCTCCTGGTAGCACCAGGCTTGGGGTCTCTACACTCTGAGTACAAGAGTCCATCATCCCAATACACAGTATGGGGACCACTAGCTTTCCCAGCAGCCTCAGCAGCAGCTTGCTGTCTGAGGGGTTCAAGAGAGGGGCAGCTCTGCTGCTCCTGGCTCAGATCTGCCCTGGAAGGTCCCCCTGTCCCCAAGAACTCAACCTGGTCAGGTTCAAGCTCCTCTGGGACAGTTCCTTCCTCAGGACTGAGATCATCCCCCTCAAGGGACTGATCTTCCTTCTGAGCCAAGGGGGAAGGCACTGCCTTTACCCTACTACTCCTCCTCTTGGAAGGCACTTGGTCCATTATTCCAGAATCCAAGGCCTGTTCAGTGCTAGACATTTTGGCTTGTGACCTGGTCACAGCAAACACATCTGCAGGGATCCCCAGCATTTCTGCATGGGTCCTGAGCTCCACTTCTGCCCAAGCTGAAGTTTCTAAGTCATTGCCAAGCAAGCATTCGACTGGTAGGTCTGCACTTACCACAACCTTCTTAAGGCCAGTTACCCCTCCCCAGGAGAAGTTAACAACTGCCAGAGTATGGTCTGTTCTGACATTGCTAGCATTGGTCACTTGGTACATCTCACCAAGTATAACTTGCCCAGGATTCACAAGGTCTTGTGTCACCATGGTGACACTTGCCCCTGTGTCCCTAAATGCCAAAGCCTCTCGTCCATTGATTAAAGGCTGTTGTCTGTACTTGCCCAGATTACTGGGACTCACAGAGGAGGTCACATCCATGCCTCCATCACAGACTAACACAGCCTGAGTGAGTTCTCTGACTAGGTCAGAGCCCATCTCAGTACCCAGGGTCAACCCTACTAAACCCTTGGCTGTAGTACTCCCACCACCAACTGTAACTGTACTAGGGGGAACAGGTGCCTTAGGGGAATTGGTGGGGGCTGGACTTGAGTCTTGGGGCTGGACTTGAGTCTTTGGACTTGGTGCAATCACTGGTCCAGTGGGTCTTTTGCTTACAGACCTTGCACCATGGTTTTCTTTGGCCTTTCCCTTTGGTAGACTGTGAATCCCCACCTGAAGAAGATTTTTGGGGGCCTTGTGAAGACTTTTGATCTTTACCCTTCTCCCCACCCTTATCAGAGTTCTTAGAATCTTGCTTCTTAGGGTCACCACCTTGGTTCTGTACCTTCTGCCTCACCCTGGTTCTGACCCATTTGTCTGCCTTCTTTCCCAATTCTTGGGGAGAGGTCAGATCAGAGTCCACCAGGTACTGATGCAACAGCTGATTTTGACAGTTATTAAGAATCTGCTCCCTCATTATCAGATTGTACAATCCTGTGAAGTCACACACCTTACTGCCCATCAACCAGCCTTCCAGAGCCTTAGCAGAACAATCCACATAGTCTACCCAGTCTTGAGTCTGTGCTTTTTGGGCATCTCTGAACTTCAACCTGTATTGTTCAGTTGTTAGGCCAAACCCATCAATAAGAGCACTCTTCAAGACCTTGTAATTATCAGCATCCTCTTCTCTTACAGTGAGGAGCTTGTCTCTACCTTTGTCTGCAAAGGAGAGCCACAAGATTGCTGCCCACTGCTCCTGAGGGACCTTCTGTACTTTACAGGCCCTCTCTAGAGCAGTTATCCATTTGTGGATGTCATCCCCACTCTGGTAGGGAGGGACAATCTTGCTCAGGTTTCTATGGTCATAAGACCTTTCCCTATCTTTAGGGACATTGCTGCCACCATGGGACTCTAGTCCCAACTTTTTCTCTCTTTGTAGAGATCTAGGGACTCCCTGTCTATAGCCAATTGCTGTTTTCTGAGTTCAAGCTGAGCTTCCTCATACTGAATCAGCCTCTTTCTCCTCTCATGAGAGGATTCCCTCCTATGAGAGGAGACAGAGGTCCCTATTGAGGTGCCAGAGTGGTTAGACTCCTGAGAAGGAGATCTAGACCTTCTGGGCACACTCACAATCCTTCCTGGGGGGACAAAGTGGAGGTCATTCTGAGCCTCCTCCTCATCCACAGGAGGAATTGGGTTTTCCAGGTCAGGGTCATTGTCACCCTCCTGGTCAGTTCCAGAGGGGGCTGGGGGTGTTGCTACCCCTGGCCCCATCCTCATCTTCTGCCCCACCCTCTGCTCCTACCCCTTCAGTCCCTAAGGGCCTGCTGAGATCATAAGCCTCTAACATCTCTCTCAGATGTTGGGTGGTGGGGCTTTGGCCTGTCTTCAGTTTCCTCAAATTGCATAATGCTCTCAATTCCAAGAATGGGAGTGTATCATACTTGGAGGGAAGAAGCCCAGGGGCTTCTGGCAAGGACTCACTGGGTCCTGGCTTTGAAGACATCACTAGTGAGGTGTGGTGTATGCACTACCTACTCTAGTGTGGCCTACTAAACTCTCTTGAGTTGTAGAAAGGGTGTGCTATCCCTTAACACACAACTCTAAGTTCAGTAGAACTTACTGTATACTAAGCTTAATTTATATGTACCTTAGGTACCTTTAGTGGTTTTCAGTTGATCAATTCAATTGAGATTATCTGGTAAAACAATAGCAAGCTGGAATCCCACACGCTGCACACCAATGTGAGAAGTTGGCCTGGCATATGCTGTCCACTAATTATAGTGGGCACCTTGCACCAGTCCAAACAACCCCTTATTGGAGATAGGTTAAAGACAACCTTATTGAAAGCTATCCTAGTGGTAGCTATGGAGAGCAGCCTTCAGGCTAAGTCTTGAAGGAATGTAAAGCAGCTTGTTTTACCAGTCTATAATCTCTTGAGTGATCAAATGAAAGAGCACCACACCAGGTATATATTCAAAATATATGTATTTATTGCTAAACACACCCCTCTAGTCTCTTTATGAGGCTAGAGTTCGAAGTACATAAGTTATAAGTTATTTAAACACAGTAATAGCACAAATACACGTTTGGGCCCTAGGGGCGTACCAAACCATATACCAATAAAGTGGTATAAGAACCACGACTGAGCTAGACACTAGGCCTAGAGCCTCTAGAAGTGCTTGGACCACAAGGAACCACCCAAGGTAGTGACACAGGGGACCCACGGGGGACGCGTGCAGTGTAATTACACAGCCGTGAATCGCCGTTAACTTCTATGGAGAAAGTCGCGGTTTGGAAATTAAAGAAAAGGGACACTTAAAGAAGGACTTGGAGCAAACCCTTTGAGAACTAGGTCGTTCTAGAGTCTCTACCCACGGGAGCACCGGAGTACTCTTGTTACCTCACCCAGGGAAGCCGGGTGCATAGGTGCCTTTCGGGGTCGGGTTTCGTCGTCGATTTGAATGGCGATCTGCGGCAAAGTGCTGCTGGCGACCAAGTGGAAAGTGTCCGGGTGGATCCAAAGGTGGATCGGAGATCTGAAGAACCTGAAAGCAGAGGGGACAGAGTCTGGATCACTAGCCAGTGACCAGGAAGGCGATGAGCAGATGCCCACCGATGTCGAGTGCTTCAGGTAGGTTGACAGTCGTCTTGACTCTTCAGCCACGAGGTCCAGGAGGTGTTGTCGGTGACCAGGAGCAGGATTAGGGCTGGTACACAATGTCTGTCGAGTGCTGAGGTGTTGGCGACCGGATTGGACCCAACAAGCCTTGGCAACGGCAAGTCTCAATGAAGTTGAAGATTGACGATTGTGCAGACCAACAAGGTCTGAGGAACTCACTCAGCAAGGGTAAGTGAGGGCAAACCTGAAGCAACCAGGGAGCCCAAGAAGAAAAGGATTGGCCTTCATGAAGGGCTACTAGCCAACGGGCTAGCGACCGCGAAGGAGCCTCGAGACGGTGCACGTGGAGCTGGGTCACAAGGCACTTGTGGAGTGGAGGCCAGTGATCTTTAGTGCAGTTGGTGCTGGAGGCTAGGGCTACTAGGAGCCCAAAGCACGACTTCGTGAAAGACCCAGAAGAGGATGCACTTGCAAATGCGTGCGGTATCCAGGGGTCACGGTTCCATGTTAACCACGACAGCTACGGGCCTCAGCTTTGCTGGGAACTCAGGGCAGCCTCGGGGAAGTCTGGAAATCCACCTCTGGTGATGCAAAGACTTCGGCGTCCGACGGGAGCTTAGGCGATGCAGACAGGACAATTGCTTCTTTGGTGCCTGCCAAGCAGGGGAGTCACTCCTTGACCCCAAGGGAGATTCTTCTGTCCTCTAATCTTGTAGTAGAGCGTCGAAGGTCCAGGATTCTGTGTCAGAGTTTCGTCCAGGGATAATCTAAAGTCCTAAGGACTGGGTTCCTATACTTATACTAAGTTTAGGGGTTGGACTTACTCTGTGGCCCCACCTATGGGTGGGTCAGGGCAGAGGGGTGGCTACACCCTTTCCCTTTGTCCAGTTCGCGCCAAAGCAGGGGCTGCAAGCCCCTGATCTGGTTTGAACTGGGGTATGCACAGGGACACCAAGTGTGCCCCCAGTGCAGGACTTCAAAGCACCCGAGAGTGCTCCCGCCCAGCCCCAATACACACTATCCTGTCTGGGGCGGTGGTCACACCTCCCTGGGACAGGAAACCTATTGTCCAGGCCTCCCCTGCCGGAGTTTCGGTCAGCAGCAGGAGGCCAGACTTGTGTCTGTGGCAGCAGCATCCATTTTGTGATGCCAGGGCTTTAGAAAGAAGTTACCGGCCAAGCCAGGGTTAACATGTCTCTCCCTCTAGAAGGGTGGAATGCTACCCCCGCCGCCAGAATTGGCAGGGGGTAGTATTCCAAGATGTTTGACACCAAACACGACATGTTTCGGTGCACCCATTCCAAAGTTAGCATTTAACGCGAGGTTATAATGCGCTTAAGAGTATATGGTCAGGCTGCACTACAAACAGCATCAGAGAAGGGTCTCCGAATGCTGCAGAGGGGCCCTGCTCATGCAGGGGCACCCTCTCACATAGGAACCACGCACTCTGCCTTCAGGATTGATAAGGCCTGCCATAGGAGTGACTTATAGGTTTATATGTGTGTATGTATATAGTGATATAGGTAACCTATATCACAGTAAGGGTGCATGCACCACCTTACCCAGGCTGCAGTAGCAGACCTGTGGTGTCAGTTTGGATGGCCTTCCAGGGGTGGCACAATACATGCTGCAGCCCCTGGTAGGCCTCTGAGGTACCTATGCCATGGGTACATAGTATACCATATACTAGGGACTTATAAGGGCACTCCAGATTCCAATCAGAGATGTGCCTAAGGCACATGGAAACCATTTTAGAGAGGAAGCAGCTAGGCTGGGGTTCTGATTAGCAGGGCCCCAGCCAGACTAAGGTCGAAAAACAGTGAAGCATCAGCAAAAAGTGGGGGTACCCATGTGAAGCAGATCCTACTCTCCTACACTGTACTTTAAAGGTGGTAGAATTAGCTTGAGTCTCTTAAAATAGCAATGCGACACTTTGAGTTCAATGTACCTTAAGATGCATAGCGCAGGGCAACGAAAAGTGTTGCAGGGAAGGTGATGCGGTAGTCCCTTACACGCAAGGACGGTGATGCGTTGAAGATCTGGTGCAAAAGAAACAAAGTGGCGTCTTCTTGAGGTTGCGACAACGAAGAGGTGATGCGTGCACGCCCGACGGCCGTGCGACGATTTCGATGAGTCTTTGGAGCTGCGACAGGCCCTGCGACACGCTTCCCTGGCGATGCGACGGCGTCTGATGCGAGGTCGACGATCTTCTCCTGGGATGCGGGGCGCGCCTCGTGTTGCGATGCGTCGGTGTCTGATGCGAGGTCGATGCTCTGCCCCGGGGATGCGACGGCGTCTGATGCGACGGCGACACTCTTCTCCGGTGCTGCGAGGCGCTTCGAAGGATGCGGCGCGCTTCTTCGGGGGTGCGCCGGCGTCTGCTGCGACGTCTACACTCTTCTCCGGCGGTGCGATACTCAGCGGCTGCGGCGACACGCTTCTTCGTGTTGAGTCGCGCTTCCAGCTCCCAGAGACACGCAAGTGTGTCAGAAGGTCCAATTTCCCAGCAAGGGAACACAGGGGGAGCTGGTGGGTGAAGTCTGTTGTCCCTGAGACTTCAGCAGGAGGCAAGCTCTAAAATCAAGCCCTTGGAGATCCTTCACAAGTTGATGAAAGTCACAGAAAAGCAAAGGTTCCTTTCTCCTTTCTTTGGCAGTCAGGCAAACCACTGCAGGCCAATCCCCCAAGCAGCACTTCAGGCTTAGGGATAGTCTCTCCTCAGTTTCTTCTTGGTTCCGCTCCTCAGCAAAGGTTTCTTCTTGTTTCCCAAAAGTGATCTAATTTCCTAAGGGTCTGGGTCCCCTTTTTATACACCTTTCCTCTTTGTTCTCTGGAGGCAGAGAGGCCTCTGCCTAGCCCAAAACCAGTTCTGGTCAGTCCTGGAGCACTTTGTTTTTCTGACTCCTTCTTTCCTTTCAGAATGTGGGGCAGAGTGCTCAGCCGCCCGGCAGGAGGTGGAGCCAGCATTGTGGAAGGCAGGCACAGCCCTATTCAGACCCAGGTGCAACTCCTCCCTCCACTCTGGATGCAGATCTTTCTATTCAGCCCTGTGCTGACTCACCCTGTCTCCTGTAGCCACCCCCAGCCCCTGTCACTCAATCTCCAGACAAGGAATACACAACCTAGCAGAGGCAGGCTTGGATAGTTAGGCAAGAAAATACCCACTTTCTAAAAGTGGTATTTTCAAACACAGAATGTTAAAACCAACTTCACTAAAAGATGTATTTTATCATCCTGAGTTCAGGCATACTAAATTCGTTTTTCTACCATGTTCCCTGGGTCAGTTCTGACTATAAGGTGTAATAGTCAGTCTGCCCATTCTGGCCTATGGGGAGCAGGTAGCCTTGCAATAGTGAAAACGAAAATGGCTGTAATTCACTATTAGGACATGCCACACACACCAGGGCATGTCCCACCTTGTACTTACAATGCACCCTGCCCTAGGGCCTACTTTAGGGGTGACCAACATGCAGTAAAGGGAAGGTTTAGGGACTGGTAAGTGGGTGTACTCACCAAGTCGACATGGCAGCCCTAGGCTGCACACAGGCTCTGCAATGGCAAGCCTGAGACACATTTTACAAGCGGCTTCTGTGGGTGGCACAACCAGTGCTGCAAGCCCACCAGCGGCATTGGATTTACAAGCCCTGGGCACACTCAGTGCACTGTACTAGGGACTGACAAGTAAACCAATCATCCAATCATGGAGTCACTAATACATACATCAATTTGCAATAGGGAGCACTTGCACTGTGGCACTGAATAGCAGTGGCACAGTGCCCAAAGCATCTAAACCAGCAAAAACAGATCAATAACATTGGAGGCATCATCAAAAAATGGAAGGGAGACCCACGCCAAGGATGCCAGGTCTAACACGTGCCCACTAATGTCTTACTCCTCTGTTCACACTGAGCTCCACAGCTACCATAGCTACCATGGACATGTTGGTCTCTGGGAGCATGTAGGCAGGGAAAGCATCAGACAGAGGACCTCAACAGCCCCTTGTGTTTATTGAGTTATTCTACACACTATGCCAGATGTAGGCCAAAAGACATTCTTAAGCAATGGCAAATAGCTATGGCAATTAATCAAAAAACTCATTAAGACACAACATTGCTGTAAAATCAGTGAGCCATGGCAATACATTATGTGGGCAAAAGCTCAAAAGCTGAGCCTGTATTGGGTCAATCTGAAAGCTGAAATTCACTGAAAGTAAGTTGTCCCTGAAGCAGTTTCCTTTTACCTTTACAACAGAGTCACCTCAACAAACTCTTTGAGGATTTGTTTTACTTCCCCTTAGTTTCAACGTGACAGAAGATTTTGCACTGTGCACTGTGCTGTCCTTTGTCTTAAACTATGCTTAAGTGGAATAGATGGAGCTGATTCAGAATCTCCTGAGAGTTCCATTCTGAGCCTGGATACAACAGGAATGTCTTGGCCTCTCAAGGCCAAAGGTTTATCAACTTAGGTAATTGCTGGCTAATGGTCCATTCATATCATTGTGATGAGAGAAATTCCTCTACAGCCTTCAAAGCAAGGTCAAATCTCTTCGAATAAAGCCCAGCCGTGCTTTTTGCATTCAAGCTGAAGAGATGAATATAATATTTAGATATTTCAGTAAAACTATAATTTATTAATAGAATTGATGCACAACCTGCATGCAGTTCGTCTGGATTTATTTCAATGTAGGCAGTACGTCCAGAGTCATTACATTACAGGTATGTTTTGTTACGTTTACATTGAGAGTCTTCATTTCACAGGTAAATACTAATAAGTATTTAAAAAAATTAAAAGTAATGGCTAATGGTCTATCTAAATCTCTGTGATGAGAGAAGTTCCACTGCAGCCTTTAAAGTAGGGTCAAATAATCTATGTCTACATTTCTAAAAAAAAAAAACTGGTACTTTTTTGTATAAGAGCTAAATAGCTGAATAATTCTTATATCCTTCTGTAAAACTATAATTTAAGTATAGGATCTGAGTGCAACCTTGACGTCACAGGCAGTATATAGGAGACATTACAACACAGGTAAATTATGCTACATTTACATCGAGAGGTTCTACGTCCCACAGGGCCCACCACAATTTATGCCCTCACCATCTTCTGCTCTTTGTAGGCAATTGTTTAATATGACATCAGCTGAGGGGTGTACTGAGCATGGCGAGGCAAAGAGGTGTGGTGTGCATTGAGCATTACACACCATAGCTGGCAAATTTCAGGGATTTTTGCTTATGTGTTCACTGAAAAATATCTCACCTTTACCTATGCTTTTTTCCAGTTAATTTCCTGGGATTTTCTATGTACCCAATCTGCTCTATGTGTAGACTTCGCCCAGGCACTGCCTTCTACCATATTCAGGCATGTGAAGTGAGGGTTGTTTACTGGCCATTTATTGAGATTAGTTTTCTAGCTGCCAAATTTATGCAGGTTCGTAGTACAGCACCAAAGTTATAAGTGAATGAAACTTTTAATTCCCCATTTGTCTTGCTCCCTTGAGGAATCTGATTAAAACTGGGCATACCCAACGGAAAGTTAAACCTGTCTCACGTCTGCTAAATTGGATGCAAATTGATCAAATGGTGCCAAACTTGATAGTAGATGAACTCTTCCTTGACCTTGCCCTTTGAAATCTACACTACCTTAATGGACCCAAATGAAATTAAGAAAGTCAACAGTAGTCTACACATGCTAAATATCTGCCTAATGTCCTGCTGATCCACCAAATGTGCAAACTTTATTAGTAAATTAAAAATGTTTTGACCTTTCTCTTAACTTGCCCCCTTTGATATCTGCCCAAACACTGAAATAGCAGCACTGGGTGTAACTTACTAACTGCCTGTTACATTTGATGCAGATTAATTAAGCACTGCTTGGAAATATTATTGCCCCTTAACTTTGGCCCTTCCACGTGATGGATTGGCACAAATGTTGACACTCAATGGAAAGCCAATCCTCCAAAGCTAAATTTTGAGAAGGTTAGTAGCATAGTGATAATGTTATTAACAAATTAAAACTATTTTTTACTCCTTTTAAATTCACCCCCCATGGATTCGCAAAAACCTAATCCCAGCGTAAAACTATATGAGCTAAGCCTCTGACAACTTTTGTGCAGATCCATCAAACAAGGCCAAAGTTATTAGTGAATCAAAACTAATTTGACCACCCCCACTCCCCATTTAACTGTGTCTCTCTCATTGGATCATCCCGAAACATGCAGTACCTGTACTGGGTGTAACTTGCTACATTTAATGCAAATTCATCAAAGTGTGCCAAAGTTATAAGTAAACAACTTTTTATTGACCACCACCTGAACTTTGCTATTCTTTGATTTTCTGGCAAATAATGCGACATACCAATAGAAAACAAATCCTTTCAAGCCTCTGACAAGTATTTTGCAGATTCATCACACATTGACAGAATCTATCAAACAAATACATTTTTGTCCCAGCCCTTTTAAACTGGACCTCCCCCTTGTTGTGTCTGCACAAATTTTCCAATACCAAGAGTATTCTCTATGTACTTAGGGACTGATGTGGATGTCGGTAGGAGGCTTTCTGACCGATATCCGTGGTTTGATTTCTGACCGCCGTATTATGAATACGGTGGTCGGAATTCAAACCAGTTGGTCATTCCAGCTGGATCCCGACAGGCTCAAGGAGCCATCGGCCAGTCCGAGACAAGCCCGTAATCCCTATGGACGGCGTTTCCGCCGCAGGGATTGTAATGTCGGTTTCCGACAGGCTTTCCATGTCGGGCTTTCCGACATGGAAATCCTGTCGGAAAGTGACATTGGAAGCCCCTAGCAGGGCTCCCTTCACCCAGTGGCCTCCAGTTGGGGGCCGAGGGGGCACCTTTGGTGGCCCCCTGTTAACCCCTGCACCATGTGGCAGGCACCCTGAGGTGCCTGCCAGGCGGTGCAGGGATGAACAGATCCTCCCATTTGTCTATGGGAGCTTGTGTAATTGCGGTGTCAGGACCGCTGACCAAAGGTTGGTTGGTTCTGAGACCGCGACGGTGTCGGTCGGAGGCAACTCCGACCGACATCATAATGAGGCCCTAAGTGTCTGACAAATTTAATGCATATTTGTCAAATGGTGCCAAAGTTAAAGGTAATTCAACAAATGCTTTTTAACTGAAAAGATAGATAAAGTCATCATCTCCTTCAAAAGCTAATAGCTGAAAAACTACTAAATGGATGTATACAAAACCAACAAATGCACATTTTCTGAGTAAAGTTCTATTTTCATGATATATTTGTGTAAATCCACTCAGAGGTTTTGGCTGCAGAAGTGAGCAACATTTCTTATGGGAGTTAAAATTGTTGCCCGCGCCTAATAAACACTCCTGCTTACAATGCAGGCACCCTTGCACCATGGTGTAAGGGTGCCTGCATTGGCGCTAGACAGCACATATTGCACCAGTGCTGGGAAAGGGCAGGAACGCGCTGCATATTGTTAAGTACAGCACATTCCTGCCCTTTCCCATCACGCAGCACAGCCCAGTAAGGTGAGTTGCTGCTCTATGCTGTGTGATATCTTAATAAATATGCCCCATAATTTTTTACTTAACTTATTTTTCCCTGCACAGAACCGCACAAACTTTGACATGTTCGACCTTAGTTAACCCTGTTAATTAAGTGCCAAATTTCTTGCAGATCCTTTGAATGAGGCCAAAGAAACAGGCACATTTACAAAAATGTCTTTTGAATGATAAGTGCAGATGGACAATAACTTCACAGTGATATATATATATAGACTTGTAGTTCTTTCTCTTGTGGATTGTTATTGTTTTAGCTGCTCTTGATGTTTTGTTAATTGTTTTTGTCGATAAATGTTCTGATGCTCGGAATGTTTTTGCTAACCAAGGCATTAATACAATTTCACTTTCAAATTCAATTTCAGTTTTATCCATATTCAAACCATTTACATTTTTTCAGAGTGATCTCAACCAAGAGTTTTCACTCTCCGTTATGCATATGATTTTGGCCTCGGGAAACAATAATCTCTTTATAAACTCCCTCTATTCCTATTCGCTGCACCATTAGTGTTATTTTTCATCTTTTTCATGTTTTCCTATGAAAATAAATGTGAGACAGCAACCCAACCTGTTCTCACTGAATTAAGGCCTATTTTATTCTAGATACCTTTTAAATGTGTTACCAAAATGCTGTCCGTTAATATAAGTTAAAAAACACTTTATGTGGTGCAAAAGTGACACAGGGCTCTCATAAATAAGCCTCTGAGTGCTCTAAGGTTGGGTCAAGACCACAGAGCTGTTGGTGATTTACCAAACGCAAAACAAAGACAAGAATTGACTGCTCCAGTCGTGACAGTCAGTAAAATAGTCCATCCTCAGATATTTTATCTTGGCAAATATGAGCAAATAGGTTTGGATTCCTAATATTTTCTAAAAGTGAAATACTTGCGTCCACTGAACAATTGAATATTGCAAATGCCATTGAAATCAACGTTTTACATTGCACTTGGCCATGTGCAAGATTACGGTTCAGGACGTATAGCAGGATCTCTGTTTTCTTTTGTGAATCATATATTTCCATTGGCTTCTTTTAACATGCACAATTTAGAATGGCATGCAAATTAGTAGAATTGTTTAACTTACACATAGGCACAGGTATTCCATTTTTGCATGGTGCAAATTACACTCATGTTATGATAATTTGTGAATTATAGTGTGGAGCTTGGTGGATTTGCCAGTCTCTGGATCATGTGGGGCATTTAAATGGATAAAAAGAGGTGATCCCTTTTTGTAGAAGGACTGTAAGCTTCATCACTCTCTGCCCACTGCCTTCGTATGGTTTTAAGTACAAGAAATAGAAGTCGTTGAAACTACCCGTCTCTTCAGCTTACAAATCTTTACTCTGCAGCAGAGGTTATAATAGTAAAACACTTTAGTGATGTGGTTGAACACTTCACAGTCACCATCATTAAGGGACTGTTACAAGTTCCATGAAATTCGTGATGCGGCTAGGAACAGACTTATCAGCCCCATCGGGAACTACAAGATCTGCAGCAAATCTACAGAACCAGTATCTCACCCTGAGAATCAGGCTGCGGAAAATCTCGTTTTAAAGCTATGGGGGGGGGGGATTTGAACTGTAATTACCCATTCCTCTGGAAATTTCTCATTTCTCAATGGAACCTCAGGCTTCCCCCTGCAATCCGGTTCCTTTGGCCCTCTGTTGGAGGTACTAGTACACTCTGTAACTGTAACTCTAGGTTGGCGGGCAGACTTACCATACCAGCATTAGGGACCTCAGGCTGTGGTGTGCCTAACTTTAGAAGCAGCGCGCATACCTACTTAACCCCTTGACCGCGATCGGAATTCCGCTCGTGTGCTGGACATTCCGATCGAGGGTGCGGTCGTGACGAGTTCAGCTCGTCATGCGCACAGCGCTACCGCGCAGCATGACGAGCTGAGCTCGTCACGCGCATCGAAGGGGTTAAAGGCTTCTACTTGTATAATCAGTCTTATGAGACCTTCCCTTGTTCACCGATTGAATGGAGATTTATGGCAATTTCCCCTTTTAATAAAGATGCAAATAGACGACTTTAAGCGTTTTACTTTGGTTAACTTGTGTTGTAAATGTTGCTGGAAGATATATGTTGTAAGTTTCTGCTATTGTGTCAGTTAAATAAAAACTTTCAGAAGTAAAGATTTATACCCCTACATAAAGCAAGTTACAGATCAATCATTTTAAGCTCTTTGTTAATGGACAAAAATGTGAATGACCTTTGTTTACATAAATGCATGAAACTTGAAAGCTTTAATAAAAAATCTTTGTAGTTGCAATTCGAGTTCAAAAAAGAAAAACAGTACTTCAGGAGACAAGTTATTGGAATTTTATAATGGGCAAATTACTGGACCTCTATCCCCCCCTTGGCCACTCTTCTCACAGACCTCACCGAGCCCTTAACCTCTATCTACATCTGAAGCAATATTACTTAGCAAATCATACTGCACTAAAGCATCCCTAAAGAACCCCAAACCCTCATCCAGTATCCCAATAATCATCGGTCCAAACAGAATCTCTCAAACATAGTGTCCAGACCCCCAGCTCAATACACCGCCATCGAAACACTCCACGCCCCAAGCAATAGTCCGGACACCTTAAACTTTCTGCTCCTGAACTGTAGATCAGCAGTTAAGCATGCAAACAAAATAGCTGAAACCATACTAACGGATGACATTGACATTATATTCCTAACTGAAACTTGGCTCAATGAACACTAAACCCCCATACTCGACCTGCTCGCACCACCTGACTGTTCCATTATACAACGGGACAGACCAGGACGTACAGGAGGTGGTCTAGCACTCATTCATAAAGATGTCATCTGGCTCAACACCTTTGAGACCACGAACTACACAACATTCGAATACCTAGGAGTCGAACTCACTGGAATGACATTGATGACACTACAATCTGTAACTTAATAAACTTACTGGAAATCAATTACTTCAAGCAGCTCTGCAAAGAACAGACCCACAACAGAGGCACTACTCTAGATGCCATAATTACCAGAAGTGAACTTGTCTTTCTTAGATCTATCATGTCCATCGACTGGTCGGATCACCATCTCATACACTTCAACCTAAAGGCTAACCCCAGACCCTACAAAGCCACATCTAATCAGCACACACAATAGGCATGTGACATTTAACAGATTCCCCTATCAACTCTGGAAATCAAGTTCAACCTCCAACTTCACTTACATCCTCATCTACACACTGTAGATGACCTCACTGACCACTATAACTCAACGATGACAAACCTGCTTGACCAAGTGGCCCCCTTCAAACTTAAGAGAACCAGAATGACCCAATCTAGATCATGGTTCAATACAGATCTAAACACAGAGAGGTGACAACTAAGAATGACTGAAAGACTATGGAGAGAGAACCCTACAACAACTCACCTTGCTCTCCTCAATTCTGAACGCCTCTCCTACAAGAAACACATCCTTAGAAAAAAGGCTGCTTTCTTTCGCTTTCAACTTGACTGGATGAAAATAGACCAAGGGATCTCTACAACATAATTAAGCAACAAACTACACTCGCTTCCCATCAGGAAACAATAGACACTAATGAACGCTGTGAAGAAATAGTAAACTTCTTTTCCGAGAAAATAATGAAAATTTAACAATCTCTTACCACTGTCTCAAATCAGACACCTCGGCTGTCCTGCTCTGATGATGTAACCATCTCCAGGGTAACTCCCTCTCCAAGCTCTATCTCAGTTCCATTCAACCCACAATAAACGAAAGTCAAAAAGGATCTTTACCCACTGAAAAACAATGCCAGTTGGTCAGTGTTCAAACATTTGACAGAAGGAGAAGTCTACAAGATAATTGGAAACTTGAAACCCACATTCCACACCACTGATCCCCTCCCCCCTCCCCCCTCCCTAGTACTGAATCTTAACCACATCATCTCGCCATTCTGGACCAAAATCAGCAAAGCTTCTCTCCTGTTTGGCTGTGTTCCGGACTCACTGCAACTGGGCCAAGTCACACCCATTCTCAAAAACCTGGAGCAGATCCTAATGACCTTAACAACTTCAGACCAGTCACCAACATTCCTTTCCTAGCTAAGGCATTGGAAAAATGCATCTTAGTCCAACTCAACCAACACATCAACAAATTCCACCTTCACAACACCTTCCAATCGGGATTCAGAAAAGGCTGTAGCACAGAAACTGCTATGATCAATATATCAGAAGACATTCTCAGAACATTAGATGAAGGCTACTCTTGCTTCTTAATCCTACTATCGACGGCATTTGACAGTCAACCACCAAGATTTATTTCAGACCCTCAAGAATTGAACCGGCATCAATGGCACAGTCCTGACATGGTTTTTGTCCTATCTACAACACAGCTCTCAACAAATAAAAATCAGCAGCTCCCTTTCACAACCTAGACAAGTTTCACAAGGAGTTCCACAAGGTTCCATCCTCGCTCCAGCCCTTTTCAACCTCCTCATGGAACCACTGCCATTATCCTGAACCATGCAGGTGTGACATATCACCTATCTGCCAACTACACACAACTTTACTACAGAATATCTTCCTACAGTGACATTTGCCATCTGAATACCACACTAACCGAGATACAAACCTGGATAAGCACCAATCACCTAAAACTGAACCCCAATTAAACTGAACTTATACTCTTCTTCCCCAATGACAAGCCTTTACCAATCCAAAAATGTCTTGAGAGCATGGATGCTCTTAACTATTCTCTCAAACTCTCCAACTCCGTGAAGTCCCTGGAACTCATCCTAGACAAACACATGTCAATGAAAGAACACATCAACAACTCAGCCAAGGGGGCCCTTTATACTAGTCGTGGGTGAAGAATTCCACTCCGCTGGCGGAGTTTACAGAGTTTTGCCCACTCTGCGTGGAGTTCCGCAAAATGCACGTCGCGACCGCTCGCATTGAGAAATCTGCCACTTGCATTGAGGAAGCTGCTGCTCGAGTAGAATGTCTACTCCCGTAGCAGAAAGCATCAGCGCCCTCTGGCAAAACGTGGAGTGCCATTTGTCCTGATTTTACAGCACGGGACAAACTCCCGGCGCTTAAAATCAGGGCGAGCAGCGTGACTTAACAGATTCCACCGCTGGCAGTACTCCCCGGAGCGCGATGGAGTTTTTCCAACACTTTGCAGATCTCCGCGGAGTACAACTCCGCAAGCTCTGCCATGGCCTACTCTATACCCTAAAACATCTCAGGAAAATCAAACTGTTTATCCCACCTGAAGACCTAAAGTCTGTAGTACAATCACTAGCCCTCTCGAAACTTGATTACGGCACCACCATAAACACCGGGACTCTGAAAAGCCTCCTTGCGCCTCTAAGAGCAACTTTCACTGCAGCCGCCAGACCCCTCACAGGTACCAAAAGATTTGAATACATCTCACCTGCTCTCAGGAGTATCAATTGGCTCCCCATAGAAAGAAGATGCATCTTCAAGACAGCCTGTATCACACACAACGTCCTTCACACTGCAAACCCTAAATATTTGGAAAACAAACTATCAAGAGAGGGTAGAAATCGGGCCCTGAGAAGTTCCAACTCTCTCCTACTCACCCCTCCCCCCAAACTGAAAAAAGAACATCCCAGAAACGTTACTTCTCAGTTATTGCTCCATGGATTTGGAACTCACTTCCCATTGATCTCCATTGCAATCCCTCCTATACTTTCTTCAAACAGAACCTCAAATCACTATTACTAAACAGATGCTACAACCTGCCCCATGAGCCCACCATACGAACATGAGCATTCACATCGCCTCTTGACCCAGCTTCGCATCAATCATTAATGCCACCGATGGATAATGTTGTACTTTTCATACCTTTTATATACATATATAATATTGCATTGTTTTATATTCCCTTGAATTTTTGTATTAATTCTATGATCTCTGTTCCTATGCACTGTAAAGTGCTCTGATACCCTCGAGTCGAGCCAGTGCTATATAAAACTCTCAATAAATAAATAACTAGATACACGAATGAAATGTGTGTACTTTCAACCGCATTTCCTTCCGGACAATGGGTTTGATTAGTAAATATTCATTTTTATTTGAGCCATCTTTTAAGAAATTTGCTATAATATTTTGCCCCGCTCTTCACTTTGAACAAGGTACGAAAAAACACAGACTATGGGTGGATTCATCGCATTGTCTCTCCATAGAGGTGACCTAGATGACCTGAATAGATGTTAAGTATGCAAAATATACAATCCCTTTAATATAAACAGCAGTTGTCTAGACTAATAAAAGTTTTGAGGTCAAAAAATGTTAGTACACCACAAACCACAGATAAGCATTCAGTCTGCCCAAAGTACACAGCAAAGCTACATACAGACCACAGATTCGGCCAACATAAGATTATGCACAGTGACAAGAATACTATTGGCCAACATTGTGGATCTGAGATGAGATAAACTGGCTAAGAAAATATCCATTAAAAACCCGTCGCCATCAAAGTGCTCAAAAAAGGAACCAAGAAAACCCAAACAAATTAATAATGACAAACACATCAGTGGCTTCTGAAAGCTCTTGCTTTGTAAAAGGCTCTTAAACTTTTTCGACCTGCAGGACTAATGTGCTAACAATAAAGTGAGCAGAACAAAGAAAACGTATTAATCATGCACTGATACATTAAAACTATAGCCACTGTGAAAACAAAGAGTAGGGCATGAGAATTCCTAATATCAGAGATGCCTCCAAAGGTTTCAAAAATGTATACAAATTATTTCGTGTGTATTAATACGTTTATTTTAGTTTAAAAAGAAACCGTATACACTTCATTGAAATGTTACAGTATACACTTCATTGAAATGTGAATCAGTATGTAAAGTTTTTTTTTTTAAATTACAGTTACTATAAATATTCGCCAATTTTGTCCGATTAGGAAGAATTCAATATACTCTTGATCATTCATTTTGTCAACAGTTTCAAATATTTATTCCAAAATGTTGCAGTTTGTTTATATTGAAGCATAATATGTACAAGTGTGTTTAGGTTTGTTTTGCGCAAACAATGTATTCTGTCATCTTTAGCAATTCTCATCTCCCCACACTGAGGGGTCGATTCCGATTCGGGCCGGAAAAAGCACCGACCGACTCGGAGCCGGAATTAATTCCGACCGACACGTACCTGTGGCGCCCGACATGCCAAGTACGATGCAAGGCGTGCAAAATCCGACCGACACGTACTGAACCCAAGCCGAACGACCGAGCCGCACGGAAAACAGCAATCCGGCCAGAAAAACACGCGAATCGAACCGATCGACACGCACCCGGAACAAATCCAACCGAAACGTACACGCGAACTCCAAACTGCAAAGTACGATGCAAGGCGCGAAAACCACGACCGAGTCGTACGGAGGACAAGCCGTACGACCGACACGCATACAAAACCGAGCCGAAGTAACACAAAACACCGCGACCGACGCGTACGCAGCATAGAAAACTGCACAAACACAGCGTGAACGAAACGGAGAAGACCGTACGAGACAACTGCAGGGTCCGACTCGGTCACAAGAACGTTTCCAACATGCACAGAAAGTACTAAGGAAAAATACACAAAAAAGGCCAAACAAGCAATTACAAAGCCAATAAATACTGGGGGTGGGGACAGAGAACAAAGACACACCCACAACTCCACCCATATAAAGGACACAAATCCCAACCATGATCCTTTGCAAATGCTATTCTACTGCCAGCACTCAACAGACAGCAACCACACACCCACAGCTCATCCCTCACACAAGCCACACACCATCAGCACACCAACAAATAGCTACTTCACATACACCCAGCAAAACACACACTCACTCACCCTCACCTGCACACCAACACACACATCACTCACCATCACCACCCATCACCATGCCCCCCAAGAAGAATCACAAGTTCCTAGATTGTGAATTGGAAGTCCTGGTAGACGAGATCCTCAGGGTAGAGCCACAGCTGTTTGGCACACTGGTCCAACAGACACCCATCTCCCAGAAAACCAAGATGTGGGAGAGGATCATCAACAAGGTGAACGCACAATCACCATGTCTGCGCACAAAGACTGACATCCAGAACAGGTGGTATGACGTGCGCAGGAGGGTACGGGAGCTGCTCAAGAAGGACTACCTCCTGAGCCAATACACTGGCAGTGGCCCTCCTGCCAAGCCAGTATACCTCAGGCCCTGGGAGGAGAAGGTGCGGGCCATCCTTCCGCCAGTGAGCGTCTATGGACTAGAGAACATCCCAGAGCCTGGTGAGTACACAACAAATGTACACAATATTCTGCCACAATACACACACACATCACTGTCAAGGGGAGAGTCAAACCATGCACTCATAGCAATTACACAGCAACCAGAACAGAATCATCCCAAAATGTGTATGTCAGTCAGATAAACACAACACATGCCATCTCAAAGTTACATTTAACCGTGTCATCACATGTACAAACACAACTACAACTACAGCTAGGCAGTGGCACAAATAGAACTAACAAACACATCCAGACATGTAGCCACCACTACAACACCAACACACAGTGAAGACCACTGAAAGAAAGGAATTCTGTGTATGCTGGGCAAGTCAGTGTAGCCAATAGCATCATGGGAGTCGTAGTCACAGATATTGCTCACCCCCACAACTGTCCCATCAACACCACCATGAACCATGCGCACATCACAGGGAGTGGAAAAGGACTCACAAGATGGCTGACACTGGCTACTGCTGTGGGGAGCACAAGGCCCTGCTGGCAACTGTGCAACAACCAACAGCAGGACACCACTGACTGACATCCTGAGAGACAACTTCCACTCCCTGCAATGGAAGCACGTTCCATGGTGGGATATCTGGCTGGGTGGGAAGGAGGACTCGCAGCACTGACCATAGTCACAAGCACCTCCCCTCACACACCCCCTCAACACAAACTCCACAGAACCCACCTGGGAGAATGCAATGCCTCACATCCTAACTCAAGATCCCACAAAGAACCACCACCCTGGGTTACGTTGTGTGAAGCACAGGGACACTCTTGGGACTTTTAGCCAAACAACTGCCAGGACAACACTCCCAGCCATCCTGTCAGCACAGCCAGCCCACCCCACAGGGAAGCAGAGTCAAAAGGAAGGAAGCATGGGCATGCTGGGAAGGGGGGTGGAGGCAATAGCATGATGGGAGTAGTAGGCACAGATATTGCTCAGCCCCACAACTGGCCCATCAACACCACCCTGAACCATGCTCACATCACAGGGAGTGGATAAGGACTGACAAGATGGCTGACACTGGCTACTGCTGTGGGGAGCACAAGGCCCTGCTGGCAACTGTGCAACAACCAACAGCAGGACACCACTGACTGACATCCTGAGAGACAACTTTCACTCCCTGCAATGCAAGCACAGTCCATGGTGGGATAACTGACTGGCTGGGTGGGAAGGAGGGCCGGCTGTCAACCAAATACAACCAATGCAGACCATGTTCACACCCCAACAAATACATAGAAATACCCAAATAATGCAGGACAATGTGCTACACCAATATCAACCCCTGACTGTGACAACTTAGGACAATGCAATGTACTGGCCCGCACCCAGAGGCACAGTCACAACTGTCAGGTGTGTCAACCATTGATGCCTGCAGAAACATAACATACATTGTGTGTGTCTCCCAAAAACAGGTGATGATGGGGACACAGCAGCAGACGCTGAGGAGTCCCAGTCCCAGGCTCAAGAGGATACAGAGCTCACTGGTGTCGTACAGCCTCTGCCCTCCTCGGACGAAGAAGACCAACCTGGCACCTCCGGTGCAAGTCAACATGCAGCACCAGCAGGACCACCAGCTGCAGCACCAGCAGGACCACCAGCTGCACCCCTGCACCCACCCCTCCAACGACTGTCACCACAAATACCATCCCTGCCGACATGGACAGAACAAGGAGCACCACCAGCACAGGGACCCTGGACCAACGTGGGGCCATGGACACCACCACCACCACCAACCCCCAAGGGGGACCAGGGTCATCTGTGCGTGCCACTGCACGCACTGCACATGTCGGCAGGGGTGGTGGGAGGGTGGGAGACAGAGGTCGCTGCTTGCAGAGGTGTCTGGTGTGCATGACGACCCACAACTGGTACGCATAGCCGATGCGTACCAGTCCAGCACCGGAGATCTCAGCCAGGTAGTGGGGCTCCTCAGAGACATGAAACAGCAGCAGGCTGCCCATCATGCCCGCTTGGACTCTCACATGTCCCGCGTGGAGTCCAAGTGGGACGCACTGCAAGAGATGACAGCGGTGCACAGGGACATATTACAATGCCTCCGCCAGATGAACAGTAACCAGTCTACACCTCCCTGTGTGCCAACAACATCTGGTGCTGAACAAACTGCAACTGCCACAGGGAGGGAGGATGACTCTGGCGGAGAGTCCCCTGCACCGCAGCAGCCTGTACTTGAGGGGCCCCCCAAAGAAGAGGGGTTGTCCGAGGAGGGACAAGTGAGAGGCCGATGGCCAAGTGCAACCCCCAGGAAGCCTGAACCTGTTCTGGATGTTCACCTTTGTGCACAGACTGTTCACCCTGTTGACGGCAACACAACTCCCACACATGACATGGGGAGTACAAGTTGGACCAATGTCTCAGACAACTGTGGCCCCGATACTGGGGATTTTGTCTACCAGGACTTTCAATTCACCTAGGAACTTTTGATTGCAATATAAATGTACAGCACTAACACTCCTATGCACTATTCACACAAATATATCACAATAAACACACTAATACACCATACTTGCCTCTGTTGTGATTCCAACGTGGGTGCTGTCATGGGGATGATGAACTGCAAAATTACACTGTGTATGCGGACTGCAACAGCAAGTACAACACAGGCATGTGAGTAAAGCCAACGTGACACATATGAGGGTGACACACCACCAGGGCTACACAACACATACACACCTAGGCCATCTGACTCATTGCCTACACTGATGTTGCCAGGGAAGACGGTGCAATGCACAGACACCACACCTATTCCCAGTTGTAGTCAAGTAGCCCACAGGTGCAGTAAGCAAATGGCAGTCAAATGTGTGACCACAGACAACGCACATCACAAAGTGAAGCACAGGTTTATTACACAGTTGCAACATGTCGTAACCACTAGAGATGCAAGGTAATCCCACCTGGCAGCGGGCACACAGTCAACAACTGTAGAAGGAAGGAAGTCCATGGGTGTGGCGCACATCACCTGTAGGGACACAACAGCTACCACCCTGGAAGTACAATCAGGTCGTCGGTGGACACAGTTGACCAAACAAATCTGAAAGTACCCTGTGAAGGACAGAAATGACACACAGTCAAAAGCAATGGAGAACAGGACAGAACAGCAAAACTCATGCACAATACATGTTACAAGATACCCACCCAGAACCAAGTTAGCATGTCAACACTGTTGGGGAGTACAGACCACCTGTAAGCACACATCGCTACACACATCCAGTCAAGTAGCCCATGGACACACTCCAACAGCACCAGAGCACCACCTACACATATCATGCCAACTCACATCATTGACATGACACCTCAGGATACTCACATTCAGCTAAAGAAGTTGGTGATGAGCTGTGTGCGGACATCACCCTCATCATCATCATCATCACTGGCATCGTGGTCCAGGCCAGGATCCTCCACAGGTGGCGGATGTTGGTCATTGTCATCCTGGATGAGAGGCAACTCCTTCCGCACTGCCAGGTTGTGGAGCATGCAGCAGACGATGATAATCTTGCACACCTTCGCTGGGGCATATGGGAGGGACCCTCCTGTCTTGTCGAGGCAGCGGAAGCGGCTCTTCAGGAGACCAAATGTACGCTCAATCACTCTCCTGGTCCGACCAGGTGCCTCATTGTAGCGCATCTGGGCTGGTGTCACAGGGTTCCTGAGGGGTGTCAGCAACCACGGCATGTTGGGGTATCCCGAGTCACCTACGGACAGACAAGTGCACATTAGCTGACTTGGAAAAGTGGGCGGAATACTACAGATCAGATCACACACAATGGCACAAAGTCAGTACACACCGACAAGCCAGGCACGCTGGTTCTGCATCTGTGCCATCATCCTGGGGATGCGACTACTCCTCATCACAAAGGCATCGTGTGCTGAACCAGGGAAACGGGCACACACGTGTGTGATGGTCATATCTGCAATACACACCACCAGTGCATTGACCGAGTGGTAGTGCTTGCGGTTCACGGTAGGCCTGCTCCTGGGCCTGTGGTGGTACCAAAGCCACATGTGTCCCATCAATGGAGCCAATGACATGCGGCATCCTCCCCAGGGCATAGAAGTCACTCTTCACGTCAGTGAGTCATTGCAGTCTAGGGAAATAGATGTACCGGTTCAGGAATAGCAACATTGCCTCCAAAACATCGCGGAGCACACGGCTCAACATGGTCTGTGACATCCCACCAGCAGTCGCCACAGTATGTTGGAAGGTACCGGTGGCAAAGAAGTGTAGGGCTGCCATCACCTTCACCTTGGGGGTCAGCGCTGTAGGATACGGTCGGCCAGGCTGCAAATGTGGGGCCAACTGCACTGCCAAATCCTCAATCAGCTGCCTGGTGAAGCGGTACCGTCGGATGCTGTCCCGTTCCACCATCGTTGCCAGGTCTGGGAATGGTCTATGGACAGCAGGAGCCCTGCAGTGCAGAGGAGAAGAAAGCAAGATTGTCAGTCACCCCACATATGCGGCATTGAACACACTCAATATCACATCATTATGAGGCACAACTACATGAAGTGTGCAGTTCCGTAAGGACATGTATGGTACATACATGGCCAACATCTGTCATCACGGTTCAACAAGTGGCATCAATAAGTCCCAGGTTGGCCCATTAGATATCATGAGGCCGTGTCACAGTTCCCATCTCCTGCTGCCATGTCACAATCACCCCCCACAGTGACATGTGAGGACAGATGTGCCCCAGGCATCACAGCTCAACGACAGGTACATTCCCAGGGACCCTGTATTGCCACATGGACACTGGCATTACATGGAGTATCATGTATACACCACAGCAAAACAACCATGACCCCCACAGGTAGTGGTCCCACTTGCCACTGCAGGACAGACATGGACGTCTGTGACACACACACGCACAACATCAAAGTCCATGCACACACAACGTGGATGTGGAGACTGTCTCCCATTGTGCACATGAAATCAGAGACATTGTAAAAACTACATGCACACAGACTGTGGAGGACCATCACTATTGTGCCACTGGGACACCCTGGCTCAAACATACCGTCCCACATGGGACTCACAGGGTATGTGACATGACATACACATACACCACCGTGAAATGTGACCATGGCACATGCACAGATATGAACAGTTGCACATCACAGTGGTCATGTACACGTAACACCCAGGATCCTGTCCCCATGAACACGTGCACAGCCTGGGGGTGGTTGCCCCCAGGTGACACCCACAGGACAACATGTACACCAACATACACACAATAGGAAATGCAGCCTTACATGCCTTATGATACAGTTTGGACAGGCTGTCGTGTTGTAGGTGTGCCCCTCACTCCCTGGGAGCTATCTGTGGCTGGCATATGTTCATCTGAGACAGGCATGGTGACATATGCCAGTCACTTGTACAGGGATGCGTTGAACAGCAATGGACCGATCGGTGCGCCCGGCCGGGCCATTGCATTCAATGTGTGTGGGTACGCGTTGTACCCCTGTACGCGTTGAACAGCAATGGACCGATCGGTGCACCCGGCCGGCCCATTGCATTCAATGTGTGCGGGTACAGCGTTGTACCCCTATGCAGCGTTGTACCGCAATGGACCGATCGGTGCACCCGGCTGGCCCATTGCATTCAATGTGTCGCGGGTGCGGCGTTGTACCCTGTACGCGTTGAACAGCAATGGACCGATCGGTGCACCCAGCTGGCCCATTGCATTCAATGTGTGCGGTGCACGCGTTGTACCCCTGTACAGCGTTGATACCGCAATGGACCGATCGGTGCACCCGGCCGGCCCATTGCATTCAATGTGTGCGGGTACGCGTTGTACCCCTGTACGCGTTGTACCGCAATGGACCGATCGGTGCGCCCGGCCGGCCCATTGCATTCAATGTGTGCGGTGCGGCGTTGTACCCCTATGCAGCGTTGTACCGCAATGGACCGATCGGTGCACCCGGCCGGCCCATTGCATTCAATGTGCGCGAGTACGGCGTTGTACCCTATACAGCGTTAGTACCGCAATGGACCGATCGGTGCACCGGCCGGCCCATTGCATTCAATGTGCGGAGTGCAGCGTTGTACCTATGCAGCGTTGTACCGCAATGGACCGATGGTGCGCCCGGCCGGCCCATTGCATTCAATGTGTCGCGAGTGCAGCGTTGTACCTGTACAGCGTTGTACCGCAATGGACCGATCGGTGCGCCCGGCGGCCCATTGCATTCAATGTGTCGCGAGTACGCGTTGTACCCTATGCAGCGTTAGTACCGCAATGGACCGATCGGTGCGCCCGGCCGGCTCATTGCATTCAATGTGTGCGAGTACGCGTTGTACCCCTGTACGCGTTGTACCGCAATGGACCGATCGGTGCGCCCGGCCGGCCCATTGCATTCAATGTGTGTGGGTACGCGTTGTACCCCTGTACGCGTTAGTACCGCAATGGACCGATCGGTGCACCCGGCCGGCCCATTGCATTCAATGTGTCGGGTACGCGTTGTACCCCTATGCAGCGTTGTACCGCAATGGACCGATCGGTGCGCCCGGCTGGCCCATTGCATTCAATGTGTCGGATGCAGCGTTGTACCCTGTATCGCGTTGTACCGCAATGGACCGATCGGTGCGCCCGGCCGGCCCATTGCATTCAATGTGTCGCAGTGCAGCGTTGTACCCCTGAACGCGTTGTACCGCAATGGACCGATCGATGCACCCGGCCGGCCCATTGCATTCAATGTGTCGCGGTACGCGTTGTACCCCTGTACGCGTTAGTACCGCAATGGACCGATCGGTGCGCCCGGCCGGCCCATTGCATTCAATGTGCGCAGTGTACGCGTTGTACCCTGTACGCGTTGTACCGCAATGGACCGATCGGAGAGCCCGGCCGGCCCATTGCATTCAATGTGTGCGGTGCAGCGTTGTACCCCTGTACGCGTTGTACCGCAATGGACCGATCGGTGCGCCCGGCCGGCCCATTGCATTCAATGTGTGTGGGTACGCGTTGTACCCCTGTACGCGTTGTACCGCAATGGACCGATCGGTGCGCCCGGCCGGCCCATTGCATTCAATGTGTGCGGGTACGCGTTGTACCCCTGTACGCGTTGTACCGCAATGGACCGATCGGTGTGCCCGGCCGGCTCATTGCATTCAATGTGTGCGGGTACGTGTTGTACCCTGTACGCGTTGTACCGCAATGGACCGATCGGTGCGCCCGGCCGGCCCATTGCATTCAATGTGTCGGGTACGCTTTGTACCCCTGTACGCGTTGTACCGCAATGGACCGAACGGTGCGCCCGGCCGGCCCATTGCATTCAATGTGTGCGGGTACGCGTTGTACCCCTGTACGCGTTGAACAGCAATGGACCGATCGGTGCACCCGGCCGGCCCATTGCATTCAATGTGTGCGGGTACGCGTTGTATCCCTGTACGCGTTGAACAGCAATGGACCGATCGGTGCGCACCCATTGACAATGGCCTAGCCTGGCAACGGACGCGTTTTCGAAATTCTAACGAGTCGGTTGCTGGAAATTCAGTTGGTCACCCACAACAATGTTGCAAAATCATGTATGTCATGAAGTTGAAGATTTGAAGGATGCTGTGGGCGTGTATTGGTGCTGCTATTCCATGGATTGGCCAGATTCAGAAGATGGAAACGACTTGGACCTATCACTTTGGACACATGGGACAGTATCTGCCTCTGCAGCACATATATATTGCTGGCTGTTCCCCTGAGAGCTCACTTGCCTGCACTACATGCTCTAGGACGACATCTGCCACTGCACTGCTGCTGTCTCTGCCCCCTCTGGACCCTGCAATGGCACCTACTGTGGAGAGAGCCCCAGCCTTCAGCCTTGAGGAGAACCAGGCCCTGCTGGACAGCCTACTTCCACAGTACAGCAAGCTGTATGGGACACCAGGGGAGCAGGTGAGTGTTCTGTGCACTGCCTTTCTGAATGTGCATTTTGTCTGACTAGCAAGGCTGAAAGTCTGCACGCCACTGGCTAGCAGGCTCACTGAGTAGTTGTCACCCCCCATAGTGTGTAGTGACATGCACTGGACAGGTATGGTGCAGTGAAAGTGCATTTGAACAAGGTTTTACTTCCCATGCAATGATACCATGTAGTGACTTCTGGCAAACTGTCCATGGGCAGCGTTGCACTGCCTGTGTACATCATGTGCCCCTGTGATTGAGACATGTATATACAACTGTGTCATGCACAGATATGTTGCATGTGTAGTAATGGCCTTTTCACTTTGTCATCCTGACAGGTTAATGCCCATCGGAAGCAGGAGATCTGGAAGGACATTGTCCGGGCTTTCCGGTCCGTGGGGGTCTACAAGCGCCGGATCCACAACTGCCAGAAGAGGTGGCAGGACCTTCGGGGCTGGACCCGGAGGATTGCACGGGTCCAGCTGAAGCTGTCGCCTCCTCGCAGGAGGGGCGGAACACGGACCCTGACCCCCACATGCTCCAGATCCTGGCGGTGGTGTTTCCAGACCTGGATGGGCAGCTGAAGGCTAGACAGCAGCAAGGAGGGGGTGAGTCAAAGACTGCACTGTGAACTCTGTATTACATGCTATGTGCCCTCCTCTGGCCTGGTTAAACTGCCACAGTACAGCAGTCATGTTGTCCAGGAGCCATGTCCCTCTATTGTGCACTGCCCACTCCTCATCTGATACCCAGGTGTGACCCTTACATTCAGGGAATTGTGTCACTTGGGACTGTGTCCTTGCAGTTTGCTTCACTCAAGGTGGGGGACAGCATCTGTTTCCCTAACTCTGTTGTGGGCATCATGGGTGGGTCCATTGTTCACACAATGCCTGTGTTTGGACATGTAATCTGCGTGTTGCTTTCATATGCGGTCCACTTGCTGAGCTGAGCCACCACATGTGCCTGGGGTATCTGGCACACACCCATGCAGCGGGTGGGAACAATGTTTGGGCCCCAGGAGTGTGCAGATTACGTGTGTGACACATAAATAGCCAGCTATCCACTGTCCAGGGCTCATCCCTCATTCATGTGGGGCAGGACAGTCATGCCTACTCCAGCCCATCCAATACACCTGTACTCCCACTCCCGGGTATCAGCTGACACGTTGTGCGCAGTGATTTGACCCCTCAGGTGTCTGCCTCTGTGTCAGTGTGCTGTGGATTTGTTGCCAGGACTGCTGGGGTGTTTCTCGGTAGGGGCTCAGCATGCCACTGGAGATGTGACCATAGGAGACGATACTTGTGTGTCACATAGGTGTTTGATCAGCTGCCCGTGCAGACTGGGGTATGCGAATGTGAAGTTCAGGCAGCTGTTTCCCATTCACAGCAGATTGTGAGGGGCTCAGGTTCAGAGGGTAGTGTCACAGGTCTCCCATATGTCCATTCGGTATGACCTGGACAGATGAGGGTTAAGATGATGTGTTGTGTGGGGGATGTACATGTGCACTTGTGCAGCTCCAGGACTTGCATTCCCCATGACCTACTATTGTGACACAGTGCAGAGTGTTGTTGTCTGGCTGCCAAGTCATACATCACTGAGACAGTGATGTATGACTTAGCAGTCATGCCTCCGCCATGGCATGTGTCTACTTATTGGTGTTCCTGCAGGGGAGTGACATGTGCTACATGCACACCATTGTGGCGATGGCTATCAGGACATGGGTGCATCATGGTGTCTGTCGCTGGTATGCATCATATGCATTTCCTATTTGTCTCTGGGCATCCCTTTCATCCGGAAACCTGTACTGACTCAGTGGCAAGAGTTGTGATGTGTGCATGTCCACATGCTACACCGTGTCCTCTGCACTGTCCAACTACTGTGTAGTTGGTGCATGTGTCCACACTGGGGTGTTGCTATCCAACAGACACCAGACAGATGGGTGCAAGGCCATGTGGGATGTGAGTGCCATGGTTGGCATCAGACTGACAATTGGCTTCTCCTGTTCAGTTAGGGCACTTTTAGCAATGTTCAACTAATGATGCCAGGGCTTGCTCTGTAATGTGCTGTGCTCACAGTGGTGTGTGCGTTTGGTGCAGGTGACTGATGTCTGTCTGTTTCCCCATTGTTTGCAGATACATCCACGGCCACGGAAGGGGACAGCTCCACGGACCAGGAGGAGCCGGAGAGCCAGACTGGGTCAACAGCCGAGGAGTGGTCGGAGGGACCCGGTGGCACGGAGGGCGAGGGGAGCCACACCGAGGAGTCCTCAGCAGCATCCACCTCAGCTGAGGACCACAGCAGCTCAGAGGATGACTCCCTTATGGAGGCGAGTGTCAGCAGCCACCACACCCCAGCTAGTGTTGCTGTCCCCGCCACCACCAGCACCACCACCGCCCTCCCATCGGCTCCCATTCCCCAGGTCCGTGGAGGCTCCCATGTTCGGGAGCGTGTCTCCTTTGGGCCAGGCACCGCACCCCCTGCCCCTTTGTCCCCTGCTGCCCTGAGTGAGGAGTCTGTGTACCTCCTTCGCCAGCTCCATGTAGGGCAGACAGCCATGCTGAGTGTCCTCCATGCGCACACCGCTCTGTTGACTCAGCTGGTGTCGTTCATGGAGGGCATCTCATCGGGCATGTCTGACCTACAGAGGGGCAATAGGTCCATGGACTCCTCCCTGACGGCAGCAGTGTCCCTCCTCAGACAGTCCCTCACCCCTCCTGCCTCTGCTCCATCCACACTCCCCAGCACCTTACCCGTCCCAAGCACACACACACCGGCACAGGCACACACCAGCACACACACGTCCAGCACACAGACACACACGCCACAAACAAAACGCACACGCACGCACAGTCAGGGGACTGAAACCAGACTCACAGGGGATGGGGCCCTGGAACACACACACGCATCCACGAGCACTGCGCAGTCCTCAGTTGCCTCTCCCTCCAAAGCACCCTCCCTTGCCTCACCTGCAACCCCAAAGACCCAGCGGCTCTTCCTCAGTGACCTCGGCCTCTTCCCCTCCGATCCAGCTGATACAGCATTCAGGGGGAAGAGGAAGCCCACCCACATGGAGCAGAGTGCCCCTCGCCCCCGGACACCCTCCCCCAGGCGCAAACAGACTGAGGCCCCCACCCGCAAGTCCCCCGGAGTCGTAAGAGCAAGACCCCGCCGCCGCCCTGCAGCTCAGGCACCAGGTCTCCTTCCTCCATCCCTCAGGCCCCCACTCCACAGGTGCCCCCACCACACCCTGCCCCAGGTTCCCCCACCTACAGATATACCATCCCCAAGAGGATCCGGCCTTCTCCCCCTGCCACTTGCTCTCCCGGCACCACACCCCCCGCTGCGCTTGTCTGTGCCACTGATGTGGTGAGGGTGTCCTCCCCCTCTGTCCAGCCTACCTTGCCTGTTCCCCATTCACCTCCCCTGGTGGTAGGCACTGCAGTGGAGTCCACTACCACCCTGTCTGACTTGGGCACTGCAGTGGCGGACCTGTCCACTCCATCTGCAGGGTCCACTGCAGTTGTGCCGGCACCCACAACATCTGAGTCATGCCCCCCAGGTGTGCCGGCACACACCATGTCAGACACCTCCACTGCAGCTGTCAGTGGCTCGCCAGCACCCACCACCCCTTCCCTGCTTCCTCCTGGTGAGCCCTGATCCTGTCCCTGCGGTGCTTGGCCTGCCCCCCGGTTGCCCCTCCTAGTGGATTGTCCCTGGTTTTGTGCAGTGCAGGCATGCGTAGGGTGACATCTGCCACTGTCACCCTGTTTGGACTTTGACAATGGACTGGCCATTGGCCTTTGTGTTTATTCTGGACTTTCACTTTTAAACACACATATGCTGAATAAAGCAACTTTCTGTTCTCTAGTGCTTATGCTTCTGATGTACATGTTGTTGATGATGCTAACCATGCCCTTGCTGCAGTGATGGTGATATTTGGTCTCATGATAATGAAGTGTTACTGTGCAGGAACACATGTGGTCCAGGGGGAATGTGTCCTATCCTGTGGTGTATCCATGTCATCCATAGCAGCATCTGAGGGTGTCATGTGTTCAGTATTTGGCAATGGGATTTCCTACTTACATTAGCAATTTCACATCTGTGGCTTCCACCCCTGCACATCTGTTGTGCCTGCCATTGTTCAATTCGTCTACTTCCCTGACCGTGGGGCCATCTCCACTGGACATGCAGGTTTGGGCATCAATGGGGAAGGACTCATCTGTGTTGTCAGTGCAACATTGCTATACAAGTGTGTTGGATCTGTGCTGATGATTTCGTGGGCACTTCCATGACCAGGCTGATGTGACAGGAGCCTTCATTTGGTGCTAATTGTTGATTGTGTGACCAAGTGCTCAGCTGACATGATGGGGCCCTACTGAGGCACATATGGCACAGCTTTCCTCACACAGGAGTGGAGTCCCCTCATGGCAGTGTGTACTCCTGTGACATTGCCTGCGCCCAAGGTGTGTGTTGTATGAGCATGTCTGTGTGTTCACTTCCGTTTTGCTGTGCATGCTGTGATCCCTAGTGTTGTACCTGTTTGTGATGCTTGCTGAGTTGACCTATGTTCCCCCAAAGTCTTCTCCCTGGGTTCTCTGTGATGTGGGTGCATGGCACATTACTGGTCATCAGGGTGTCACCCATAGGTGTGTTTGCTGTCAGGGCTGAGTTTGTGTGCAGACGCAAATGGGTCACAGTCAGGTTTCCCCTTGGCACTTGTTGTTTGCACCTGTCATGTGATTTCCAGTTTGTGTTATCTTTCAGTGATTGTGACACGTTGTGTGTGTGACTGCTGGCACTCCTCAGGGTCCGGGCTGCAATGTTGGTTGTTGTCTATGTGTGTTCTTTGTGGGTGACCTTGGCTTCTTCATTGGTGTGTGACTGTGGCTGGGATCCCATTGGTTGGTGTGGTATTGCCGTCATGTCCATGTACAGCGTAGTGTGTCAGACATTCAGGAGTCTTGTTGAGTGGCCATGTGTGATGTGTTTCTGCACCTTGGTTCCCACCCACCACCCTGGAATTGTCATGGGTGCATGTGCAATGTCACCAGTGCATGTGTGCTTCACTGCTGCACATTGTTGGAGGTCGAGGTGTGTGGTGTTGAGTGTGTGCAGATGAGAGTTGTTGCCCGGCTAGACCCCTGCCTCCATGTTGGCCTTGGCTTACTGGCCGTGCTGATTGATTTGTGCTTGTGTAGGTGTGATGGTAGTTTGTTGCTCAGGACACATGACTGTGGTTCACAGTGTGGACGACATTTAGCTTTGTCATCACAGTGGGATTGTAATGCAGCCCAGGGTCACCACATTGTGGGGGCCCTGGGGGTAGTGCTGTGGTGTGTCTGTGTCTTGCTGTATCAGTTGCTGTTCCTACGTGCCTGTGTGACATGTGTGATTTGTGCTCCCTCTCATCTGACAATGCCTGATTGCCCACATAGGGGTTTTGGATCCATGAGTTACCTTTGTGTGGCACTGTATGCACATCTGTATAATTGGTATTCAGGACTCCTCATGTGTTGTGTGGTTGCCTGGGGACACTGGCACCCCCCTCACCTGTTGTGTTTGATGTGCAGTGTGGGTCTGCCTGTTTGTGTTTGTGCATCTGCACCACTGCATTGGCATATCTTAGGTGTGCCATTGGCTGTATGTAGTTTGGTGGGTTTCCCCTGCTGTCCCTGGGACTTCTAGGTCATCAGTCAGCACAATGATCATGGTTTGTGTGTCCCATTGCTGCCATGGTATGGTATCTGTTCACCTCACATCTACAGTCTCCACAGGGTATCTGCATGTGTGTGCCCATTGGTGCAAATATGTGGGTCTGCATTCTGATGGTCACTTCTGTCATTGTGTCATTGATGAATGTTGACAGTGTCAGCCCCCATGGGTGTTGTTTGTCTGCACATGGCCAAAGGTATGTGTTATTTGCACTGCAGTATTTGCCTCCCCCAATCTATGTTGCAATGGGACACATGCACTACTTTGCCACTGATGTGTTTTATGTTCTGTGACCAGGAATCATCCATGCAGTTTGGCAGTTGCAGCTTTTTCTTTGTCAACACTTACATTTTGGTCACTGTGATGATGGGGGTTTGGACCCCATTGCCACACTGTTCAAAATGTGCTTCAGCTATGGACCCCACACTTACATTTTGGTCACTGTGATGATGGGGGTTTGGACCCCATTGCCACACTGTTCAAAATGTGCTTCAGCTATGGACCCCACACTTACCTTTTGGTCACTGTGATGATGGGGGTTTGGACCCCATTGCCACACTGTTCAAAATGTGCTTCATCTATGGACCCCACACTTACATTTTGGTCACTGTGATGATGGGGGTTTGGACCCCATTGCCACAATGGTCATGGCCTGCTTGCATTGTGGGAGCCACACACATATATGTGTGGCACATGTGATAGGGGGTCACATTGTATGTTCAAAGTCATGTTCAGTGTTGTAGGCATTTGACACAGTCTACACACGCTTGTCATGGTGTTGGGGGGATGTCTTTTCTTGCATTCCCTAGGTTGTGGTGTGCTGGTTGTGTCATGCATTGTCCATCCTATGAGTGGGGGTGGTGTTGGTGGTAGGCATCCAGCCCCCATGGGTAGAGGTGGTAGTAGTGACAGGCATCCAGCCCCCTGGGTAAGGGTGGTAGTAGTGGTAGGCATCCAGCCCCCTGGGTAAGGGTGGTAGTAGTGGTAGGCATCCAGCCCCCTGGGTAAGGGTGTTAGAGGTGGTGGGCATCTGGCACCCCCTGGGTAAGGGTGGTAGTAGTGGTAGGCATCCAGCCCCTGGGTAAAGGTGGTAGTGGTGGTGGGCATCTGGCACCCCCCTGGCTAAGGGTGGTAGTAGTGGTAGGCATACAGCCCCCCCTGGGTAAGGGTGGTAGTAGTGGTAGGCATCCAGCCCCCCCTGGGTAAGGGTGGTAGTGGTGGTGGGCATCCAGCCCCCATGGCTAAGGGTGGTAGTAGTGGTCGGCATCCAGCCCCCCTGGCTTAGGGTGATAGTAGTGGTAGGCATCCAGCCCCCCTGGGTAAGGGTGGTAGTAGTGGTAGGCATCCAGCCCCCTGGGTAAGGGTGGTAGTGGTGGTGGGCATCTGGCACCCTCCTGGCTAAGGGTGGTAGTAGTGGTAGGCATCCAGCCCCCCTGGGTAAGGGTGGTAGTAGTGGTAGGCATCCAGCCCCCCCTGGGTAAGGGTGGTAGTAGTGGTAGGCATCCAGCCCCCCTGGGTAAGGGTGGTAGTTGTGGTAGGCATCCAGCCCCCTGGGTAAGGGTGGTAGTAGTGGTGGGCATCCAGCCCCCTGGGTAAGGGTGGTAGTAGTGGTAGGCATCCAGCCCCCTGGGTAAGGGTGGTAGTGGTGGTGGGCATCTGGCACCCCCCTGGGTAAGGGTGGTAGTAGTGGTAGGCATCCAGCCCCCTCTGGGTAAGGGTGGTAGTAGTGGTAGGCATCCAGACCCCCCTGGGTAAGGGTGGTAGTTGTGGTAGGCATCCAGCACCCCTGGGTAAGGGTGGTAGTGGTGGTGGGCATCTGGCACCCCCCTGGGTAAGGGTGGTAGTTGTGGTAGGCATCCAGCACCCCTGGGTAAGGGTGGTAGTGGTGGTGGGCATCTGGCACCCCCCTGGCTAAGGGTGGTAGTAGTGGTAGGCATCCAGCCCCCCCTGGGTAAAGGTGGTAGTGGTGGTGGGCATCTGGCACCCCCCTGGGTAAGGGTGGTAGTTGTGGTAGGCATCCAGCACCCCTGGGTAAGGGTGGTAGTGGTGGTGGGCATCTGGCACCCCCCTGGCTAAGGGTGGTAGTGGTGGTTGGCATCCAGCCCCCCCTGGGTAGGGGTGGTGGTGGTGGTGCGCATCCAGGTCCCTGTGTGCATATGTGGCATTGGTGATGGGCATCCCGCCCCTATGGTGCTGCTGTTGCTGGTGTGAGTAAATTCTGCATCCCTCTGTGTGTGTGTGATGTGTCGTGTACGTGTTGTATGTGTTTTGTGGTTGGTGTCTGACTTACCTTCTGCGCCGTACGCGTCCGTGCCTGTTCCGGTAGTAAATGTAGAATATTGGTAGGATCGGGACAAAGGGATTGATGGTTGGTTCGTGTCGTTCGTCTTTCTCGTTGCTTCGCGTCGTCCTCGTCGCTGGCGTGTTCGCCTCGTAGCCGTGGATCGTGTTGTGGCGCGAATCGGAGCTTATGTGCACCTCTCCCGGATGCTTTGACGTGCCGTGCGTAGCGACGGGTTCGGCGCGTACGGAAAGCGCATCGTACTTGTTCGGCCGGACGGGGCTGCATTTTCCCTTCCGTGCGACTCGATTCTGCGTTTCCGGATTCGCCTCGGTCGGAGAACAGGACCTGGATTGGGTGAGTACGACTCGGCCGGATTCTGTGCTGTTGTGCGCATCGTACTTACTCGTTCGGTATGCTGTACGGATCGGTCGGGAAACAGGCATTCGCATGGCTTTTTTCCCGACCGAATGGTATTGGGTGCGACTCCGACCGAGATCGGAATCGGCCCCTGAGTATTTGGAAATTGATTAACCCCTGCTAGCACTAGGGTCTTTTGTTGTTTAATTTTCACAAAGTAGCCCTGTGTCCTCATCAAATGTATATCATGCAATAATGTGCCCTATCAATTATACGACACTTTCATACCTAAATATGCAAGCACCTTTGGTTGGATAGGGATCATATATGTCTTTGGATGTACATCGTTTTGAATTAATCAGTACTCTTCCATCTTTCAGTGACATTTGTAGATATAGTTTATCGATCCACTAAAGACCCTCCTTTTTATAATAGCAAATGTTGGCAAACTAGTACACAAAAGCTCTATTGAGTCAGATGGATAGCGTGTAAGACAAGGGTACCAACATCGAAAGAACTGAGTTACTCTCTAATCTGTTCAGGGGCGTAACTCAAGCCCCTGCAGCCTCAAACCCTTCAGGAGACCCCATTCAGCACAAGGCCAATGGATAACTGTTAGAAATGGGATCTTTAGGGGCTCCTCATCACAATCTATGGGGGCATCATTTTGGGTTACATCACTGAATCTATTGCAATTATTTTAATCTCAGCAGGCCTAATTTTGAATCAGGTGGAGGAGAATTACCTCATGAAATTCTGCTTTACCTGATTCCAAATACTAAGGGGCATATTTACGTTCCCTGGCGCATCCCTGCATATCAGCAGGGATGCGCCAGGGAAAATGCGTCACGCAAGTTTACCCTTGCGCCACGTCCGATGCGCCGCATTTACAATGCGGCGCATCGTGGCACAAGGATAAGCAGATGCGTGACGCATCTGCCGGCGGAAGGTTGGCGCAGTGCTGAAGTTGTGTCACAAGCGCGACGCAACTCCAGCACTGTTCCAACCTTCCCTATCCCTAACATGGTGCGTCAATCCTTACGCCTGCTTGAAGCAGGCGTAAGGATTGGCCGCACCAGCGTCGGAAAAGTGACTGCGTGAAATCTTGTAGATTTCACTGCGTCACTCTCCGAGGCATTCCTGCGCCGGAACGCCCCCTGCGCCGGTGCGCCCACATGAAACCTGACGCAGGTTTCATGTGGCGCAGGGGTCTTACTATGTGACGCATCTCCCTAGATGCGTCACGTTGTAAATATAGCGCAACGCGGCGCATGGTTTGCGTCGCCGCTGCGTCACATGCGTGACACAACGGTGGCGCAAAAGTGGCGCAAGGGGCTTGTAAATATGCCCCTTAGGTTTTTCCACACCTATTTTTTCTAGGTGGGTGAGACCCTGGCTCAATTTTTCTGGCTGGAAAAACTATCCAGAAAAATTGCATGAGAGTTTGACTGCAGTAGTAGCCAAGTCTCATTCTTATTTTTTTCTCATGGGGAGCTTCCTTCTGCCAGAAAATACTTTCCCCATCCCTCTAGTAAACCACCACTCCTTTCCCTCACCTTCTATCCCACCTACTTGGCCATTCATACATTTTCAACATGCTTAGAGCAGATGCTAAATGTATGTAGTAAAACCCCATGGTAAATTCCACGAGGGCTTTGGACCAGAAAAATCGGTCCCATGTGGCAATTCCCCATTCCAAGGGGTTTGCTCATAATTGCACAGTATTGGTGAAAACTTACCGCTTGGTAATGCTAAAATTGCATGCTATTTTACTGTTAGCCCAGTATAGTGCAACTTTAATTAGGGCCAAAGTATATTGATTCTATTGGGCTCCTTCTTCTTAAGCTGAACAATTGGAGCCATGTTGCAGCTTCACTCTTATCAATAATTTTTATTGATTCTAGAAACAACCTGTTAGAAATTTGATTTCTGGTTGGCAGACTTATGCACCCTGTCCAAGAAGAAATCACAATTCTAGTTAGGGTAAGTCGCAACACACCCTAAATTATCCTGTGCTCACCCTCTTGCAGCTTGGCAGAGATCAGTCAGGCTTAACTTGAGAGGCAATGTGTAAAGTATTTGTGCAACACTTCATACAATAACACAGTGAAAATACCACAAAAAGACTCCACACCAGGTTAGAAAAATAGATTATGATTTTATAAATATAACAACACCAAAATGACAAAAATCCAATAAGTAGATCCTGAGATTAGCAATTTTAAAGATTTAGTTGAAAATAGCATATAAAAGCGCAAAGCGCCAACTGTGGTAATCTGGTTGTGCCGGACCGGGACAAAGTCACAAGTTTAGGCCTACCGTGATGGAGCATGGGCCGTTACAGGGACCCTCTTGGGCCCACTGAACGCAGTACCTTAAATCTTGGTTCATGGTCTGCATGGCGTTGCTTTGTGAGCCTTTATGTCATCCGGTGTCGGTTATGAGAAGCTGTGCGGAGAGGCTATGCGAGTCATGGCATAGCTGTGCGTCGATCCCTGGGAGCTGTGCGGTGAGACTTTGCAAGGCTTGGCGTCACTGTGCATCAGGTCCGGTAGACTGGCAGCTGCGAGGCTTTGCAATGCCCATCGTCTATTTCAGTGAGGCTGGCAGCTGTGGGGTGAGGCTCTACGGGGCTTCGCCTTACTGCGGGTCAGTTCCGATGAGGACCAATAGAAGGTAGAGCACCTTAGGCCCACTTCCAAGGGTCCATGACTGGTGTGGCACACCTTGGCAGGGCAGACTCACAGCTTGAAGAGTCGAGGTACAGATGCAGGTGGTTCAAGTCTTTGATATCCCTGAGACTTGGGAACAAGAGGCAAGCCAGCAAGCCCCTGGATTCACTCTGGGTTAAAGTCATGCAGGTCCAGTCCTTCTCACCCAGGCAGGAGAACAGCAGGCAGCAGGGCATCTCAGCAATGCAAGAGCACAGGAAGGCAGAGTTCAGGGTGTGGATCCATTTTGGAGCCCCTGAACAAATACCTTAACACTTTCCTCAAACCCATGGTAGTTACCACTAGATTGTACATCCGAGACACTATGCATGTCATACAGATAGTGGAGGATCAACCTTTTAATGACACCACAGAATAACCTTAGATGTTGCCTCACTTTACACCAGCATAAATCAGGGTCAGGCACTTAATGTAATACGCGAGCTGTTGAACAGTAGGGAATATCATTGCTGGGTCCCCACTGAGTTTCTGATACAGCTTCTGGAAATTGTCATGGCAAAAAACGACTTTGTGTTCGAAAATGAATACTATGTCCAATGTAAAGGATTAGCTATGGGTGCTGGATTCGCTCCTATGTTGGCTAACCTCTTCATGGACAATTATGAGGACAAACACATCTACAACCACAATAACCCATTTCTTGACAATATAACGTTGTGGAAACATTATTTAGACGATGTGCTAATGATCTGGACTAGGGATGAATTGAGCCTCATTGACTTCTCTGGTTGGCTTACTGGTAGGTCCCCTGACATTACGTTTACCATGAACTATGACAGAGAGAACATTAGCTTCCTAGATCTATCCCTCAAAATAGAGGAAGCTAGAATTTACATACCCTGTTTAGAAAACCTACTAAGCGGAATACACTTCTCAAGTATAACTTGCATCACCCATAGAAATTACGGGATAATCTTCCATATGGCCAATTCTTGAGTTTGAGACGCAACTGCACCAGACACCCCATATGGCCAATTCTTGAGGTTGAGACGCAACTGCACCAGATGCCCTGATTTTTTCAAAGAGACAGAGATTTTGATGACCCGGCAGAAGGAGAGAGGATACCCCAGAGGCCTTCTACACAGAGCTAGGAAAAGAGCCTGGTACTGCCCTAGAGACACCCTACTAGAGGTTAAACGTAGAGATGACACTTCCAACAAATTGGTATGCGTTACTACGTTCAACACCAAAAAGCAATGCTATTAAGAAAGTAGTCAACAAGTAACGGAATTTGGTGGCCACAGAACTCGACATACAAGATTACCCAATGTTTTCCTTCAAAAGAGGTAAGAATGTGAGAGATCATGTGGTTAGCTCTTTCCTTGGGAAGGATAGTACCTCCAATCACCGTACACAGCTTAACCTACCTCCACTTATTGGCCACTTCAAATGTGGCCATTGCAAGGCATGGGAACTGACCATTGAGCGCAAGGAATTTCAACACCTTGGTCGTACACACTCATTACAACATCACACAAACTGCAACATGACGCAAGTCATTTATGCCATCAAATGTCTATGTAGTAAAATACACATAGGACAAACAATACAGAAAGCTAAAACACGTATCCTCCAACACTGTAGTAGGATTCGGTGCAAAACACGGGGCCCCCTTGGTGGAACACTTCGTAGACAGCAATCATCCAGCCGATAGCTTAAGATGGTGGATTTTGGAGAAGATTACACGTAACCCTAGGGGTGGTGACATGCAACAAAAGCTTAACATAAGAAAATGTAGGTGGCTACATATCCTGGACTCAGTAGCAGGAGGCTTGAACGAATTGGAGGAAATCAATAGGCAAACAGGCCTTTTGACATACATATAATCCCACCCACTTGTAGTAATCTGCATACTGGATACTCCTCTAGCCCCTTCCTGACTTTACAGGCTATTTATTCTCATGTTTCCGCTACCTCATCATCCTAATTGGATACCTTTTTTGGGGGGGTTTGTCAATTGTTTGAATATGTATCCTTATATCATACTTACTCTGGTTTTGAATATGAATTTGTACATGTTTTTCTTTATATGTCTTGGTTATACACTACTTATTCTGCTGATAATCTGTGTTAATGACTGCCCTTGACACTCATTGTGTTTCATATATACATGTAATTCAATGAGCGGATACAACCTTCAGTCATTGTGTGTTTATGTTCAACACTGCTGGGTTGTACTGCCGTATAGGAATTATCCTTGCGTCCATTGAATTGCTGTATATGAACTTTCATTGGCCATGATGTCTCTCAATCCCGATCATTAGTAGGGTCTTGCGCCACCACCCCTTCATTTTTATACCTTTTTAACACTTTTTTCTCAAGCCCATTTGTGGGACTCTGATTCCCACTACCCTTGACACTCATTGTGCACATACAATATGTTTAATTTAATTTATTCATGTAATTCTTTGTCAGATACAACCTTCAGTCATTGTGTGTTCGTGTTAAACACTGTTGTGTTGAATTACCGTATATGAATTATCCTTGCACCCTTTGAATTGCCGTACAATAATTATTCTTGCATCCTTTGCCTTATAGGATTTATCCTTGGCCACAAAGCCATTCTATCTCGATCATTGGTAGCCTCTTGCGCCACCACCCCTTCATTTTTTACTTTTTACACATTTTCTCGAGCCCCAATGTGGTACTCTGATGCTCGATTAACTCCCCTACTCCCTGCTCTGTAATGGGAGATGATACAACCTGATGCACCGAGCAGGTCTCCTAGCATCGCTGACTTGACATACGTGGTTATGCATCATCTCGTGAGCTTCCTTATACCGGTCCACCCTGGTCGAGCCGCCAGTAGCTGACGGTTCCTGTTCGCATCAAGTGCGACTCTGGTAAGACAATTCCCAGCTTAAAATTTCTTTCTGGCAATTGAGTTTCCCTTTACACACCGTTTAAATCTCCTCCCCCTCCCAGTCTCTTGCCAGTAATTATTTCAAGAAATCCCAGAAACGATTGTTCCGCACTTTCTATTGCGATGCGTGAATCAGGCGGATCTTTGTCCCTTCTGGAGGGTTCACTCTACCATTTAATTAACTCCTGGCAAGTGCACCTTTCCATTAGAAGCGTTATTAACATGTTATCTTGCCGCATAATTCTTTTATTAATTAAAGTTCCTTACAAATTGATTTTCACATTTACCCACCAGCATAACCTCTGAGGTCTTTGACCACGCTGACCTTGGATTTTTCACTAGGCGCCTGCCGGTGCCCAGTTCTTGCCCATGCAGAAGACGACCTTTTGACTAGCCAAGTATTTCATGGTGAGTGTGCCACTCCCATGCTTTCCTTTTCCATTTATTAGAACCGTTACACTGATCTTTGCCGTGTACTCAAGTTACACCCTTCATGCAATTTTAGATGTCATGACAAGTTCCATACTTCACTCCATCCAGGACTGGAGGAGTGTATTTTACGTCTACCCGATGAGTCTCTACGTGACCCCGATTCGTATCTTGAGTTATTCTTCATGCACACACATCTAAACTACTCCCCCCCACCCCCATTTTTACGGTTAGGCTGTCACACTGTTTTTGTCCTGAAGAAGACCCTATGTGATGACCCTATAGTGTAGACACTTGGGTCGAAATGTTGACGTACCATTGACTCATGTCCATAGTCATTGTAACCCTAAAAAAGTTGATATTTTGGGTTACTGTTTGAAGTAAACCTCTGGACAGAGATATATGTATATAGTTTTTATTATGTTTTGTCATTTATGTGTTTGTTTTGGCTGACAGTTTCCTCACCTTTTTCACCACATGTCACATCAGTCACTAATTAACTGTTCGCATTGTCTATACTTCTTGTATGGCAGTCTGTTGTTTGACCAAAAGAGATATTTAAAAGTAAAATATATACTCAAACTGAATGTTCTTTTGTGTGTGCTCTAGTTAAAGAATAATTTGCTACTTGTAAATTTCCATTACTTTAAAGGAATTATTTTCTACCCTACGGAACTGCTTTGTAGACTATTATAGAGTTCAGCAAAGCAGCAGTCCAGGAGAGTAACAGTCCATTCAGCAGCACAGCAGCTCTTCTTCCTGGCAGAATAGTCACAGGTCCAAATGTGTACTGATTTCGTAGTGCTAGAGTTCCAGTACTTATACCCTGTGGTGCCTTTGAAGTTGGGGAGACTTCATAGAAAGCTTTGAAGTGCACAGTAGTTCTCCCTTACTGCCCTGGCTCCAAATACACTATGGGGGTAATCAATCCTTTTCATGGGTACAGGACACAGCCCTTTCAGGTGTAAGTGTCAGCACCTCACTCCCATCCTGCTCAGGATGGGCCATCGGCATGCAGCACACCTACCTTTCCTTTGTGTGTGGCTGTCTAGAGGGAATGCAGGAAGTCAGCTGTCACCCACCCCAGATGTGTATTCCAGAGGCAGGCAGAAGGCACCGAATGGCTAAAGTAAGCAAATGCCAACTTTCTAAAAGTGTTTATCTAAATAGAGAGTGATCCAATTTAGGACCGAAGGGGCTGGGATCAATACATTCTGTGTCTCTAGGCATTCCCCCTATTCCATCAATATTGGAACTTTGCGTGGAGAAACGTCTCACCTTTGTTTCTAAGATAATCAACATATGACAACCGTTATATTCTTAATTCATAAAGAGGTGTACACTGACGTTACCATGTGACGATTATTCATATAGCAATGTAACCCCAAAAACAAGAGAAGACAAAGGATTGTGTGTATGATTTGATGTTGTTCTTTTTCATTGATATGCGTGCCTGTTACATATAATTTATACAACAAATAGGTACACATAACAACATAAATGACAAGGACATATGCATACAAAATTTTGATCAAATCAAGCAACAAAAATTAACAACCTTGTACTTTCTTGAACCAGGGTTAGACATTTTGTGTATTAAATCAACTTGAAATAAACTAAAATTAACAACAGGTTCCTGTAGTATTAATTAACGAGGGTACATGAATTGACCTTCTAAGGTATAGTCCAAATGGTCCTACGTGGCCCTTTCTTTGGTGGTCGGAGATCCTTAACTACTGTTCAGAGATGTCAATTTTCACATCACCGTTTTAATTAGATAATTAATTCCTTTGTGATTATAGATAACTCCTGGCCACACCAATATGTACGTCGATGCATTTCAAAATACCTATAGGGCCTTTATCTTTGTCGATGAAGATCTTCTTCAAGGCTTTGTGAACTTTTTAATGGTACACTATATTTAGGACTTAGAGGGAAACATTTATATCTGTGTCATTCTCTTGTAAGATAATAAATGTGAATATAATATTTACAGGGGATGTGTAACACGTGAACGTACCGTTCACGTGGGACAATCCTACATCTTCATGTAGCTAGTAAGTCCAGAACCAGCACAAGGCCATCTTATTTAATAGGTTCAAAAATTCAAGCACTGGAGCCCAGGTTGAAAAGAGAGGGGATGGAAATGGAGGATACTTTTCATCAGAGACCTATTTCATTTGTCATGTTGGTGCCATTTTGAGGTTTTAGGAGGAGGAGACATATCTGGAACTCTCAGGACGTGTTAGATCTGGTAACTGATCCCGTATACTGCCATGGAGGTGCTACTCCCCTGAATAAAACAAAAGGGGGATTATATGGACCCGGGCGCACCTAATTTAATATGGTGCCTTTGGTAGCAAACATATATTTAGTCACAGGGGAGTGACTACCGGCGAGTTTAGAGGTGGATTAGTGTCCGTGCACTTTAAAAGATTTTATGCGTGCTAGCCTTGGGGTGTGATCCCTTTACTGGTAGTGAAAGTCTATACCTCACGTAAAGTTAGTTCGTCAAGTGAAATGTGCATTGGAAAGGATTGGCGGGTTGTTTTTTGCACTGCCCAGTGTCTGGAAGTCTGTTCCACGTATCTTATTGCCAAGAAGTGCACATCCTGGCAAGTCCAACTTGGCATGCTCCAATCGGCAAGGGTCCCTACTAGTGCCAGGATATGCTGTTGCCAGAATGGTGTCTTAATGGTATAGCAGCGTGAGCGTGTCTATACCTTCAGTGGGGGGACCGGGGTGCAAAGTAACAAGGAACCGCTTACCTTGTGTCGGTTATTACTGCCGGAACCGCAGTCTGTCAGTTCCTCTTTGTGCAGCGCAAATGCGGATACGGGAAATGCAAAAGCATAACATAGATTTTGACTGGCTCCCTGCTCGTCACCTGATTGGTTTTGAAGCTACGTCTATGGACGTCATGGGCGTAATTACCATGGTGATTCTTGGAATGCGGAAAAGACATGTAAAAACGCGTATTGTTCTCAGTTTGATATGATCATTGCTTCAAGATTCAAACTGTGTCAGTATAATTAATGAATGCCTTAGTTAGCCCTCCTGGATCTTTACAGTCCTTATGGGCTTTGTGGGGTTCGTGGTAGCTTTGCTTGTTCTTTTTTCATAGTTCAAGTTAATCATGATGTTCAGTGTGCATATACATGAGTGAGTGAAGGAGCATTTGCTCATCTCATGACCCACTGAGGAGTATAATTTGGACCACACATGGAGATACAAGGGGGGTAATTAAGGCCATCTCCATCGCTAACATGTCACTAGGGCAAATCTGGGTCAAATTGTGTGTGTCAAGACCCACATGATGATTAATGATTCAAAAATTAAATCAGCTTGCGTTGACTTATGCAACGTGGTGGCTTATGGTTCCATCTGAAACAATCTTGGCACAGGGACATACATTATTGACTGCATGAGTCACATTACTCTATTGACTTAAAGAGTTGAATATACACAATAACACCCATTGTCATGAACGCCGTAGATATTGTTGACTGTACGGCCACATGTCTTATGATTACATGCATCTGTGGCATCCATAAACATAGAGATATGCAGTGTTTATTACAACGGTCTTGCTGCTCATTTCGATTAGTAGGCCAGATACCAAGTCATATACATCAACAAGTCACAACTTTTTACAGAATAAATGCACATATGAGAGGTTAATAATACACTGGCCTGGTATGAGGTTTCACTTGCCAGGTCAACATGGCAGTTTAAAACTGCACACATAGGCTTTGCAGTGGCAGGCCTGAGACCTGGTTAAGGAGCCAATGTTACCATGTTTAGAGAAGAGAGCACATGCACTTTAGCACTGACTGGCAGTGGTAAAGTGCTCAGTGTCCCAAAGCCAACAAAAATGAAATCGGAAAAATAGGAAGAGGAAGGCAAAACTTTTGGGTTGATCCTTCAGGGAGGTCCATTTTCCAACACAACCCTTGAGAGTTTTTGTTTCACTGGTGTGATCTTTGATGACCTTTATCAAATATTTGGCCTAGGCACTCATATGCCTGTACCTTTTCCTATGCATGTTGTTTGCTATGCCTGGATCCCTTATAACTAATATTTCCAATTGTTAAGGTTTGACTTTTTTCTGTGTTGCTAGATAATTACTCTGAGCATACTCTGCAAAGATGGTCAATATTCTTTGTAGACCCATCACAGTGTAGTCCATTAGTAAAAGGTATTCAATCTATTCCCAAGCAAAGTGCATCAGATGAGAAAAAGCAGATTTTAAAGATATTATATAAGTCTAGTGCTAAGACGCAACCCTGACTTATATCAGAGCAACAGTGTATTTTTTCTCTTTTTTGCCAGATCATAACTGTTTGACTGCCCAGGTGTGGTTGTGCAATTGTGCTAATCTTTTTTTTATTTTTTTTATTTTTTGTCCTCATTTGCCTCAAACTCCATTGAACGCATAAGCTACCCGTACCGTAACTCCTCAAACTGAGGGAAATAGGCGTTACATCAGGTTCTCACGGTGCCTACCGCCTATACGGTACCTTAGCAGACATGGTCGTTGCTTTCCCCAACCAAGGGGAGAGGTTTCTCTGCAACTAGGCCACGAGAGCCTGATGGACATCTTTCGTTGGCATAAGAAAGGGAGAGCCCAACATTGTCCAAAGAGTTTAAAAAAAGGCATAATCATAGGACCCGCCATTTTTAGGTACGATATTAAGACTAGAAATAGCTCGGTGCTTAAGACAAGGGTATGCCTTACTATATTCATGTCCTAACCCAGTTCAATAACAGATCCCAAAATGCTGTCCTTTTTCTGCTGCAAACTCTTGACAGATCTATATTAGAAGTCTCAAACATTGATGCCAACCACTCCGAATGTGTAGGAGGGGCAGGGTTAATCCAGTATTTACATATTTGTCTCCTGGCTAACAGGATAGCGTAGAAAACAAGAGAGCTAGCTCGACCCGTAACTTGATTTGTAAGGCCAAAAATTATCAAGGCCAAGTCTATTTGAATTGGGGTTTTTAAAATACTTTCTAATGACTTCTGAACTTCATCCCAATACAAAGCGATAGCAGGGCAGTCTTTGATCATATGAATGTCGGAGGCTTCAGCAAGTCCACATTTTTTACAATATACTTGCGACCCCTTTGAGAACTTAGACAGCCTCTGAGGTGAAAGATAGGCCCTATGTATGGTGAATATATGGTTTCTTTTCAGCCAGGCGGGTTTCACGATGTCAAAAAGAGTCTTAAATTAGTTCTGCCACAGTTGCTCGCACTGTACATTTGGAAGATGTTCACTCCATACTTCATCTGCGAGTTTGAATTCACCATCCATGGCCTCTTCAATTGCCCAGTACCAGTGTGAAACCTCTCTCCTTCCCACTGGCCTGGCTACTAGCTGTTGTTCTAGACTGTTGCCCCCAGCTATAGGTTTCTTCTGGTTTTTCTGGGTTTTAACCCAGCTCTGAAGTTGAATATACTTGAACCTTGAAAGGCCTGCTCCCACTTTCTCTCTTAGTTGCTCCCATGAAAAGAGAGTACCCTCATAAGCCAGGTCCCCCCAAACCTTCAGGCCTGCTTCTCTAAGTGGTAAAGCCAACCTGTCCTGCAGACATACAGGCGAGCCTGGTGAATCCCAGAGTGGCGCTAGATTTGAAAAATAATTAAGGCCCACCAGATGTTTTACTCTAGCCCAAGCTCTTACTATTGATTGAAGGACTTTGAGTTTGACCTTTTTAAAAAAGGTTGGATTTCCAAACTTAAACATAAAGCCCTCAGTAGGTAGACTGGCCCCTCTTAACATGGCTAAAAACATGCTTCCTGCCCCAGTATTTACCGGCATTTTTAACAACATTCACGAGTGTGAAAACAGAAAGGCCCAAGCATAGTACTGTATATCAGGTAGCTCCAACCCCCCCTTCTCTCTCCTACGTCTTAATTTTTTCCATGCTATTCTAGTGGCTTTTGAATTTACCGCCTGCTGTATTTTATCAATGGCTAATTTATCAAAGTGTAGGGGGATTGAATTAAAGAAAAAGGTTATTTTGGGTAATATCACCATCTTAACCAAGTTCACCCTCCCCAGTATGGTTAGAGGGAGGTGGGCCCAAGATTTCATCTGCTTTTGATATTCCCTTGTGACTTGTGCTAAGTTAACATCTGCTATCTTAGCTATATCTTGGATAATTCTTACTCCCAAGTACCGCATGCTGGAGCTGACCTGCTGTTGGTATGTCTCAATATTCCACGTCATAATGTCAGTTTTTGCGGCATTCACCTCATATCCTGAGATCTGGCTGAATTCCTGTGCCGTTCTAATCACTGCCGGGAAAGTTGTTTCTAAATCTGCTGAGAAGACTAAAATATCGTCTGCATATAGGGCCACCTTTCTCTCCCACTCTCCAAATCAAAAAAGGAACAATGCTAGGATCTTCTCTAAGTCTCTGAGCAAAGGGTTCTATATACATATCGAAAAGGAGAGGGGAGAGAGGGCAGCCCTGCCTAGTGCCCCTGGTGATCTTAAAGGGTTTGGTCAATTTCCCATTGACCAACAATCTAGCAGATGGATCATGGTATAGCAACTGGATAGTACGAGAACTTTCTGCCACAGTTAAATTTTTTCAAGACTTCCGACAGGTAAGCCCAATTTACCCTGTCGAAAGCCTTGGTGGCATCAAGAGTCAGAGTTGCCAGGGGGAGTGAATAAGTGGAGGCAATATCTATTGCTCCAATAAGATCGTACGTGAGGTCTGATAGTTGTCTTCCTTTGACAAACCCCTTTTGATCTGGATGGAGGATATCCACGGCCACCGACCCCAACCTTGTTGCCAGAATTGAGGTGAAAATGTTATAGTCCGCATTTAGGAGCGAAATAGGCCTGTATGATCCACAGCTTGCTGGATTTTTACCAGGTTTCGGGATCAAAATCACTGTGGCGTCATTCCAAGACTTAGGCGGCCTTACAACCTCTACTAGTATCATATTAAATAACTGTGTCAATACCGGTACTATCGTCTCACCCAAAGATCTATATGGCTCGATGGGTAGCCCATCGGGCCCCGCGGCTTTGCCTCGCTTACCGGCAGCTAGAGCCTTCTTCACTTCTTCTTGAGTAATATCTCGTTCTAAATCCTCTTGTTGTTTGAGACTCATAGTTGTCAATGTCGTGTGATTCAACCAGTTCTTAATTTCATATCTATTCTCTACCCGATCTTCCTGATAGATGTCCTGAAAATATTCAAAGAAGGCCTCTCTAATTTCCTCATCAGAAGAAAGAGCTGATCCCCCATCCCCTGCCATAATTTCCTTAAACTGATTTCGAAGCCTGTCTGATTTGGCTTTCCATGCTAATAATTTCCCAGCCCCTTCTCCATATTCAAAATGGGCAATTTTACTTGCCTCCCATCTGCGCAGCAGCCTTATTTGAAGGATATTCTCTAGCTGTTCTTTTAATCCCTTAAGTTTACCCAGGTCTTCTTTCTGATTACCCGAAACTGCCTGCCTATCCAGTGTTGCCTCCTCTGCCGACATTTCCGCTTCCAGAAACGCGATCTCCTCCCTATACTTTTTATTCTTATAGATTACCCTACTAGTAATAATGCCCCTTAGAAAGGCCTTAAAGGAATCCCAGACCATTGTGATATTTGATGTACCCAGATTGAGCCTCAAAAAGAATTGTGTTTCACTTGATAAAAAAAACATTTCTTCTTCTTCAAGGAGCAACGTTCGGTCGTAGGACCAGGTTCCGATCTCCCGAGCCTGAGCCCAATCAAGATCTATTAATATTCCTGAGTGGTCAGACAAATGGGACATCAAGTAGGCTATATCTTTGACCTTACACCTTAGTCTATTACTGATCAAGATATAGTCAATTCTTGATTTATGCTTATACTTATAGTTTCCATGTGAAACTCCCAGTTGTTGTCCTGATCTCTCCCTCCATATATCGCATAGACCACTCTGGGCCATCATGTTCTGAAGATACGCCCTTGATCTTGAGGGGACAGCGGCCCTACTATTCGCAGATTTATCAAGTTTAGGATTGAGAATGATGTTAAAATCTCCTGCCATAATGACAGGGTCTGGGAAATCTAGCAAGTGCGAAAAGATTGTTTTGAGGAAAGAGGGGTCGTCCTGATTTGGTCCATAATAGCCAATTAAAGTGAGAAGACTGCCCATTAGAATAACCTTCAGTATTACCCATCTGCCACATGGGTCTACTATATGTTGTAAGATCTTGACATTAGCTTGTTTTTTAAAAAGAATCAATACCCCTCTAATATTGGCGGTTTGATTAGTGCAGAAAAAAGAGTCAACCCATTTCTGTTTTTTTAAGATTTCTATGATCTCTTCCTTAAGTAGATGTGTCTCCTGGATGACAATGACCTGCGCTAGAGAGTCTTTTAAGTATTGTAAAATTCTAGCTCTTCTAGACCTCACACGCAGACCATTGACATTCCAAGACAATATCTGAAGTAATTTCATGGTGGCTTAAAATTTGCGCTCTGAGCCCGCTCTAGAACTGAGAGAATGAGGTTCCTATCTTCTTGAAGCCCTACTACAGCTTCCCGGGCTAAGTTAAATGCTGTTAAGACAAATGAGACAAATGAGGAATTTTTGCAATTTATTGCCTTGTGCCCTCCCCCCCACCTACCCCCCCTTGGAGAACCCTTCCCCCATGTTGCTGGACCGATGTTGTCCAGATGTTACAGCCCCGGAGCTACCCCGCCTATCCCGTCTCGATCATATGTGATTAATCTAAATTGTCCCCCTACCCCAAAGAAGAAAGGTGCCGAAAAAGGAAATAAGAATAATTGTGTATAAATAAATGATTGCCCTAAAAAATGGAAAACCCTAGTGAGTAAGTGAGTAAGTAACTATGTGTATGATCCTATCAACTTTCAAATCATCTTCTCTCCCTCCTCTATTCCTCCTTTCCTGTTTCACAAACCGATATATACATATATACAAAACCAAGTATAGGAGAAAGGAAACTTATGGGGTTAGAGATAGAACACCTGGGAAGACTGACCCCTAGCTCAATCTAGAATTGAATTAAAAAAAATAAGAAAACTATTTTCAGGGGACCTTCTTCCCAATAGTGTTAAGCAGCTCATCTGCCTCCCGAAGAGATCTTATGTTATGCATTTTATTATTATGCATAACTTTCAGGAAGGCAGGAATTTCAACTGTACCACTCCACCAGCTTTCTTAAAATCTTCCATCCGCCTACCAAGTTCCCATTGCCTTTCAAGGGTCACTCTAGCCAAATCTGAGCGTATATCGAAGGAGAAATCTCTAACCCTTAATGTTTTTACTTTTAAAGCCAAATTAAGGATTTTCTCCTTCAATGAGTACGTGAGGAAGTTCACCAGAATCTTTCTGGGCTTCGTTCGCTTTGGGTCCCTGCGAAACGGATCTCTGTGAGCCCTCTGTATGTCATTTCTTAGGGCCTCATCTGACTCGTCAAGCTGCAGAGCCTCTTTAACCAGTGAGATGATGTAGGTTTTAAGGTCAGATCCTTCGCTCCCTTCAGGAATATTTAGAAATCGGAGGTTGTTTCTGCGAGAATTGTTCTCTAAATTTTCCAATCTGTCACGGAGAACGGCCTCCTCCTTTTTAATTGTGTGGATCTCATCCTCTGCCACCCCAAGATTATTTTTAAGTTCTTCCACTGATTTCTTTAGGGTTTCAGTTCTAGAATTTAAGAGGTCCACCTTCCTCTCTAGAGACTCACAACACTCCCTGATCTCACCTTGGTTTGCTGCCGAGGTAGCAAATCCCTTCTTAATAGCCTCTGTTAGTGTGGCAAAAAGAGTCACCATTGCGATAGCTGAAGGCCCCCCTGGTTCTTGAAAGTTGGGACCTTTATCCACTCTACCTTTATTTGACACTGATTCAGGTATCGTAGGAGTTTCAAGTATCTTATCAGTATTGATGTTGGTATCGATATCTGTAGCTATCATCAATGATTCAACTTGAGTGGACAAAGATCTATCTGTCTCCATGTTGACAGTAATTAAACTGGCCGGAGCACAGACAATAGTCTCCTCCATAATCCCCTCTCTTTGGGTCTTTCCTCTCTTCGTAATTTCAAGCACTTCAGGCTGTATTCTAAAGAAAGACCGTAGAGAGGGTGTAACTCTGATTTTGTTTTCTAGAGGATTACTTTTTTTCTTTTTCCTCCCAATTTTTACGCCCCTACTTTTAGCCTGGTAGGTTTGAAAAGCTGTGCTAGTTGTGGAAACCGACTCAATAGTTGAGCTTTCAGAGCCTTGGAATTTGTTTAATTCATCCACTAGTTGGTTACTAGTCTTTCCTTTGTCTTTTGTCTTTTCCGCTCCTAAGGTGGCCCCTTGCTTCTTTTCCTGTTTGTTACCCTCCCTCACCGTCACCACTGGGGGACCAAAATCCTCAAGGCTCCCTCTCACCTGTGACGGCGTCCAAACCTGTACAGCTTGAGGGCCCTCAGACCCCAGCGACTCCAGCCGTTGTTCTGTCCCCGCCTCCAGAGACAACCCCCCTGCCGCGACACACGCTGGAGGGGCCGAAACGGCAGAAACCACACACTCGCCAGACACCGGAACAGCCTTCTCCTCCAGTCGGCCCCCCACACCGAAGAACTGGCTGATGCTGACTCTGCCCCCGCCGCCTCCGTTGACCCGGAGGAGCCCGCGAGCCGCCGCTCTGCGGCTCCTCCTAAGCTCCAGGGTGGCCTCGCACCAACGCGGCGGGCAGTAAGAACAGAGAGCACCGACAGAGGCCACACACATCCCCAGGAGACCTCCAACAAGACCCGTCAACTCAGCAGACACCTCGGCGGCTCATGGGGAGAAAAAATTCAGGTAGGATGGAAGAAATGTTACGGGACAGACGAGCAATGCTCCTGGGTGTATGCGGCTGCTCACGTAGCAGACGCCATGTTCTCCCCCACCATCAATTGTGCTCATCTTATAGTACATTTCTTAGTGTACACATATTGAGTAATTTGGACCATAATATAGATACCTTATCAAATGTATTGGCAAAGTCTATCAAGGCATAATATAGTGGACTTGCCCTGCAAATAAGCTCAACTTGGCAATAGATCTGGCTTTGTTGCATTATTTCCTGTGGAGTGGCCTTCTTTAAATCCTATTTATTATGGAGGCACAACATTATTTTTATTCAACTATTCCAAAAGCACATTCAAAGATCAATGGGGCACATGCATCAAGGTATGATTTTGCGAGTCCTTAATTGCGATTATTAAGGAATCGCAATTAAGGACTCGCAAAAGCCTATGCATGTAGGAATCGCTATAAAAATAACAATTCCTAAACCTTCCTTAATTGCGACTCTCAAATTGCGAGTCGCAATTAAGGAATGGCTTCCCATTCATTCCTATGGGCCTACAGGCCCATAGGAATGAATGGGAAATTGCATGCGCAAATTGCGAGTATCAATTGGTACTCGCAAATTGCGCATGCAATTTCAAGGGTGCAAGGGTGTCAAAAGGACACCCTGTTGCACCCCTGAAATTGTGGTGTTCCCCCATGTTGTGTACAAACATGCCCCAAGGGCATGTGTGTGTGTAACATCACACTTTGAAAAATGCACTTTAGTGCATTTTTCAAAGTTTTTGCAAATTACCGAACAGTTTAATTGTTCAGTAATTTGCGGCCCCAAATAGCGAAATCAATATTTAAAAGTGCTTCTTGCATTGCATTTAAGGAATCGCAAATTGCGATTCCTTAAATGCAATCGCAATTTGGGAAATCGCAAAAAATTGCGATTACCGAAATTGCGCACCCCAAATAGTTTCATGCATCGCAAAAGGGCATTTTGCGATCGCAAACGGCCGATTTTTGTGAATCGCACCGTTTGCGCTTGCAAAAACCTTTGATGCATGTGCCTGAAAGACTTTACCTAGAGAATGCAGTAAAGATAGCAGTTGATAGTTGTTAGGATCATGCCGCGGATCCCTTTTAAAAATAGCCACAGCTCTTGTTCCTTTCCATTGATCCAGCATCTTATCAATTTGCAATATGTTTTTGTATTGACCCACCAGAATGGGATTACTTTAGATACTTATTGAACCGTTACTCTGGATTCGCAGCTTTGGCCAATTTTAAAATATGTAAAACCAATTAAATGGTTTTGACCATAACCGCAATTTCATTTTTTTTTCTCATCAAATTATATCACTCATCGCTGTCTCCTCAATATTTACATAGAATTTAAAGCAGTCTGTTTTGTCTTTTGGTGTTTTTGCAAAAAAAATGTATCCAATTTTCAGAACCTCTTGTGGTTATTTTCCACTATTGCTTTCTGCATTATTTCCCAGTTCTTAAGGTTCTCAGGGCCAAATTTATCAATGGTTTGCGTCGCACTTGCAACACGCAAGGATACGCATGGCGATGCAAAACCTAGATTCAGATTTACCAAGCCACGCAAGGCCGCCCTGCATGACTTGGTAAATCTGGTGTAATTCAAGGCAGGGCAAGTCACTGCCTTGCATTACACTGCATGGTGGGGTTGTTACATGGATGGAGTGTGGGTGTTCCCATGCATCCACTGATGTACTCTGACGCATTCACCAGATTTATCATCACTGTAGACCTGGAAATGTGTCAGAATTGTATGCTTTTCCACCAGAGGCCCACAATCAGTAATATATTTATTTTTCCGTGCGGTTTTCCTCTTACTTTCTGCATTCTGCAGCACAATTAGAAAGAGGAAAATGTCTCGAAGGATTGCTTTTGTGCTCCTTCCTGCACACAAACAATCCTGCCTACAATGCAGGCACCCTTGCACCACGGTGCAAGGGTTCCTGCGTTGGTCTTAAGGAAGCACATTGTGCCCCAGTGCAAGGAGAGAACAGGAATGCACTATTTAATGTTAAATATGGCACATTCCCGCCCTCTCCCTTCATGCATCACAGCGTAGCAAGGCGTCTTGCAGAGGTGCGTTGCATGAAACATTGATAAATCGACCCCTCAGTGTATTTCTTATGTCTGAGGAAAACAATGTGTTGAATTGCTACCCATAGCAATTGCCAGTGGATTAGATTATTTGCAAGCATTCCTTACACACCAGTGATGTAATCAATGATATAATTTAAGATGTCATCAGTGATGTAATATGGAAGGCCATAAGCAGCGCATAGTGGGGGTGCAAGTTATACTTAGCTCATTGCACTACAACTGATGAAATTCAGTGTTTGTTTTGTTAGGAATTTTATTATTATCTTATTTTATATTTTTTTAAAACTTAGAAATCCAGTAAAAAAAGCAAAGGTTATGGATATGTTATGATTATGTGAAAATGTAATCTAAAATAAACCGTTTTAAAGTATCAAAACCACTGAAATTCACCAGCCGTAGTTATCTCAAGTGACTATAACTTGCATCCCTCCATGCACAGTGTTGTCATTAATGATGCTATTTCAGATCTTGCAGTGGTGTTACCAATGATGTCATAGAATATGTCAAGAGTGATGTAATATGTGAGGTAATTAGCAGTACATGGTGATGGCCTGAATTATAGTTACTTTGAGGCATAAGTTATAGTTAACAAACCACTATAACTGGCTCCCACCAGACCACAATGGGTACAGGCAGAGGATGCGGGGTCCTGGGGCTCCCCGTGGGCAGCAATTGCTGTGAGTGTCCTAGGTGGGCTCTGGGGTACCCGCACAATTTTTAAAAGTGCTGCACCCCATGGAAATGAGGTCCCTAGGGCCATGTAATGGCCTGGGGAGGGTACCACATGCCTCCCTCTGGTAAAATGTAATGCAACCCCAGAGCATGGGGGTCCTGGGTCTAATAATGGCTTGGTGAGGGGGGCCGCATGCCTCCCTCCACTTAATTAATATTATAAATAACCCATCCATCCCTGGCCCATGGGTAGGGTATTCCTGCCCCCCATATTTTCTTTTAACCCAAGTCCTTAAATGGCTGCAGTTACATCTTTGTTGATGTGGTGGCAGCCATTGAGATCTTATCTTTTGATCTGTTTGATTCACAGTGTGATATACTTAAGTTTTGAACATTAATTCCTCAAACTGAACAGATTTGCACCAAATCACAAAATGCATGCTTTCTGGACCAAGATCTAGGTCCTGGCAATTCCATTCAACCGCTTCTGCGGTATCACAGATCAATTTTCCTATGGAAAATTGCATTGGGAAAACACGTTTTTGAACCTCCCTTTTTTTCTGGGTTCCTTCTTGACAGACTACCCCGAACTTTTCTAGGAAGGAGCTGAGGTAGATGAGCTTTTTTTTGGAAAGTTTTGTGAACATTCGTTGAATGGTAGCAAAGTTATTAGCAAATGAAAGAAAAATCCTATGGAAATGTCGTCTTTTTTTATAACTACCCAGTTGCAACCACCACATTATATCTATATCTATATTTATACCTATATCTGTCTGTTAGAAATGGGGGTCTCTAGTTGGCAGGCTTGCACCCTGTCCAAGTAGGGACCTTTATTCTAGTCAGGGTAAGGGAGTTACACACCCAAGATAACCCCTGCTCACCCCCTTGGTAGCTTGTGCGAGCATCCAGGCTTATCTCCGAGGCAGTACGTAAAGCATTTTTACATACCCACAAAGTAACACAATGAAAACACTACAAAAGGACACCACACCAGTTTAGAAACATAACCATTATTTATCTAAGCTAAAGAAGCCCAAACCGATAAACATCCAACATACACAAGGAAAGATATCACTTTCATAAGGTTCAAAATAGTTCAGTCCATAGGAAACTATAGATGCATCACTTTTATCACAAAGTACCTGGGATACGTCAAAATCAAGGGTGAAAACAGGCACTGGGGAGATGAGGTGCCGTAAAAGCAAAATTATGCCTTGATTCCTTACAGGCAGGAGAGGTGATGTGTCAATTCCTTACTGCAGCGCAGGGTAGGTGATGCGTCGATCCCTTACTGTCAGGGGAGGCGATGCGTCAATCTCCGGACACGCAGCCTCAGTACCTTACTGCTGAGCCACGTCAATGAAAACTTGGCGGACAGGTGCAATGCATTTAAATTCCGGATACACTGGGTAGATGCAGTGGCGAAACAGGTGCTGCTTCGATTTCCCAGCCGCGAAGCAAGTGATATGTCGATTTCTTCAGCCGCACAGCAGGACCTGCGTTGGAGTTGAAGCCGGTGGCAGTTGTATTAACAGCATAACCGGACAATGTCCCAAATTCTTTCTCTAACTTTTCTACCCTGGGGATGGTATGAAAAGGGGCTGATGTATGAAATTATTAAATCATATGCGTAAAGCGCTATCTTATTGCTTAGTTGTTGTACAGAAAAGTGAATTACCTGGGGGTCTCTTCTAAGTAACTGATCACATAGTTCGTTATAGATATCAAACAAAAGAGGAGAAAGAGGGCACCCTTATCTCGTACCCCAGATAACCCTAAAACTCTCTGTCAGAGCTCCATTAAATAAAATTTGTGCCGAATAGTTTGCATACATTCTCTGAAGAGTCAAAATAAAACATGGGCTAAATCCTAGTGGTGCCAAGACCTCCCACAAATATACCCAACAAACCCGGTCCAAGTCCTTGACCGCATCTAGTGTGGCAACAGCCAATGGAGTCGAATGCTCCATGGCCAGGTCAATGCACCCGATTAGTTGCTGTGTGAGATCATGGATTTGGTGCTTAGAGACAAACCCTTTCTGATCTGGATGGATTACTTGTGGAGCCAACTTAGCTAACCTACCTGCTAGTATACCAGCAAAAACATTCAAATCAGAATTCAAAAGAGAAATTGGCCGATTTGAGTCTGCCTTCTTTGGATCTTTAGCGGGCTTCAAAATCAACACTAACATGGCTTCTCGCCATGACTCCAGGATCTGGGCATTCTCAAAGTATATAGCATGAAACATTTTCACCCAGAAAGGAATCACCACCTTCTTTAGTATCTTATATAGCTCCAAGGGGTTATCAGGCCTGCAGCTTTCCCATTCTTAGCCCGGCTCAGATGCTCCCAAACTTCGGCCTCCATAATTTGTGCTTCAAGAGACTCCTTTCCTATCTCCGTAAGCCCCGGAAAGGTCCAATCCCAGAGCCACCCCCTAAGACCTTCCAGGTCTGGAGTAATCTCTTCGGTATATAGCGCAGAATAGAGAGAGACTAGATAATCTTGAATCACCCCCGCATTTTTAAGGACTTCACCCTGAGAGTTAATGATTAATTCCTTGATATTATTCCGCGCCCGCTCTGATCTAGACTTCCAAGCTAGGAGTGCTCCTGCTCCGCCCAAGGGGCATATGGGGAGTCCCAAATGGACCCCTCTTGAGGACTAGCCTTAACATGGACAGCATATTGTGGCAGCCATTACAGGACTCGGTCCCCTTTGAAATGCATTATATTTAACGGCAGGCTTTGAGGTTCACAAAAAAGAGCACATAAAAAGGGTGATAGCAGATGTTAGTCTCAATACAGATCATTTGTTGGTGGTACCATACAAATTTTAGGAACTGTGGTGTGCTCCTAGGTGATTTCACCCAGTGGAAAATGCTGATCCTCTGCTGGGGTTTGAGGAACGATGTTTGAGAGAAATCTGCTTTCTCTCATAATTTTCGCATATATGTTGTGGAAGGTAAAACCAGAAGGTAAAATGAAAGCCCATTTGCTAAAAATTCTAACTATCTTCCTCAGCCATGTGAGAGTAAAGTCTGACAGAAGCAGCAGTCTGTCAGTTGATTCCCAACTATTTTACTGTAACCTCATACAGTTTTCTAATGAACAACTAGAACACTAATATTATGTATTGATGGATTCAAAGCTATAAAATGAAACACTTTCTTTAGAAATGAACAAAATGATTGGGTTTGTTTTGTCATAGAAATTATGATTAGTGCTCTAGAAATCTAAAATGAGGGCGCATTTTTAATGAGTTCTCAAATGTATTACTAATCCATGTCAGTAAAACATTCTGACATGCAGACTGAAACATGTACTTTCAACACCAGCAGCCATATGCCAATTAACTCATCAGTGTGCTAATAAACAAATAGAGCACTACGTATTTATGATAAGCATGTGGCACACCTGAAGCCATCTTGATGGAATCAAAGCTATAAAACCTAAAGCATTTCATTCAGAAATTAACAAAATGAGAGTTATTTTTGTCAAAGTAATTATGGTTAGTGCTTTTGAAAGCTAAAATGCAGGAGGGAGGCAAAAGGGGCATGCAGACAAAGAATGAAAGGCAAGCAGAGAGGGGCAGGGGCAGCAAGCTGACCTCCCATGAGGGTGGTGGGCCTTGGTCAAGTCCCTGGTGAGCATGCCCAAAGGCCATGCATGCACAGTCTGAATATGATCAAAAAGCCCCATAAATTTCCTAAAAAAACGTTTACGAGACATTGTAGTTAGTAATGCTAATATGATCTTCCCTTTCATTCAGCAAAAAAATAGAAATACATTGAGAAATACAACGGTTAAAGTGACGTTATAATAAAGTGTTGAAATGGGTTCAAAACGAACATTTTTAGAACCAAAAGAAATGCTGAAATTTGCCAGTTATAGTATGTGAACTAAATATATAACTTGCACCTCTGCAATGTTCTGCTTATGACCTCACATATTTCATCACTCATGACATGACAAATACATTTTATGGTTATGTCACTTACAGTGTTCAAACTAACTAATATTATATGTACACAAAATGTAACTAATTATAAATACATTAAAACAAATTGCATTTTCTAAATTAAATTTATGAAGTATATTATTAAATAAAATAGGTGGTTAAAGAAAATTAATTTACGTAATTAATAAATTGAAAGTAATGATATGTATACTGATTTACATTTGTTAAGTTTTTATAGGGGCATTAAAAGGTTTTTAGGGTTCAGGGATGGGTTGTGTTAAGGCCTAGTAATGAGTTTTTAGTGTTTAGAGTTAGCAAGTGTGCGGGGGAAATAAAGGGTTTTTAAGGGTCTGGGATTGGTAGGTTAAAGGATAGTAAGGGGCTTGTAGGGTTGGCATGCTGTTTATTTTTATTAATAGACAATGTACAGTGTTAATAATATGCTAGCAATTACATATGGACATGTATGCACCCAATGGCATTTTAGAGCGAAAAATGTGTCTGCTCAATATGTAAATGTAAAATTTGCACAATGATGTACACCCACTTACATTACCTGGAGGTCCTTCTACAGTGGAGAGTGTTTTGAATTAATTTCACACATTGGGCTATCGTACAGAATGTTTGCACTAATGTAAATACCAGCGCAATCTCATTTTGCTAGAGCTCTAAAATGGAATTGTGCGACTGAAGCCTAATTAACGCTATAGAAAACGGTATTTGCACGAGGGAAAAAAGTGAGGAAATGGTGAGTGAAATTGTTTCTTCTTTTCTGTGTGTCATAGAGATTCAAAGAAACAAATCTTAGGGCCTGATTATGAGTTTCGTGCAGTGGCGCCAGCTCAATGCTGGCTCCGCTGTGCCAAACCCACGCATGGACTGCCGGCCGTATTACAAGTTGTAAAAGTACAACTAGTAATATGGTTGGAGGTCTTTTGTTCTTTCCCATGGTGGTGCCTTAAAAACAGGCACCGCAATGCGAACGGCCAAAACGTTCCAGCCTGGCATGGACGGTGATGTCATGCTGGAACTGGGGGGGAATACAGACAGGGGGGCACATGTTGTAACCCCCCTCAATGTATCCCCATGGCGGGGGGACATGGGGGCCCTGCAGGGCCCTTTTGTTCCTGCACCGCCTGCCTTTTCATGGCGGGGCCCTGCCATGAAAAGGCTGGAGGTCCAGGAACTCAAAATATGCTGCGCGGGACTGCGCCAGTCCCTGCTCAGCATAATGCCTTGTAGCGCTCCTGCGCCACCGCCATGGAACAACTGTTCCCTGAAGCAGCCGGCGGTCCTCCACCGATAAAATTTACAAAGTCATAATCGGCAAAACGGTGGACTGCGCCAGACTCGTAACCAGGCCCTTAGTTCTTAAAAAAGCCACTTTTTAAAAATGAGAAAACTATCGGCCTAATTATGAGTTTGGTGGTCTTACTGCCGTACCGCTGCTGCAGCAGTCCCAAGGAGACCGCTGAACCGCCGGTGTTTCGCCCACTGTATTACGATACATGCAGGATGTACCACCAACTACCAATGACAGAGTGGTTCCCGCCTGGGCCGCAGCGAACTACAATTTTGGTGATTTGTACTCCATCGCGCCGCAGATTCCCGCCGAGCCAATTGCAAAAACACAGTTGTACTGGCGGTTCCCTTGCAGCGGTTCCTCGACTGTGGTAGGCAATCACTATACGCTCTCAGCAAAGCACCAGAACAGGGCCCATTGGATGGATACAAAAAATACAGATGATATCCATTGGCCAAGTTGACACACCTGCAAATCACACTCACACCCCATCCCAGACCATGATCATTTGTCTCTCCACTGCAGCACAGCAAGACAGACACCACAATTTTTGGTTCAGATAAGGCAGCCCTTTTTTCTCTATCCCATTTAACACTCTCCACACACTTTTGTTGCATCTTTTCTAATATTCTATGGTGGTTTTTTTCCATTGTCACTCACTTTAATTTACAGTTATGTCACGTCAAAACAATGTTTTTTTCAGAGGCTGAGTTGTCAGTCATGGTGGATGAAATCATAAGAGTAGAGCCACAATTGTTTGGAGCCCAAGTCCAACATACTACTCTCAGCAGGAAAAGGGAAATGTGAGACAGGATTGACAACAGAGTGGATGCTGTAGGTACCCTGCACACAAAGGAGGAAATAAGGAAGAAGTGGAATGACTTGCGGGGGAAGGTGCATTCCCTGGACTCCAAAGAACACCTGCATGCCCAGAAGACTGGCGGTGGTCCTCCCAGCGCCCCATTACAACCCTTTCCCTGGGAGGAGGAGGTCTTGGCCATCCTGCATTCTGAAGGCTTGCCAGGAGTACCTGGGGGAGTGGAGTCATGTAAGTTATACTTCACTAACTGTCACAACACTTCAATGTTCTGTATGCTCTCATCTCAGCTTTTGCTATTGTGTTGTCTATCTACTTTCCTAACATGCAAAGTATCAGAGATGTTTGAATGTCAGTGTCAATGTGTATTGTTGCATATATGGGCACATGTATCAATCTCCATTACATGCCACATGTTGGAATGCTGTCTGTAAGTGTATTACTATTAAATCATCATCCCAGGACCCATGATAATGTGTCAGTATGTAAATGTATGGTCCAGCCCAACTGCATTTAGACAACCGGTATGTTAACCTAAACATTTTGCAAGTGTTGGGAAGTAGAGATTGAAATGACTACAACTATCATGAGGCCCTGTTTTATTAACTCAGAACAAGATGCAATAGTGAATTTGCCCATTTTTTCTTGTCTGACACTTTACAACTGATTCATTTCTCATGCAGTTAACCATTTTGCAAGTGTTGGGAAGTAGAGATCGAAATGACTATAACTACCGTGAGGCCCTTTTTCTGTTATGTTATATTAAATGGTGCTGGCTACTGTGTGAAAGTGAAGGAATGACTTATAAGGAGTTAAATAACCAGGTCTTGAGAGATTTCCTAAAAGTCAGAAGAGTCGTGGAGAATTTAATGTAATGGGGAAGCTTGTTCCAGGCAGTGGAGGCACCCAGCTGCAGCTGTCCCACGATGCACGTTGGAATTTGGGCAAGATAACGGATTGGGGTGTGGAAGATCTTAGTAGCCTGTTGGGAATATAATAGTTGAAACTGTTTTACTGGAATGCTGGTCCTTGATCATGTAGGGCCTTGTCGGTGATGCAAAGAGCTTTGGAAGTAATTCTCTGCCTGATGTGGCCTGGCCTGGAATGTGTTATATCCCAGGCCAGTCCACAAACTGCAGCGTCTCTAGAATATGGCACTGTAGTCATGCAGTCTGTAACTCAAAAGAAGATGCAATAGTGAATTTGCCCATTCTCACTTGTCTGACATGTTACAACTGATGTTCATTTCTCATTGAGTTAACCATTTTGCAAGTGTTGGGAAGTTGAGATTGAAATGACTACAACTACCATGAGGCCCTGTTTCTATAACTCGAAAACAGATTCAATTGTGAATTTGCCCATTCTCACTTGTCTGGCATGTTACAACTGATGTTCATTTCTCATGGACTGCGCAATCTACATACAATGCTCTATTCCAGGCATGTCTTCCTAATTAGCTTTATGTTGTCCTGGTCTCCTCAACTGAAATTATTGATGGGATGAGTGACACCATACCAAGTGTGCAGCTCAAATATTCGTTAGACATTAAGCTAAGTCAGCTGATTAGAAGTGACTGGTGACCCATTGACTCTGCACTGCTCACATGTGGACTAATACTAAATATACAACCAAGCTGTGTGTTGGCCTATATTGCACACAACTAGGCCTTGGAATGGTCAAATACACATGTTACCTCTCCACTGTGTTGCCTTCAATGTTTGGGAGATGTCATGTTCATTCCTTAATCCAAAATGCAATACATCAGCACATCGAATGAGCTGCTCAATTCTGGTACATGTATTGAATGTCTCCAAATGTCTTGTTAACAAGTTCAATACCACGGAAATATATCACAATAGTAATCTCTACCTATTTTGTTTCCCCTAGTTCTCAATTTACTGTGCCACAAAACATTTGGATGAAGATACCACACTTCCATCAATAACAATGTTGTCTATTTTACAACAGATCCACCTGGCACAGCACCTGCCCAGAGCTTGGCCACCTAACAGACTACCACTCCACCCCCGGATGAAGCCCTCAGTGTAGACAACACTCCTGGAGATGTAGATGTGGATGATCATAATGGCACATCTGGTCAGCCTGGGCAGACAGCAACAGTGAGTCTCACTGTGCCCACACTAACACCTCCTACCCCAGATGTAACACCTCAGCCAAAGCCAGTCCCCCAACTTGTGTACCTAGCACAGTCACTAGCATCTTGTGCCCCCCAGTCCTGGATCTTGAGGTGGCAATCACCAGCCCAGTCACAGAGGAACCAGGAAACAGTGTGAGAGGGCAACCTGGGCCAACGGCAGAGGCCTGTTGGGGTAGGGGTAGTGGTAGAGGTATTGTGGGCTGGCAGAGTGAGGCCACTGGGGCCACTCACACCCAGGCAACCATCGACCAAGTATTGGGAGCCTATCAGGACTCACAAGACGTGATGGGCCAGGTATTGATGGAAATCTAGGACAGGAAGCAGCTGCAGAGGGACATAAACCAGGAGCTGGCCACCCACAACACCAACATGGGCCAGTTAATTGGGGTGCTGCAGGACATAAACACATTCCTGTGCAGGGCTTTAACACCACCATCTACCTCTTCCTGTGGTCCAACTACATCCGGGCCATCTACATCTGGAGCAGCCACAGGAAGGGAGGCTCTGTCAGAGGAAGACATGCCTGCGGACACCCCTGTCTCTGACGCAGTAGACCCCCCCGCGGTGGCAAGCGCGGATGTCCATGCAAAGATCCAGGAGGTGCGGATGGCAAGACACCCACCACCACCAGCAAGAAACCTCAACCTTAATTTCCTCCAGTGTGTGTCACACATTCACTCTGTGGACTATTTCTGGACAACCTTTCCCTTTCTGATGGCAGTAGTACTTTGGACTTCAGACAATTTGGCATCTACAAATATGGTTTCATTCACCATGACTGACTACTTCACTTTTTTGTTATGTTTGTTTTTGCACAATGTATCTCTTCACTTTTATCACTTTAATAAATACACAAGTCACAAACTCATTGTCTGCGCTAGTAAATCTCATATCTACCAATGTTTATATGTACTCCCATGTGAACTTCGCAATGCCGAAACAAGCTACTTCTGTAAGCATGGATATATTGCATGCAAACAATGTTTAGCTCAGGGACACAATCATGTCATACCAACACATGCATAGGAAATGTCTTGTTTTAAAACCTCTCTATCCGCTTGTTCCAATCATAGGCTGGCATGATGCCAGAAACATAGCAAATCAAACATTACTCAAAAATTCTGTGTCAGTGATCATATTTTCAGATGCAGACCTTAACAACATGGAAGGAGGGGTTACATCCAGGGCCGGACTGGCTACCGGGCATTTTGGCATGCTGCCGAGTTGGGGGCTGATTTCGTTGATGGGGACCTGCGTGTGCTGAACGAAATTTGTTTTGCTTTGTTTATTTCGAAGCATACGCAGGTCTCCATCAACGAAATTAGTTCCCACCGCAGTGACATCAGCCCCCAGCTCGGCAGCATGCCAAAACCCCCGGTAGCCAGTCCGGCCCTGGTTACATCAGACAATTTCCTATTGAATAGGCAAAACTAAAATTGTTCTATGTCATCAGCTGGAGCCATATCGCCTACCTCACCAAATGAATCCCACATTAAATAGACCAATAAACAGACACACAGCAGTACAACAGTTTCAGATCACAGGATCATTCCAATCCACTGTTGCTGCATCAGATGGAATGTCACAAACAAATGTCAGTGATGTGCCACAATCACTTTGGCCTACAATAAGGAGGCACAACAACAGCTACATACAGGCTTTACACAATGAGGATTTAGCCAATGTGAAGGGAGACTAGCATAATTTGGGCCAACAATAACATTTTGTTGGAGCACATGATGGCACACATATTACATTAGAACCACCACATGACAAGGAACAAGTCTGATGGATTCCTCGTAACTTACATCCTATCGCTGTGCAAGCTGTCTTGTTACAGGTTTTTTACACCCAAATTCTGTGACAGATATTTCCAGGAACAATCCATGTCTACTTTGTACATCCAAACAGCATCATATACCTGCTAATGTCACAACTCTGAAATGCCCAAATGAAGATGCCATTGGAAAGGTACCTAAAACAGACCAAAACAAAGGCATTAGCTGTGAAACCATACATCTGGCACTATTCACATAGTACACTTCTGGAGAACACAGTCCATGACAAAAATCTAAGCTCAACAAAGCTACACTAACAAAATGATCATGTGCCAAAACCTTCCTCCACAAACACCTTTCACCAGAATTTGCCGGACCTTTAGCTTCCTAATATTTTCCCTAAACATACTCCTCACATCATCACAACAAAAATTGCCTTAATAGTCAAAGTCATGACATCTCACAACATACTTACACTCATGTGAAAATGCTGTCGATGAGATCTTAGCGCAAGTCAGCTCCTTCCTCTACACCACTATCATCATCATTTGGCATTTCAGGATCCTCACCCGGTGGCACTTCTTGGTCTCCATCCTCTGCGATATAAGGGATGTTCCATCTCTGGGCGATGTTGTAGAGCATGCAGCAGGCCACAGTTACTTGACACACCTTTCCAGGTGAGTAAAAGAGGGCTCTCCCAGTCTTTTCCAGACATCTGAATCTGGCCTTTAGGAGCCCAAAAGCCCACTCCACTGGCCACCATGTTCTTCCATGGGCCTCACTGAAGCGGACTTCCCCAGCCTTTGTTAGAATCCTCAGCAGTGCTAACAACCATGGAAAGCTGGGATACACTGATTTTCCAAGGTGGAAGACAAAAATAAGTGCAACAGTAAGTTACACACTTTATGATCATACTACCTGACATCACCCACACAAAGTTAGGACAGATCAAACTTGCCAACAAGCCAGGCCCTCTCTGGTAGTAGTTGTGACGTCAGCTGGGGTATAGTGCTGTTCCGCAGTACGAAGGAATCATGGGCTGATCCTGGGAACCATGCACAGATGTTTGAGATGTACAAATCCAGTAAGCAGACAACTTGCACGTTGATAGAATGGATGTGTTTTCTGCTACGGTAAACTTGTTTCCTGGCTTGTGTTGGCATTAAGGCAATATAGGTGCCATCAATGGCTCCAACAACATGTGGGATGTGACCAAAGCCATAGACGTCAACCTTCACTTTGGCTAAATCGTCACGTCTAGGAAACTGGATGTAGCTGTCAATGTGTCTCATCATTGCTGAAAGCATGTCTTGTAGTACACCACTGAACATTGATTGTGACATACCATCAGATATAGCCACAGTATATTGAAAGGAACCTGTGGCCAGAAAATGCAATGCTGCCATAAGTATCACAATAGGTAGGATACATGTGGGATTAGTGATTTGAGGAAGGAGATCAGGCTCCAACTGATTACATAAATCCTGTATTGTTTGCCTATTCAAACAAAGCTTCTAGATGACTTCCCTTTCTTCCATTGTCTGAAGGTTTGGAAAAGGGTGGCACACTGGAGGCTGTCTTCTCCTCCCTGTCCCAGGGTACCTATGGGTGGAGTGAAAACAATTTTGAACATTGGTCACAGTGTCCACAGTAACATATATGAAGAGGAAGTCAAAGTCATGTGACAAAACATAACTGCTTCAGAAAGCATTACACATAATTCACATAATATTTGTCTACTGTTTAACATCCATCTATAATCATCATTGTGGGCTTCACATGTGCCTGCAACAGAAATGTGCACATGATATATCCAGAAATGTATCATTATCATGAGCACCCTAATATTGTAAAGTTTGAATTGTTCTCACACCATACCGTCACTGGTGGTGTACACTGCACCGCGGTAACATAGCGTTTATGTCCAGTAATGCACGACACTGATGTTTGTGTAAGGCAAAGTACAGAGCAATGCAGTAATACATATGTAAACATGTTACAACACATTTGTAGTGGTGGTGATGCACTTAACAGTCACCAATACTGTAGTTCTAACCGCTAAAATGGCGGATGCCTGACCTCGCATAAAGGAGATACAGAACCTACTGCTGCCGGCAGAAGACGACTGCGTGTTGGGTGGTTTCATCCACGGCGGACACAGCCGTAGGCTAGCATTGGTGACTGTGACAGTCTCTGCCCAATGGCTGTGTCTGTCTACGCTGATGACCACGTATGTGGCATACATGTACTCTGAGGTTTGAAAAAAAACTCACTTGCCTCCTGACACTGCTGCTATCAAGTCCTCCTCCACTTTAGCTGCTGTTTGTCACCTCTGGGAGCAATCATGCCAGGCCAAGCAGGTGAGAGCGTTCATTCTCTCCAGAGGAGCTGGAGAAACATGCTGAAGAGGCCCTTCCTCTGTATGGCCAGCTCTATGGCTCACCAGGTAACTATCCCACATAAATATTTTACTATGTCCAATTCCATCCTTTCCATTCCCACAGGCTACGATGTGCCTCTGAGTCCCAGAGTGAATTCAGATTACTGTTGTAACATGTTGTGGTCCCTACATAGGGCAATCATGTATTGGATTATGTACTTTGTGTACTGGCCTGACAATGAGTTGTGCCCAGTCTGGGCCATGGCCCAGGTTGGGGCAGAGTTACTGTGGCAATGCAAGTGATGCACAGAGTAATCTCCTGTAGGCTTGCTTATCCTTGGGTGCTCCCACAATGAGTTTTCTGAACCAATATTAGTACTGATTGCCTTTACATGGACTACATTTGGAATGGTGACTACATTGACCCTGTGACCTGATACTTCTTTCCATTGACCCAACATTGTCAATTTACTTATGACAGGCCCCAAATCCCCACAGGTCTGATGTCACTTTTCCAGAAGTCATGCTTGCATTGTACAGGCCTATTGCACATGTGACATATTAACAGTGCAGATAGTTGGTTACTTCTGGAGTGATTTTGATATGTTAATCACCAGTTTGTTACAATCAACCAATCAAACAACACATGCAGCAGGAGCTACAAGGGGGTAAGTTCTGTTTAGAGTCATACATGATACATTGCCAACTTTGTGTGTTACAGGCAGGAATTTCCCCATCAATATTGGGGGAGACCCATGTGCGACGCACAAGAAGAGTTATTGTTTGTGTAGGTCTGGTAGTAGGTGCATGCTGATATGCTTTGCCTATTGTCTTTCTGACCAGGAACATAGCAAAGGCCAGTACACGACCAATTTACTGTCTTGAGCAGACACATGGCTGAGTAAAGTGATAAATCAGCTCATGTTTGATGTTGTGGGTGACAATTGTACCAAACAGCTCACTTGTCTTCAGTGTGTCATGAGTGATACTCTCTCACTACTGTGTGTCATGTGATGGTGGCCCTCTTTAATGTGACCTTTCATACAATGCACTTTGGATGCAGTCACTGACCAATACTTCCCCTTGGTAAGTGGGGAATGTACAGTAACATGAGATCGCAAACATCACTGGTGTCATCAGTATTAGTGCTTACATGGTGGCATGTGTACTTTTCCCTGTTGTACTATCGTATGCACTTATGTTTCATACATGATCTACAAATGTGTGTGTGGACCAATCTGTATTTGAAAATAGTTATTTGTGATGAGCATTCAGTTCATGTGTTACCACAGACAGGTGTGTGTAGACATTGGTGGGTGGGTCACACACACCCTAAGCCATTAGTCGCGTACAATTGATGAATCAATGGACATGACAGGTAGACTTACAGTAATTTCTCACAATGTGAATTTCCATGTCATTGATGTGAGAGTATTCAGTTATGTGAATTGCACATGTTGATTTGTCCAGTTTCATTCACTGACTGGTGACATGCATCAGGGAGTGACATGCAGAAATGGAGGGATCATCCTCAACAGTGAACTTTCCATGAAATGTCGGGTCAATGCCATGTCCTCAGCCTGCTTCCACATGCTTGCCATGCTCTGCAAAATTTTACGTGGCTCCTCACCACCACCAAGAAGACTGTGACGCAGGCCCTCATCATCCGCGGACTGGACTGAGGCAATGCACTCTATGCAGGTACCACCACCGAACTCATGAAAAGACTCCAGACTATCCAGAACATAGCTATCAGACTGATCCTCAATCTGCCCAAGAGAACCCACATCACCCATCACCTGAAGGACCTCCACTGGCTCCCGGTCCAGAAGAGATGCTGTTTCAAGCTCCTGTCCCATGCCTACTAAGCCCCCAATGACCAAGGACCCACCTACATGAACCACCATCTGCACTTCCACCGACCGCCCCATGAACTTCTGCTCCACACACCTTGTCCTCGCACAGATCCCTAGCAGACGCCGCTGCTGCGCTAGTGGATGCTCCTTCTCCCATCTTGCTGCCAAAGTCTAGAACACCCGCCACCTCCGCATCGCCCCCTCGCTGACCCACTTCAGTAAAGGGCTCAAGACCTGGCTCTTTGACTGAGACCTGCTGTAAGCACCTGGATACCCACTCGGGTGACAAGCCATGCTCTACAAATACAACCTGATTGGTTGATTGATTTATCATATGTGAGTGTCTACACTCAGTAATAAAATGGAATTTGTGTTTGGAAGACAAAAAGGTACTGTGATGTGCCTTCCCATTAGGACACAAGTAAAACCACCTCTTCAAGTAATGCAGACTCCCTGAGTCTCAACAGCCTTAAATAGTCCATAGGCCTTTAGGTATACAATGTAAGAATGGTGTTCTCACCAGTACCAAGCTGGATTGGGGATGTCCCTAGGCCTAGCTGATTCTTTATGCTGTGGATATTCGTATGCTGTGGAAATCTCCCAGATATTTGTGTCAGATTATCTCCAGTCTACTTGTCTGTGGCACATGTCATACATAGCGAAATTACTTAGGTATAGCTCTCATGAGACTATTCTGACAGTGGACATATGATGAAGTTTCTTTTAGGAAGTGTCAACAGTGTGAAATGAGCATGTCCATGTCACCTTCTTACTGCTCTTACATATTGGTGCAACATAGCTGTATTAGTTGACCATCATTTCATCATGATGTGGCATTAGGTATATGACCATTTGCTGATTGCAGGGTCATCTGTGGAATCTGTAGGAATGAATTTCTCATTGCCATCTTATTTGATGTAATTAGGATACTAATGTATACTACCAGAGCTAACCTATACAAGGTGATGAGTATGGAGATCAGACAACTTCATTCATGCAAGTGGAGCTCTATGTGTTATGACTTCATTGTGAGTAACTGTTTACAGGTCACGTAGCATGCATGCATGTGCTCATGCTAATGTGGAAGCCACCTTGTAGTTGGAGTCTTCTGTACACTATATAAATGTTCTGTGATCAAAGCTGTTGGGGAAGTGTATTCTGGCTTATGCAATAAACCTATTTGAAATGTCATTTCAGCATCATCCCAGGCAAGTGGAGGAGACAAGGCCAATGTCATCATTTTCAGAGTCGACCTCCAGTGGACACTCCCTAGCGGTGGCAGAACACACAGGACCTGTACCCATATCATCCATGTCTGCCACCCCAGTTCCATCTCCACCATCCCTGTTGCTCCCCAGCCAGTTGGCTTTGCCAGCTCCCCTAAAAGGGGAGCCATCTCCTTCAATCCAGGCACCTCATCCCCTGCCCCTGTTACTCCTGCTGCCCTGAGTGAAGAGGCTATTGACCTCCTGAGAATCATCTCTGTGTGTCAGATTGCACTGCTGCATGCCATCCAGGGGCAAGGCAGCCAATCTGCAACAGATAGTGGCCTACCTTGAAAGCATTCACAGTGATATGCCTGTCCTACAGAGATCTTTTCAGGCTCTGGCTTCTTCCCTCATGGCAGCCTTCCACCCATCCCAAACTTTCACCCCACCTCCTTGCTCTTCCCTGTTCCCTTGCCTGTCCAGAGCACACTCACTCATATGCATGTACACACTTTAAAGGCCCCAAGCAGCACACACAAACAGAAACACCAGAAAACATGCAAGCATGCAACCACTCACCTGACACTAAATCCCTTCACCGCCACACTCCCAGCATACCCCCAGACACCACATCCGCACCCACAGACCGATCCCCAACACTCAGCATTTCCCCAGACACCACACCTGCACCACCAGATACATCCACCAGCCCCAGCATTTCCCCAGACACCACACCCGCACCACCAGACCCATCCACAACACCCAGCATACCCAGCACTTTCACATCACACCCCCCAAAAAGCACAAATACACACACTCACCCACACAACAGAAACCTACAAACCAACAAGATAGATCAAACACATAAACACCTGCATCGACAACACACCCACCCACGCCTGACACTTCCACTCCCCCTACCTCCCAACCCCTACTCCCTCCCAAACATCCTGCCCATTTGCTCTGTGAAAGTGTTATTTGCCCTTGTCCTTACCCCTGTCAACTCCAACCCCTCCAAAGCCAAAAGAACCTCTTCCACACATCAACATCCCTTCAACATCCCAATGCACCTCTGAGAAACCTGATTCCCCACCACTAAACCCAGACTTACCCTTAAGAATCCAACCACCTGCTAGACCCCTCCCAAAATTGGCTTCAGCTCAGACCACAGCACAGAAACCACGCTTATCATCGCCACGGGTGACGTCAGAGCCATCCTTGATCCCAGCAAGTTAGCAGCCCTGTTCCTCCTCGACCTGTCATAGGGCTTTCGACAAAGTCTCCCACTACCTCCTCATCCAAAGACTTCAGCACATCGGCATCTGCAGCAATGGCCTCAAGCTACTATCCTCTTTTCTCATCGGGTGCACCCAGAGAGCCCACCTCCCACCGTATAGCTACGACCCCAAGAGCATCAACTGTGGCATACCCCAGGGCTCCTCACTCAGCCCCACACTGTTCAAAGTCTACATGATGCCACTAGCACCTATCATTTGCAGCCATATTCTCATTATGATCTCCTACGCTGAAAACACCCAGGGCATACTCTTCCTCACCAAAGACACAGACACCACAAGAGCGAACTTCCAGAACACCATGACTGATATCGCTGACTGGATGAGAGCCAACTACCTCAAACTCAACACCAACAAAACTGAAGTTCTACTCTTCGGAAGACCCCCCTCACCGTGGGACGACTTTTGGCGGCCCTCCGCTATCAGACCAGCACCCACCCCCACCTCCCACTCCCACAACCTTGGTATCATCCTCAACAGCGAAGTCTCCATGAGACAACAGGTCAACTTGGTGGCCTCCACTTGCTTCAACACCCTCAGAATGCTCCGTAAGATCTTTAAATGGATCCCAACAGACACCAGAAGAACCGTCACACAAGCCCTCATCACTAGTCAACTTCACTACAGGAACACCCTCTACGCCGGAACCACCACCCTCCTTCTCAAGCGCCTCCAAACTATCCAGAACGCAGCAGCAAGAATCATCCTAAACCTGCCCAGTTGAACCCACATCACCCCCCACCTCCACAGCCTGCACTGGCTCCCCATCAAGAAGAGATGCCACTTTAAACTGCTCACGCCCTCCACAACACGGGACCAGAATACCTGAACAACCGCCTGAGCTTCCACTGGCCCACGATACACCTGCGTTCTGCCTCCCTAGCCCCCTCCACCATCCCCGGCATCCATCGTACTCAAGCCGGAGGACACACCTTCTCCCACCTCACTATCAAGGCCTGGAACAAACTCTCCATCGACCTCCGAACCTCCTCCTCCCTCGCCGAATTCAGAAGCAGCCTCAAGACTTGGATGTTTGAAAAGCTCCTCCCACACACAGTGCCTGGATACCCCCTGGGGTGAATAGCACGCTTTACAAACACCGATTGATTGATTGATTGATTGATTGATGATAAGAAGACCAAAACCCCTCCCAAAAACAAAGACACAGTTCCCAATAGCAACCCCTCCCACGTAACATCTTTGTGGTGCCTGCCATGCCCAATGGATGCCCCTTTGTGAGGAAGTTCCCTAGCAGTGTCATGAAGGGCAGGTTTAGTGGCACAGCAGTGTGCTGGAGCACACACTGTGTGCATGGATAGACAATTGGCCTTTGGATTACTCTATCTAGTTATTTTGGAGAAATCTAAATATTTGGTTGGTTTATAATACAGTCCTACCATTACCTTTCTTGCTATTTAATGTTATTGGATACTTTGGGATGTGTGACTACAGTTGTGTTTGTTTCACCCTGATTGCTGATACATGTCAAGTGGTTAGTATGATCTGACCTTGTAACCAGTGCTGGAGTCACACAGGACAAGGATAAATGTTCAAAGGATGGACATGTGAGATGAAATCCAATTGGGGCTGACATTGCATTGGGTGGTATTTTGTATGGTAAGTATTTCAGTTTGGCTTGGCAAATGTCAACATCATTTAGCTTGCACTTCTCCTTATGATGTGGGTTGGATATATGTTTGATGTGTGCAAGTTAGATTTTTGTTTAGCCACACATGGATGGTGTTAAATTATTATATCTTTGTAGACATTTTGGTGGACATGTGCCCATTTTCACGTGTGTACCTTACACCTACTTTATGTAAATGTGTGACAAATGCTGTCACTGCTGTGTTTGCTTTCATGACTTGCCCTTACACACAGCCACAGATGCATGGCACTTGGTTATGCTATTGGTTGTCCCTGATATACTGCAAGCCACAGGTCCTGTGCACATAGAGGTTTTGAGGCATATGCAAAGAGGACTGTGGCCCAGGGCCCCAGCCTTTCAGGAGTCGCCCTGGCAGAGGCATACCTGTTCTGCAGAGAGTTTTTACATTGAGCCCTTTGGATGCTTCTCACACTGTTTACTTGGAATCCCATTTACCCGACATTACCTTTTAATGTGGGTGATGCGTGAGAGTCCATTACAGAGATTAAGCAGAGAAGGTGTGTTTCAGTTTCATGATACATCCATACAGATGGATCTTTGATATCACAGCAGGACCTTGCATGTGACCAATGTAAGGGTGTCATAGAGATTAAGAGGTGTGATATTGATGAGGAGGCGCTGTTGTGTGACACAATTGAATGCACACATCACTATCACTGGTTATGAGATGTGAACACGTGTCGACTTTATTGGAGTGTGCCTGTGCAGTGAGAGTGACCCAGCCAAAGACAGCATCATAGAGCTATAATTGGATCATACATTGAGAACAATTCCAAACAGGGGCCCACAAAATATGTTTGGCCGAGAGACCCCAAACCCCTGCCAGGTCCATGGCGGGGTATCTATTGGCTGAGGAGTTGATTGTAACATGTATGAGTATTGCTTACTGTTAGTTTCGTCCACAACGGTGTCAGTATTGGACGTCATCAAGCAGAAACAGCAGCAGCAGGATGTGTAGGATCGACTCCATAGCGGCATAGGAGGTGTTAATCTGAGTACAGGTAAGTTTCAGCCTTATATCCCTCCCTTTTCGCCAGCTCAGATGTGGTAGTTGGACTGCCACAGTCACGTCTGCGGGAAGACGCATCTTAATTGGGCAGGCGGTAATACTGGTGGTCTGGTCTTCCCTCCGACAGACACATTAGCCTATCCCGCCACTGCCGTGGTCGAGATTTCCTGGCGGCGGCGGTGGTCTTTTGTCAATGTAACCACATGCGTTTTAATAGGGCCATCGGATCGCCAACAGTGCAGCGGTGATCCCGACACCATTTCGATGGCGGTACCATGACCGTCAAACTCGTAATCAGGCCTTAAGTTTGATTTGTTTTTCTACTTATGCGGTAAAAGAATGGGACACAACTATTTTGAACAGACAGAATTTTGTATTTCACATTTGAAAGTGGCGAACATGTATGTTCTCTTCAAATTTATATGCAAACATAGCAAATAAAAGGGGAAACCAATATGTGTTGTATTTGCCCAATTGCACACATAGAGCAAAAATGATGCAAATGGAAAAACCTTTCTTTAATACTGCGCAGGACCCTTGTAGTATGGAAATCTTGGTACCTGCAAAATTAGCATGCCCAATAGCTTTAACAGAAAAAAGTAAACCAGTGGGAAGTGAGCTGTGACTGAAAAATCAATTAACACAAAAACTAGACGTCCAGCCTCTCCACCTGAATCCTGGCAAACCTGCCTTTTACAAGGGTCCATTACAGACGTTTATAGAATTATGTACGGCAGACACACTTACTATTAAAAAGTCCAACTGGGCAATTCTAACTCACTAATTAAAGCACCTTTCGGTGTTTTACAAATGAAGCCTGTTAGATTTGGGGGTCTCTAGTTGGCAGAGGTAGGTACCTTTGACCAAATAGGGACCCTTGCATCTAGTCAGGGTAAGGGGGTACACTCCTAAAATAACCCCTGCTCACCCCCTTGGTAGCTTGGCACGAGCAGACAGGCTTATCTCAGAGGCAGAGTGTAAAGCATTTGTGAACACATACAGTAATCAAGTGACAACACTACAGATGGACACCACACCAGTTGTATATTAAAAATAAGTATCTTTTATATAGATTTAACACAAGACCACAAACAACAAAAATCCACAATACTGTACTTCAAAAAATGGTAGAATTAGCTCAGTTCTCTTTAGATGGTAAATGCGACACTTTGAGTTCAATGTACCTTTGGATGCGTAACGCTATAGAACGAAAGTGTTGCAGGGAAGGTGATGCGTCGGTTCCTTACACTCAAGAACGGTGATGCGTCGGGTCCCTACTGATGCGTAGGGGATGTGTCAGTTCTTCTCGGCGTGGGGAGGTGATGCGTCAGTTTCTTACTGCGCTTCCGTGGCGATGCGACCAGCAACGCCGTGATGCGATGAAGATCCGGTGCAATGAAACAAAGATGGTGTCTTCTTCTTGATGTGACACGATGCGTGCACGCCCGACGGCCATGCGGCGACTCAACGATTCTTCTGAGCCGTGACAGGCCCTGCAACACACTTCCCGGTGATGCGGCGGCATCTGGTGTGACGCCGATCCTCTTCTCCGGCGATGCGAGACGCTTTGGTGATGCGATGCGACAGCGGCGACACCCTTCTTCTGCGATGCGACGACAGCGGCTGCGGCGGCGACACGCTTCTCCGATGATGCGGCGGCGTCTGGTGCGACATCGATCCTCTTCTCCGGCGATGCGAGGTGCTTCTGCGAAGCGGCAGCGGTGACACCCTTCTTCAGCGAGGCGACGACAGCAGCTGCGGTGGCGACATGCTTCTTCTTCGTGAGTCGCGCTTCCAGCTCCTTGCGACACGCTGTCCCTCAGAAGGCCCAACACAACAGCAGGAACTTCAAAAGAGCTCTTGGGGAGCTGGTGGGTGAAGTCTGTTGTCCCTGAGACTTCAGCAGGAGGCAAGCTCTTTCTCAAGCCCTTGGAGATCTTTTACAAGTTGATGAAAGTACACACAAAGTTCCTTTCTCCTTTCTTTGGCAGTCAGGCAACCACTGCAGGCCAATCCCCCAAACAGCACTCAGCTTAGGGATAGTCTCCTCCTCAGTTTCTCTGGATCCTCTCCTCAGCAAAGGTTCTTCTTGTTTCCCAAAGTGATCTAAAGTTCTGGGGTCTGGGTCCCCTCTTTTATACTCATTTTCCCTTTGTTCTCTGAAGGCAGAGAGGCCTTTGCCTAGTCCAAACCAGTTCTGGTGAGTCCTGGAGCACTTTGTTGACAAGACTCCTTCTTTCCTTTCACAGTGTAGGCCAGGGACATCAGACGCACCACAGGAGGTGGAGCCAGCATTGTGGAGGGAAGGCACAGCCCTATTCAGGTCCCAGGTGCAACTCCTCCCACCCATCTCCATGCAGATCTCTCTATTCAGCCTTGTGCTGACTCACCTTGTCTCCTGGAATCCCCCCGCCCCTGTCACTCACAAACCAGACAAGGAATACACAGCCTAGCAGAGGCAGGCTTGGATAGTTAGGCAAGAAAATACCCACTTTCTAAAAGAGGCATTTTCAAACACAGAATGTTAAAACCAACTTCACTAAAATATGTATTTTATCATTCTGAGTTCAGGCATACTAAATTCGTTTTTCTACCATGTTCCCTGGGTCAGTTAGGATTATAAGATGTAATAATCAAACTGCCCATTCTGGCCTATGGGGAACAGGTAGCCTTGCAATAGTGAAAAATGAAAATGGCTGTAATTCACTATTAGGACATGCCACACACACCAGGGCATGTCCTACCTTATACTTACAATGCACCCTGCCCTTGGGCCTACCATAGGGGTGTCTGATATGAAGAAAAGGGAAGGTTTAGGGACTGGCAAGTGGGTGCACTTGCCCAGTCAACATGGCGGTACCAGACTGCACACAGGCTTTGCAATGGCAGACCTGAGACACACTTTTACAGGCTGCTTCTGTGGGTGGCACAACCAGTGCTGCAAGCCCACCAGCAGTATTTGGTTTACAAGCCCTGGGCACACTCAGTGCACTGTACTAGGGTCTGACAAGTAAACCAAACCAACCAATCATGGAATCACTAATCCATACACCAATTTACCATAGGGAGCACTTGCACTGTGGCACTGAATAGCAGTGGCACAGTGCCCAAAGCATCTATAACCATCAAAAACACATGAGGCAACAGCAAAAAATGGAAGAGAGACCCACGCCAACAGTGCCAGGTCTAACACGTGTCCCCTCCAGCTGAAATGTGGGGAGAACTACCCTACCTCCTGGGAGTTCTCTTCACTAAGGCGGAAAAATCTGGACAGACCATCAGCATTGGCGTGTTCTGTACCAGGGCGGTGTTCCACCGTGAAGTCCATCCCCTGTAGGGAAATGGACCACCTCAACAGCTTTGGATTCTCACCCCTCATCTGCATCAACCATCTGAGGGGCCTGTGGTCTGTCTGAACCCGGAAGTGAGTCCCAAACAGGTATGGTCTCAGCTTCTTCAGCGCCCAGACCACAGCAAATGCCTCACGCTCAATCGCACTCCACCTCTGTTCCCGTGGAAGTAACCTCCTACTGATGAAGGCTACTGGTTGATCTAGGCCCTCCTCATTTATCTGTGACAAAACAGCCCCCACACCATGCTCTGAAGCGTCTGTTTGAACGATAAACTCTCTTGAGAAGTTAGGTTCCAGGAGCACGGGCAACGTGCACGTGGCAGTTTTCAGGGCCTCAAAAGCTTTCTGACAGGTGTCAGTCCAAATCACTTTCTTGGGCTGCTTCCTGGAAGTCAGCTCTGTCAAGGGTGCAACGATGCTGCCATACCCCTTGACAAACCTCCTGTAATACCCAGTGAGTCCTAAAAGGACTCTCACCTCTGTCTGGGTCTTGGGGGGCTCCCAAGCCAGGATGGTCTCAATCTTGGGCTGTAGGGGCGCCACCTGGCCGCTCCCAACCTGGTGTCCCAAGTACACCACGGAACCCTGCCCGATCTGGCACTTACTCGCCTTGATCGTGAGGCCTGCCCTCCGCAGCGCCATCAACACTTCCCAGAGGTGGCGCAGATGTTCTTCCCAACTGGCGCTGAACACTGCAATGTCATCCAGGTAGGCGGCACTGAACTCTTCCAGTCCAGCCAACACCTGGTTGACAAACCTCTGAAAGGTGGCAGGGGCATTCTTCATCCCAAAGGGCATAACCTGGAACTGGTAGTGCCCATCTGGTGTGGAGAATGCTGACCTCTCTCTTGCCCCATCAGTCAAGGTGATCTGCCAGTACCCAGATGTTAGATCAAACGTGCTGAGGTACCGGGCAGCCCCTAACCGATCGATGAGCTCATCAGCTCTAGGGATGGGGTGCGCGTCAGTCCTCGTAACTGAATTGAGCCCTCGGTAGTCCACACAGAACCGGAGTTCTGGCGTGGCACCCGGTGCGGCAGCCTTTGGGACCAAGACCACTGGGCTGGCCCAAGGACTGTTAGAGGACTCAATCACCCCTAACGCAAGCATCTTGGAGACCTCCTCCTTGATGCAAGCTCTCACCCTGTCAGTTACCCCGTAAGTTTTGTGCTTAACAGGAGGACTGTCTCCAGTGTCCACATCATGGATGCACCAATCAGTGACACTGGGAATCCAGGAGAACAGATCATAAAACTGTCCCAGCAACTGGTGACAGTCATTCTGTTGCTCAGGGGTCAGGGTGGAAGAGAGGTTCACACCATCCACTGACCCATCTCGCTCTGTCGCCGACAGGAGGTCAGGAAGAGGCTCAGTCTCCTCCTCCATTCCAGCATCTGTCGCTAAGAGCATGCCCACTTCAGACCTCTCCAAGTGGGGCTTCAGGCGGTTGACATGCAGGACCCGCAAGGGGTTCCTGGGAGACCGCAAGTCCACCAAGTAGGTAACAGGACTCTTGCGCTCCACCACCTCAAATGGTCCGGTCCACTTATCCTGGAGCGCACAAGGCTCCACGGGGGCCATGACCCACACTTTCTGACCAGGCTGAAGCTCTACCAGAGTGGCATTCTGGTCGTACCACCGCTTCATCTCCTCCTGTCTGGCTTCCAGATTCACCTCAGCGAGTTGCCTGAAACGCCTAGTCTGGTTCCTGAAGGCCAGCATGTAGCTATATACATCCTGGGGAGGTTTCCTGGGAGATTGCTCCCAGCCTTCCTTGACCAGACTCAGAGGTCCTCTCACTGGGTGACCATAGAGAAGCTCAAAGGGACTGAACCCTAGAGATTTCTGTGGCACCTCACGGTTTGCAAAGAGCAGGCATGGTAAGAGAACGTCCCACTTACGCCTCATAGGTTCCTCAAGACCCATAATCATGCCTTTTAGGGTCCGGTTGAATCTCTCAACCAACCCATTTCCTTGGGGGTGGTAAGGAGTGGTGAACTTGTAAGTTATCCCACACTCCTGCCACAGGGACTTCATATACTTGGAAATTAAGTTTGTACCTCAGTCAGACACTACCTCTCTAGGGAATCCCACTCGGGAGAAAATTCCCAACAGTGCCCGTCCCACCACAGGGGCCGTCACTGTCCTCAGAGGTATGGCTTCCGGGTACCGGGTGGCATGGTCCACCAAGACCAGGATGAACCTGTTGCCCATGGCTGTCTTGGGGTCCAGTGGCCCCACAATGTCAATACCCACCCGTTCAAAGGGGGTGCTGACCACAGGGAATGGCTGGAGAGGAGCCTTTTGCTTCCTCCCACTCTTTCCACTTGCCTGGCAAGTCTGACAGGTCCTCCAGTGAGTATCTGAACTCCTGCGCATTTGGGGCCAATAAAAGTGGGTGACAAGCCTCTCAAAGGTCTTGTCCTGCCCCAAATGTCCTGCTAACGGCACATCATGAGCCAGCCCCAGTAGGAAGGCTCTGAAGCACTGGGGTACCACCAGCACACGGGCTGACCCAGGCTCAGCAAACTTAGGCTCAGTATACAGGAGATCATTCTCCCAGTAGATCCAATGTGATCCAGACTGATCACCTGCTGCCTGGTCTGCAGCCTGCTGCCGCAAACCCACAAGAGAAGGGCACTTCTTCTGCTCCGCGCAGAACTCTTCCCTGGAGGGTCCTCTTTCCTGCTGCCAATGGGTCAGCTCAGGCAAGTCCCCCAGTTCAGCTACCTGTTCCCCTGTAGGCTCCAGGGCATCCCCCTCAGGGTCTACCTCCTCCTGGACCGTGGGAACTTCGGGGGCCGGTTTCCCGTGCCCCCTGCCTCTTCTCTTTAAGGCAGGCACCTGGGCCCCCTCTCAGGCTCCAGGTCCTCTTGAACACCCTTACCGGCTGCCATGGACCGGGTGGTCACACACGCCCAGTCAGGCAGACCCAACATCTCCAAATGAGCACTTCGCTCCACCTTAGCCCAAGGTGAGCTCTCCAAATCGTTCCCCAACAAACAGTCAACAGGCATGGCTGGCCTCACAACTACTTGAAGAGTACCAGAGACCCCTTCCCCACTCAAAGGGAACCTGAGCCACCTTGCAGTGGCTCTCTGTGTTGTCAGCGGCAACAACTGGGTAAAATGCATTGGGGACAACCTGCTCTTCAGACACCAGGTGACACTTGACAGCTGTCACACTGGCTCCTGTGTCTCGAAGAGCCTCCACTCTATGGCCATTGATGGTCACCCACTGCCTGTACTTCTTAGTGTTATCAGGCAGTTGGGTCCTGGGGACCACCTCACAGTCTCCTAAAGAGACAAGGGACATCTCTGCGGGACCCCACCCACCTTGGACACCCCTCTCCTCCCCTAGGGCTACACTCGCCATCTGCCGGGGTAGAGCACCAGTGGGTGCTGTCTTTCCAAACTGTGGGCACTGGGGATCAACCGACTTATGACCCACTTCACCACACTTGTAGCACCTCAGGGGTCCCCTGGGAACAGGCCTACCTATCGGGCCCCATGCTTCTTCTCAGGGGGAGGCTGGGAACCCTTCCCTTGGGGATTACTTTGGGGCCCTTTCTGGAACTCCCTCTGTTTACCCTTGTCCCCCCACTCTTCTGCTGGGGACCCTGCCCACTCTTGGCGGAGTCTCCCACGTGACCCTTGTGGACCCGGGTGCTCACCCAGCGGTCCGCCTCCTCAGCAAGCTTCCTAGGGTTAGTCACCCTGCTATCAATCAGGTACTGGCGTTACTCTGGAAAACAATTACTTGACAAGTGCTCCCATGCAATTAAATCAAAGAGCCCCTCAAAATCATTCACTTTGCTACCCTTCACCCAACCATCCAATGCTCTGCAAAAGAAAGTTACATACTCTACCCAGGTACCTGACTCCACCTTCTTGCAATTTCTAAACCTCTGTCTATACAATTCAGGAGTCAACCCATACCTGGACAGCAATGCATCTTTCATGTGGCTATAAGAATTATGGACTTCAGAAGGCAAGTCTAACAGTGTGTCCCGCCCCTCACTAAGGAACCGCCCCCACAACCCCGCTCCCCAATCCTTCTCAGGGACCCGGTGGGAAGACATGGCTACCTCATAGGCTTTAAACCACTGCCAAATATCATCATTCTAATAAAACTCTCTCACCACATCTATAGGAATATACACCCTTGCTTCCACAGGCATGGACGGTGTGTGCCACCAGAGGGAGTAATCTCTAAGCTTCTAGCTTTCAACTCCCTCAAACTTTTCTCATGCTCCAACTGCATTCTCTTTTCATCCAGGGCCAATCTCCTATTCTCTAACTCCAGTTGCCCACCCAACTTGAGCTTGGCAAGCTCCAATTCATGCATCCTGTTTTCCTTCCTGTCCGCCAACTCCTCTGGGGACAGGCCTTTGGCAGAAACACTGCTACCTACTGGGGAAGTTGCTCTCCTCCCCTCTGGACCCAATGGCCCCTCCAGCTGCTCATCTGCATTCTCAGCCCCTTCCTCATTCTCAGGGGTATTCCTTGCTTCAACCCAGGCCCTCAGCGCCATTTGGAACTCATCCTTCTTGGAGAGACCGGTCATAGCAACTTTAAATTTCCTGCAGAAGTGCTTTAGCTGTTTCACATTGTAGCATTCTAGTTTCTCCTCTTCCCAATCAAAATCAACAGATGCTATGGATTCTGCTTTATCCATGGTGGTTAAACTTGGCAGTTCTTGGCAAAAATAGAAAATCCCAGAAAAAACAATCTACCAAAAGTATGTGGTCGCGTTTTGGTCTGCACTCACTAGTAGTGTTCACCAATCACTGTACATGAGTCACAAATGCAAGTCCAGAATCCTCACCGCTGACCACCAATGTTAGATTTTGGGGTCTCTAGTTGGCAGAGGTAGGTACCTTTGACCAAATAGGGACCCTTGCGTCTAGTCAGGGTAAGGGGGTACACTCCTAAAATAACCCCTGCTCACCCCCTTGGTAGCTTGGCACGAGCAGGCAGGCTTATCTCAGAGGCAGTGTGTAAAGCATTTGTGAACACATACAGTAATCAAGTGACAACACTACAGAAGGACACCACACCAGTTGTATATTAAAAATAAGTATCTTTTATATAGATTTAACACAAGACCACAAACGACAAAAATCCACAATACTGTACTTCAAAAAATGGTAGAATTAGCTCAGTTCTCTTCAGATGGTAAATGCGACACTTTTAGTTCAATCTACCTTTGGATGCGTAACGCTATACAACGAAAGTGTTGCAGGGAAGGTGATGTGTCGGTTCCTTACACGCAAGAACGGTGATGCGTCGGGTCCCTACTGATGCGTAGGGGATGCGTCGGTTCTTCTCGGCGTGGGGAGGTGATGCGTCGGTTTCTTAATGCGCTTCCGTGGCGATGCGACCAGCAACGCCATGATGCGATGAAGATCTGGTGCAATGAAACAAAGATGGCATCTTCTTCTTGATGCGACACGATGCGTGCACACCCGATGGCCGTGGGGCGACTCAACGATTCTTCTGAGACGCGACAGGCCCTGCGACACGCTTCCCGGTGATGCGGCGGCGTCTGGTGCGATGTCGATCCTCTTCTCCGGCGATGCAAGACGCTTCGGCGATGCGACAGCGGCAGCGGCGACACCCTTCTTCAGCGATGCGACGACAGCGGCTGCGGTAGCGACACGCTTCTTCTTCATGAGTCACGCTTTCAGCTCCTTGCCACACGCAGTCCCTCAGAAGGCCCAACACAACAGCAGGCACTTCAAAAGAACTCTTGGGGAGCTGGTGGGTGAAGTCTGTTGTCCCTGAGACTTCAGCAGGAGGCAAGCTCTTTCTCAAGCCCTTGGAGATCTCTTACAAGTTGATGAAAGTACACACAAAGTTCCTTTCTTTGGCAGTCAGGCAACCACTGCAGGCCAATCCCCCAAACAGCACTCAGCTTAGGGATAGTCTCCTCCTCAGTTTCTCTGGTTCCTCTCCTCAGCAAAGGTTCTTCTTGTTTCCCAAAGTGATCTAAAGTTCTGGGGTCTGGGTCCCCTCTTTTATACTCATTTTCCCTTTGTTCTCTGAAGGCAGAGAGGCCTTTGCCTAGTCCAAACCAGTTCTGGTGAGTCCTGGAGCACTTTGTTGACAAGACGCCTTCTTTCCTTTCACAGTGTAGGCCAGGGACATCAGACGCACCACAGGAGGTGGAGCCAGCATTGTGGAGGGAAGGCACAGCCCTATTCAGGTCCCAGGTGCAACGCCTCCCACCCATCTCCATGCAGATCTCTCTATTCAGCCCTGTGCTGACTCACCCTGTCTCCTGGAATCCCCCAGCCCCTGTCACTCACAAACCAGACAAGGAATACACAACCTAGCAGAGGTAGGCTTGGATAGTTAGGCAAGAAAATACCCACTTTCTAAAAGTGGTATTTACAAACACAGAATGTTACAACCAACTTCACTAAAAGATGTATTTTATCATTCTGAGTTCAGACATACTAAATTCGTTTTTCTACCATGTCCCCTGGACTTGCCCAGTCAACATGGCAGTACCAGACTGCACACAGGCTTTGCAATGGCAGACCTGAGACACACTTTTACAGGCTGCTTCTGTGGGTGGCACAACCAGTGCTGCAAGCCCACCAGCAGTATTTGGTTTACAAGCCCTGGGCACACTCAGTGGACTGTACTAGGGTCTGACATGTAAACCAAACCAACCAACCAACCAATCATGGAATCACTAATCCGTACACCAATTTACCATAGGGAGCACTTGCACTGTGGCACTGAATAGCAGTGGCACAGTGCCCAAAGCATCTATAACCAGCAAAAACACATGAGGCAACAGCAAAAAATGGAAGGGAGACCCGCGCCAACAGTGCCAGGTTTAACAAAGCCAATATTCTGATTTGTTGGAGGGCTATGCTATTTTTTGCATTATCCATGCATCAAGCAGAGGATGAGCAAGTAGGACCAGGAGAGCTGGCTATATAAACTATTAGTCAGTAAGTATGCACAATATTGAAGTATTTCACAGGTTGAGATCTCACGTCGCTGTCTTGCAGGGGGCAAATTGAAAATCAAGTTCCCTGTCCCGGTCTTATCTAGCTGCTCCCATTGCAGACCTGGACAGTGCACTTGATTTTTCTATAAAGTATTCTGTCCTTGGTGCAGGCACAAACTCTGACATTAATGAAAGATAGGGCCACAGTTTGTAACTGCGAGTCCATCTTGCACTAAAGGTGACCAAACTATTTTTAAAGAGGGGAAAAAGCATTCACCTGTAGGTAATTGAAGTGAGTTGCTGCACCCAACTGCAGAGGGATGTCTCTGGGTCTGCCCTTACACCCTTGGAAGAGGCATCCTCGGGGGCGCAGTGACATTGCATCGCATCATGTGTGGAGCACAGTCAGTGCATCTCCTGAACATTTATTTGTAATTGTACCAAATCTATTATAAGCATATAAAGACAAATAACAGTGGTCCCATCTGGTTCACTCAAGTAAAAAAATGTACTAGATATGTGATCTGACAAGTGAAGGTACAATAGCCTACAAGGATCTGTCAAAACGGACACAATTCCAATAAGCCTGTATCAGAAATGTTAACAAATATGAGGTCCAAGCAACTACTGTATGACAACGAAAATGTATTATGCACATTCATGCCGTAAACACATTTAGGATACTAGAAATAAATAAAAGCATAAGTGGAAGTGTGCCCTGTTCCATGTAAAAACATGCAGATAGAATAAAAAAAAATCATATGCACATGTAACAAAGAAAATAGAAATACAATGCAATAGTTCATGTACTTCTAGTTCCATTTCAAATGTAGCATTGGTATAGCCTTAAAGTAGTCCTAATTGTTAGTATTCATGATGTCCAAAGTAAATTAATATGTTAACGTTTCAACACCTGGTGCGTCATTTAATGCAGGGTCTTCATCAGTACTGTTTCAAAGACAGCTGAGGGAGCCTCCCTTAATGGTAGCAGTAACACATGCCATATTTGACAGAATTTGACAATTGCATACTTTCCTCACCCCCAGATGCGAGCCTCTGCCATGCGTGCACTGCCTGCTTTCTTGACCCTCGTAGTCTATTGCACGGACTTCTATTGTGCCATGATGCTTGAAGCTCTTTGACTTCTCTACAATTGTGTAATACGCTAATATATTCATTTTCTTTGGACAGCATCCATACATCGAACTAGGGCTACAGGAAGGACTAGTTTCAGTCTATACCAATACCATAATGGGGGGATGCTTTGGTGATTCCTGGAACCAACATGCTTCCTCACCAAAGACAGCCTTTGGCTTGTACTAACTGAGCGCCTCTTCCTCGGTGGCACTCAAATAGTGAAGCTCGCTAAAGTCTATATTTTCCACTGTCCATGTCAGAAATAAGGGGGCTGTGCAAGGACAAAAGGCAGTTTCTCAACTTAATCAGACCGCATAACCATGCAGATAAAGTTACATGGGTGAAAATGTGCAAACGCAAGACTGGTACTGCAGAAGGGGGAGTGCAAGTGCCTGCAGCCCCATCTGTAATCTGGATGTCCCATGGAAACAGAGGAAAGAAGCATCAATGCCTGTTGTGACTTAGGGAACTTTAGTGATTCGGCACAGAATCGAGTTGCAGTAATCTAACTTAAAGACTTTGATTGCTCTAGCAATAACAGTTTGGAGAGTTCAAGTAAAAATGAATAACATTATCTTTCAAACAAGAAGTACTAGTGTAGAGATGCTCTAACGGTGTTAACATATTTATTCATTTACATGTCTGTGTCAAAAATAGCTGTGAAGGTCTTCACTTAATATACTAGGGTATTATGTTCCAATTATAGAACAAACATGAGTCTCAACTGAAATGACCATCTTTTGCATGGAGTACCCCCAAATGTTTGCCTTAACAGTTTTTGCTGGCTGTAGAACTCTGCACACTTTATCTATGTGGGTAAGTGGTGAAGTGCATGTGTTACCCCTTTTAACATGATGAAATTGACACAACCCTAATTGCCATATTTTAGTTACCTATACGTCTCTAGTATATGGTATAAAGTGTACCCAGGGCCTGTAAATTTAATGTCCGTAGTGGGCGCTGCACCCATTGTGCCACTCACTTTAGTGACAGTGCAAATATTACTGCATGTCTACCATTTGTGGCCTGAAGTGGTTTTAAAATTTCAAATTCAACCTGTAAAATAACCCCTTTTGACAGGCCAGAACCTTCCTTTTAAATATTAATGTCACCCCTAAATAGGCCTTACTGCCCATGAGGCAGGGAGCATGGTATTTAAAAGTAGGACATGTAAAAGTTTAATGTTAAACATGTCCTTATAGTTGCAAAACGCAAAACACTATTTTCACTGTAGCAGGATGGGCTGCATCAAAGGAAAGCATTGGGGTGCATTATTAAACGTGTTGATGTAATAGCTGGTTAGGATGTAGATACAAATTTCATTTTTTGACTTTTTGAAATATTTTTTACAAACCCAATCAACTGGTGATGTCAGATTGGTAACAATATTTTGAAAAGGGAACTTTTAGAAAGCTACCTTTTCACAACCCTGAATTTTTACTGGGCACAGTACACCCCAGCTCCTTTGGTTAGGACCAGGTCTGTTCTCCTACCCTATGGGATTTCTATGTGAATGGGGATTTGAGAACCAATGGGGAGGTAGGAGAGAAATATGCATTGCCTCGGTGTGATGTGGACAAGATAGGCCAGGCACTACATTGGGCCAGGCGACCCCCCCCCACCCACTTAGCCATGCAAACAGAGGAAACACCCATAAAAACTTTATATCTTTGCACCGCTGAGGCATATTGTGGCACTATTGATATATTCATGCCCTCACGCCATTGAAGAAACATGCCTATGTAAGGCTTTGGGAGAGGAGCTCGACACAGAACTCACAGATGACGCTTGGGGAACTATTTGGCAATGGACCTCCAAGTCCTCTATTTGTCTTTGATACAAAGAAAACTCCTACAATATCCTAACACATTGGTACCTTACACCGGTACATAACCATAAAATGTTTGGGGGTTCAGACCGATGTTGGAAGTGTTGTGAGGAAAGGGGAACGTTCCTCCATTCTTGGTGGACCTGCCCAGTAATACAAGCATTTTGGGACATGATCCTCACTACTATACACTCCATCGCTAGCGCTAAATTGCCACATGACCCACTCTTAGTTTTGCTGGGTGACCAGGGAGCGGATATACTTATCCCCACTATGATCCCACAGGGGAAACTCTTCTCCCATCTCCTTTTAGCTGCACGTTTGAGTATTATCAGATGTGGAAGCAACCACAGGCACCCTCGATTAACATGTGGTGGGGAAAGATATGGACTATCAATGCAATGGAAAAACTCACAGCCATACTCAGAGACAGAGTAGGTAAGTTTGATGTAATATGGCGCCCATTTACTACATACAAAAAGACACAACAGAAATCAGGAGAACTCCATCTTACAATGTCTAAGATGCTAAAGGCATCGGATATGTGGGTGATGACCCCCTCAGACTCGGTGAGTGATCCACCCTCAGATAATAATATATGATTTCTCTTCTTTTTTTTCACCATTGCGAGCATTTGGTTGGGAGTGGGAAGTGGGGCCCCTCAATTTCAGGGTATAGCTGATGTCTTGTTGTTGTCAGCTGCAGTGCTTCTCACAGCTCACTTGCTTTCCAATAATTTTCACAAAGAAAGTCATGAGTTTGTCCTGTTTCTTATTGCAAAATGCTAAATAATGTTACCTTTTCCCTGCCTTAAGTCTCTAGATACCCATTTACATGAACATGTATATAACCTGGCAGCTGAATAGCTCCCTTGATGAAGTTTCAACTTGCTCTCAAAGCGGAGACAAAATCCTTGGGTGTGGGGACGTGTTGTTTTTCCCTTGACATTATGTTCTTTGGGCTGCATCCCGTAACTTGATTAACTTCAAAGAGGCCTACGCTGTCACTGGCAGGTGCAACTAGAATCTAGGCCTGATCCTTCCTAATGTCCCCCCAGTCAGACTTCCTGAGCTGGTGCAGTAAGATTTGCAAATCCCCTCTTTAGTACCCTCCAACACACCTCAAAGGACAGGGAATGCTTATCTTAAGGTCTGAATCCTAATATTGTGCATTACAGTAATGACAATCCTTGTCGGTCTCCATCTGATGACCTTTAAAATAGCAGACAGATACTGGCAAACACCGGGAGCAGGAGAGGTGGTGGGTAGAAACAGTCATAGAAATGATGGTATAGTAACATAAGAAGTCAACTTACACATTGGGGTGGGAGATAGGTGAAGCCTCACACAGAGAAGCTAGATTTTGACACTGATCCTGGTATTCGAGTGCTAAGAAAAGGATGTGGTACACAAATGATAACGATGGCAGGAGCATAACTATAGGAGGTGGATAAAAAGCACATAAACCAAAGAGTATGGGAATGGGGGAATGAGGGGGTATAGACACAAGTAGTGAGGCAGGAGAAATGATCACCAATTCCAATGGAATATGGGATAGTCAGACACATGTAGTATGTAGGGAAAGACACAGGCAATGAGAAACAAAGTTGAAGGAATGGAAGGTGTACAAACAGCATCAGTGGGGGATGTAGGGTATATCTAGTCTATTTTGGATATAATAGACAAGGATATGGACTGGATGTATAACTCATCAGTTCCAGGTTCCCGAGCACTCCAGCCATCAAATTCTTTATTCGGCTCTAACGAGTCATAAAAGTCATTTCATAAAATACACAGTACAAATAATACACCATAAAAACTGCAGATAAGATCCTTTAAACAATATGATAGCACCACGATACGGAAAATTTTCAATATTTAGATCGTAGGCTCAGGGAACTTAAGATGCAATTTAAAACAGCAATAATAACAGTTTTATTTCCCAGGCACTGCAAGTAAGAAAATGCTGCTATGTGGGATCTTGAGTCCAAAGCACGCAATGTGGGGCGCAGGAACTGCCTTTTTTGATGTAGATAAAATGTGCAAAATAATGTAAAGTGCTCTGTTCAGCAGGGATCTCACAATGACAGAGAGGTAAAGATGAAGACCAAGTACCTTTGGAGGGGTAACCCACCAGAAAGTGTATGGTTTATAGTCGAAACCTTGTGAGTAGAACCTTCTGTCTTTCATCTACAATAAACTGTAAGTAAAGTGCTGGGCGTAATAGTGGGGCCTGAAGGTTAACTCCGCACTCTTCCTGGCTATTGCCCTGCCGTGCTTTTTGCGCACATTGATAAAAAAGATTTTTTATGTGTGCTGAGGAAACGTTTGATAAACAAGCGGGCTATGATAAAAATCAGAGGTCCAGTTCCACATTTCACCATTCACCGAGTGCAGCGGGAGAGCAGAGAGCAGAGAGCAGTGAGCAGGGAGCAGGAGAGCGGGCTGAGAACGCCACAGCCGCCAAGCCCAGCCTCAGCTTCAGTTCCGGGTTGTCTCGGTTTGGGTTGTGATCCCTCTTACCAGCCCAGCAAGTAACCTTGCCGCAGGTGGAGTGCGGGACGAGCACAGCTGTGTGCGGCTGTGTGTGGCTAAGCCTCAAGGGTTCTCCTGATACTCCTGATACTTGCCGGCCTACAGCTTCCCTGCATTGTGCTGCAGTTGTTCATCCTCCACCATCCTCCATCCTTGAGTGACAATTGGACCACCGGGCCTGGCAGATCCCCCCCTACCATCGCGCTGGGAGACACAGCCAGGAGTATTGCTTTTCTCCATCCAGTAACACAGTGAGTGACAGGAGAGCGTGTTGTTGTACGAGTAAGTGTGAGTGCAGCTCTCCATTAGAGAGGCTGCCAAGTGAGAGCTCGGTGACTCCGCAGAGGCGGCCCGGCCAGGTCCGGGTGCGGCTTGCGGGTCGCCTGACAGCCCCGCTCACCTTCTCGCCCCTCTACTGACCTTTAATCCTCAATCCTCAAGCCTCAATCTTCAATCCCCAAACCCTCCTACATCTCTACAACTCGTAAATTGTGTCTTCCCGCTACTGGCCAAGCATTCGCAAGCTTTCCTTGGCAATAACTAACTCTGCCAGCATCATAACAGGATAGCTCTAGTTGGTAAAATCCTGCTAAAAGCACCTCGAGGTTCAAACCGAGGAAGCATAGTCCAACACTGTCACACTGTTAACTGTTGTGTGGCGGCTTTTCAGGAGCTTGCACAGGAGCGGAGGGGAGGCTAAGTAGGGGCCAAAAAGCATGAGAGCGCGGCCACCACTAGTGGTGGCCGCGGAGTGTAGTGCCCAGGAGCCCCGCCGATGCGGCCCAACTAGGTTGGGTGTGGCTTGCGGTGCCCAGCGTGCCCTGCTCTCGCGCCCCCCCTGCCACTCCATCGCCCCCTCACTGCTACATCTGCCCCTTGCAGCAACTAGCCCATTATCAGCGGCACCTTCCTTCCAGCTCATCTGCACACCTGCATACCCTCCAATCCGCTACTATAACATTACACTGCCCTCTTCCTGCCGCTTTCAATAAAGATACCCAATTAAGATACCCAAGGCACCAAAGCTACCCAAGCCAGCCGAGCCGAGCTAGCAGTCAGCAAGCAAGCGGCTGGCATTCTCCCCCTTTGGTTGCCTTACATCGAAGCCCTTGGTAGGAGCTGTGCATTGAGCTTTCAGCTGAAGACCTGCCACAGGCCTGGCCGCAGCCTTGGTCAAGAAGGGCCACATAGGCTCATAAGAGGACAGAAGTGAGCCCCCGTTACGTTCAGTCATTGCTTGCCTGCTTGTCCACCCGCCGGTCCATCTGCTAATTTTCCGTCCTAATTAATGACACCAACTAACACACTGGATAGCAGGGAAGTCACTGAGAGTGGCTTTGGAAAAGGAAGCACACCCGGACACACAGTGCACGACCTCCGGACCCAGAGCTGGAAATTGATCTACAAATTAAAGTACAAATTAAAGTATAAATTACCTTACAAATTAGAGGACAGGGCAGCGAAAGGCAAATACAATCCCAACCATAAACATCCTCGTACACAGCAAGAGAGGCAAATAAGAAAGAACAAGCTAAATATCAATATGAGCAAACTTACCAGTGCAGGCAATAGAACAAAGCCGGCAACAAGGAAGCAAGCACGGTTGGCGTCCACTCCACTGCTGCACTCATCAAATTCAACCCCCAAAATTGACACTAAGTCAATCTGCAAATATTTCTTCCCAATTACGCCTCAACAGGATATACTGGGAAAGAACAAGTTATACAGCAAGGCATTAATACACCCAACGCTACAAGCCAAAAGGCGCATGAGTCAGAGTCAGAGCCAGGAAACGATACAGGAAACGAGTATCCAGGGCAGCGGGAAACCGACTGACGTGACATTGTACCTCTCTGGGAACATCAACGCAGACTCAAACCCACATTGGGATAAGGTGGAAGAAGAGCCTGGGCACGGAGATACGGAAGCGTTTGAAACCTCAACACTACCCGAGCATCCAGCACCCCAGGAGGAGATGCAGGTTGCATCGGGCCAGACTCAGTGCCAGGAAAAAACCCAAGAAATACAAGGGCAAGGAGACCCAGAAGTCCTTGAAATATCATCAGCATCAGAGTACTCGGAACCCCAGGGAAAGAGGCACGACGTATCAGGCATGAGAACTCAAGAAATTTTAGAAATATCTTCCACTCAAGAATCAACAAACAAAGGCAAAGACAACCATTACACGCACGGGGAGCTCACGACGGACGCACAGGCAGAAAGCAGAAACAACCCGCATGTTCTGCCCCCGTCCCCTTCCCACTCACGGAGCTTATCAGCAATCAAAATTTTCACCTTTAACCAAAGCCTACCCTCGACGGAGGAGGAACGGAGAGAAAATAGCCTCTCGGAAGAACAGAATCTCCTCCACTGCACCGCCGAAACAAAGTGCACACCCCAGATGGGATGTCACAATCAAAATTCTTTATTGTCTTCAATTAACTCCACCTTAACAACGGCTATCAATGCGCTCACCTGGCAAACGCAAAAACTGGAAATACAAATGGATACCATGCAGGCAATTGCGATAGCCATGATTAACATCAAAGCTAAAATCGACACCCTAACTGGAAAACTGGATTTGCTGAGGTCATTACCACCCGCCAGGTGTTTGTGCTTACCGATAGTGGAGAAGCTTAGTTCACTACCAGAAGTTTTAACCTCTATTATCACAGAACTTAAGCAAAGACATCAGACCATCACAGTCCAGCCTCACCAAAGAACCCCTGAAAGAACACTAAAGGACGCAAATGGAAATAACGACCCAGCAAGTGCGGCAAGCGCCCTCAATGTGCCTCCACAAACAGCAACGAGGGATGTGAACCCCTGTGTGGGCAATACATGCCCAGTAGAAAAGATCACCGAGGATAATAAAATTCAAGTTGGCATACCCATCCTGTGCATGGATACACCTCCATCATCTTCACAACTGGTAGCAGTGACGCACCAAAGCACATCTGAATAAGAGGAAATCCGGCATAGGTGAAACCTTGCACAGTAATGTCGGCGGAACAACCAATTTGGAATTCACCACAGAACCCCCCAAAACACTATCACGGAGTGCAAAGAAACGCTTGAAAAAACAAGCTAAAACCAACAAACAACGGAGTCGGATAAAGGAAATACAGCTGGGCCTGAGAGAACCAGTTGGCCCTCATACCCAAAAAATACACGCAAAAAAGGTCCTCATAATAAAGAACGCGGAGCAACAGAAACTTTACCCGATTTTTCAAAAGGAAAGCTGTAGCACTAGGCCAGAAAATGGCCAGCCAAATAATACAACAAAACCCAAAATATCTACAAAACCACACACCAATGAGGGACTGTCAGACAAGATGCAAGAGTGGATCCATCACGTGCCGGAAGTGCCATTACAAACAGTCAGCACAGGAACCTCTCCTATGAAGCAGTATCAAGAAAGTAACAAACAGGAAACCCGGCCCCATGCTACGGACAGAGAAATGCCAGCCCCCCCACTACCGAACCAAAATGTCCTCCGGGGGATCAAAGAAACCCACAAAGATATCAGAGCGACCATAACAAATGCACAAGAACTGGCCATATATTCAACCGATGAATGCCAAAGGACACAAGGGCAAATGAAAGAAGAGAATAACATCATAATCTTCACTCCCGAATACACCTCACGGGGAAGCGCCGATATTCTAAATAGGTCCAATATATTACAAATATTTCAACATATTCCTGAGCTTTCCTCGATTGTGACCGGGGACCTGATCCAAGTACAATTCAAGATATTAGGCAACAATGAAACAAAAGAGTCGTCAATACTAAAATGGAAAAATGACTCCATACCACAAAAAATCATGACAGAAAAAGATCTCTTTGCGAATTGGGGGATCAAGGTTCACATTCCTATAGAGGAAAAATACCCGTTTATGCTAAAAGTTGGCACTAACATCAAAAATACAGAGAGCGCACGAAAGTCCTGTCTAAAAGGAATAAAGTACGTTGCTCGCACTTTAGCTTTCCCCAACTTAAGAATACATTTTTCACCTAATTCCACTCAAACAAGGCGTACGTACACAGAAAGTGTAAAAATGGATCTCGAAAGAAACCACAAGGAAGGAATATCAATAACCCGACCACCGCTAAGAACAAATTGCTCCTAGCAAACAAAGAAATGATGCTTACAGCTCTGGACTGAGGGACAATGTGAAAGTAATTTCATGGAATGTGTATGGGTTAAAAACCACATTACAGAACACGGAATCAGTTGACTTTCTACAGTCTGGGGATCTGCTATGTCTCCAAGAACCTTGGCTGCTAACCTCAGCGGCCATTCCAGGCTTCACGGAATTCCAGCAGCCGGCAAAAAAGCACAATATATTTGGAAGACCATCGGGGGGCCTATCAATATACACACGAATCAGCAGTAACATAAAAACTACACCCCTACTCAACACGGACATGGCTCAAGCTACTCTTTTGCAAGGCTTTAAATTGAACGGCTGCCCAATAAAGATTGTACTGGTGAACATCTACTTTAATAGTAATGAATCATCAAGACCCATTGTCATGAGGGCTCTAGTGGACATACTGGAAGAGCTACCAAGCAATCAGCCAAACTGTGGGATTATAATCGCCGGGGATTTTAACACTCGAAACCTAGGGACTGCACCGAATGACGCCCTGCCGATGGACATGGCTGGAAAGCTAATGAATACATTTTTAAATACATACAGACTAAAACCAATACAAATCTTCAATCCCCCCAAGGCTGTCTCGAACATAGAACTACAGGGGGAAATCAAAACCACGATCGACTACATCTTCGTGTGTAATCGCTTGCATGGACAAGTGTCAGAATCTCAGAAACCCATGTTCCAGTCGAGTGACCATCTCCCACTGGCCATAGTCTTTGCATTACAAATGGCCAGGCAACCGCTCATTGCCATAGTGGGTCACACTAAGGGGGAGGAAATTCACACTTTACTGAAGAGAATAAAATGGAATACAATAGATACAACAGGCTTACGTAAGTGGAAAAGCATCTGGCCCAGACTCTCCCATGAATTTATAGCAGGCAATGTTTGCGAAAATTGGATTAAACTGGCAACAGAGGCGTACGAACTTCTGATATGCAGACAAACAAACCACCGGCGAGCTGCAGGAGAAAGGATCTGTTGCCAACCACAACCCCGGTGCGCAAAAGTGGGGCTAAGCAAGCGGGACCTGAGATCAGCCATCCGCACCCACAAGCGAGAGGGAAAGGACAAAACATTCCAAAACCAACTCTTAGCTAGGAAAATGCATAGGAAAAACATATGGGATAGCAAAAGACAGCAGCAAGACTCCCAATGGTTGCACATTCATAGCCTGCTGACCCCAACAAACAGGCAGAATTTTGGTCATTCATTAATAGGCTCTCAGGGCACGGCCACGATAGGCGCTACGTGGTTTCCAGCTACTCATGGATTGCCCATGTGGCTACATTGTACTGTCGCGCGCCGAGCCAGGCTCAACCGTATCAGCAACATCTTTATAGCACCGATGATTTGCGATATACTCTCCCTCCATCCATCGAAGATACAGTCGCACAGCCGGTAACAGGGAAGCTTTCGTATTACGAAGAAACATCAGCGCACCAGGTCGAAGCGAACCGTGTCACACTAATTCTAAAAAACATCAGAAAGGATGGGGCACCGGGTCCCAACGGCTTACCAGGACATCTCTTCAAAGAAGACTGTAATTTCTGGGGTACCATACTTACGCCACTTTATCAGTATTGCTTGACCAACTCAACAGTCCCGGAAACTTGGAAAGGATCTTTGCTGCAACCCATTCACAAAAAGGGAGACACCGGGGACCCAGCGAATTACAGGCTGATTGCTCTCCTGGACATCGAGGCAAAAGGATATGCAAGCCTCCTTCTGCATGATTTGCAGGAATGGACCGATGATAACGAAATCCTACCAATCCGGTTTCAGGCCTGGAGCATCAACAATGGATAACATCTTAGCTCTCGCTTACTTAGCAGAACAATCGACTCAGAAAAAGCAGCTTCCACTTTTTGCATGCTTTGTGGATTACTCCGCGGCATTTGATGGCGTTAGCCGGAGCTTGCTGTGGCAGAAATTGCAAAACTGGGGGGTACCACCAATACTGCTAAGAGCAATAATCAGTCTCTACACCGGAACCTGGGTACGGGTGAAACTCACGACGAACGCTGCCACTAAAAAGATCCCAACAGATCGAGGGCTGAAACAAGGCTGTGTAATGGCGCCCCTCCTTTTTAATTTATACACGGCGGACCTCGGCAACACGTTATCCAAGGCTAATCTTCTATCTCCTAAAATTGGCTCAACCAGATTATTTTTAATGCAGTACGCGGACGATATGGTGTTACTGGACCACACCAAAACAGGTATGCAACGATTACTGGCAGCACTAAATAAGTACAACAACATTAATGACTTAAGGGCAAATGCGGGAAAGACGAAGGTAGTAATATTTGGGAAGTACGCCAACAAACTCAGACAACATTGGAGACTGGGCACCTTGAAAATAGCAACAACGACCAAATACAACTACCTGGGGGTTTGGCTCACGAGTAATGGGAAACCCACGGCACACATTGCTTCTACTGAAACAAAAGCTAAGGCAGTGACGTATGCCCTATGCAAACTGAATTCTAAACTAAGCGGCCCATCCACTAAACCCATCAGAAAGGTCATATGCGCCAAGCTGCTACCCTCACTCATATATGGGCAACTAGCATTTCCGGCGGCTCTTAGTAACATCTTGGAACAAGCCAACTGTCGGGCATTTAAGCGAATTTTCCAAATACCGACACATGCCCGGAATGCACTGGTCCGATTGGAATTTGGGCTAAACAAACAGACTTATGAGCATTGGGCCTCAATCGAGCGGTTCTATCGAGGGGCATGTGCGGCCCCTCCACACTCAATGAAAGCAATTTTAAAAACAATTTTTGAGAAAGGAAATAACTCGTGGTCCAAAGGTCTGCACACCGCCTGCACTGAATTGCACCTTGACATGTCCAACTGGCAGGATTTTATTTATCAGCCCAGTACCCTAAAATCAATCCTAAAAAAAACAAGTTAGACTACTCTCTAAGGAAGAGGATATGAAGGAACTGAAGCACTCCAGCAGCAATATCAGGATACTTGCTACCTCCTACGAAGACCGCCTAAGGCAGCCCTATCTTAATGCCGCTTTAAACAAGTCAATTCTAAAGCAAATTTTAGCAGTGAGACTCATGGTCCTGCCAATAAAAGACATTAATATGCGCTGGAAATCTTTAGAGGTGGTCAGTACCTGCCGACTCTGTCAACAGCACGAGGAATCCATGGCTCACTTTGTTTGCATATGCCACTGTTTGGCACAGGCACGTCACACTTTACTAAAACCATTGTTTTTAAAATATGGAATACGCACTTGTCAAGATGCAATGAAACTTCTTTTTAATTTGGACACTCCAATGGAACTGGCAAGACTTGCGAAATTTGCACATAAGGTGAAAGAACTTTTAGGCAACGCCTCGCACATCGCACTTTATTGAAATTTCTGTGGCTGAAGTATCGAACGTGTATCTACACATTCGCCACAAAATCTTTCTTGTTTCCATATAGATGAGCGAAAATTTGCACTTTAGTGAAAAACTCTAAGTCATTGACTTAATCAGGGATTAGAACTAATTGAAAGCACTGACAGTTGACCAATTGCACTTCTTTTATTCATTTTTAACGTCAAATGCAATATTTTAGATCTATTTTTTTTCATGTATTTAGAATGGCATACATTAATGGTTAAATACGCACCTACTATAACTAAAGTAATTAAGTGCTGGAATATCTTTGCTTGTTCTTCATTGTAACAATTTTAATTAATTGAAACAATAAAAACGTATTCATTCATTAAAAAAAAAAAAAAAAAAACCCATAAAAATCTGGGATGCCCAGACTTTTGAATCGCTTTTTAACAGATTTAAGCCAAGGGATGTCTAAGCAATTGTCCAGCTTCATACAATCTGAGAGCACTGATCTACATAATTGGGCTTCTGGGTTTTTCCAAATACGCTGCCACAGTAAGAGAGGTTGTACTTTAATATAGTCCTCCAGGTAATTTCGCCCTACCTCCTTGTGGCAAAATGATGTTGGGGTGGATTGTGGGATAGCCAGGAGTCTTAAACTTATTCTGTACTGTCTGGAGGGTTTTACAATTTACATGTCCCCAGATACCTGCCCCATATGTTGCAACCAATAGACATTTGCTTTTAAAAATACATAGCAGCTCACTTGTGGGTTTAGGTCCCAGCCTTTTTGCAAATCTAAAAACTGCATCAATTGCCCTTTGAAATTGTAAACCTCTGACATTCAATAAAAACCTCAAATTAAAATCAGTATCAATAGGAACGCCCAGGTAAGTGAAGCACTCACTTTTTTAAATAGCCTGATTGGAGGTGTCAGGAGGAGCCTACCTGGTGGATCTCAAGACACATAGAAACCCCTTAATGGTGTTCCATATAAACCACCTCAAACCCAAATTTGAGAAGTCTGAAGTCAAAATGCTCCTGGTGACAGATGAAGGGTTAGAAGAGGAGAGCGATCCTCCTCCTGAACTCCTGTCTCCCAAAGAGCACGATGGGTCAGTAGAAGGTATTAACCTCTCCCCTACTCTGACCCCAGAACAGCAGATTCACTGTTACTAGGTTTGGAGTAGTTTTCCTCTCTGTTCTCCCTCACACTTGGGCTTATACATTTAGATACCCCTGATAATGATAAAGGGGACAGTATGCCTGTCAAAAACAAAATGTACAGTTTGTCAGATAAGGTGAGGGCCCGTATCAAGGAGGAGGTCTCCAAGATGCTACAGTTTGGGGAATTGAGCCCTCCAGTAGTCCCTGGTCCAGCCCTGTGGTGCTGGTACCTAAGGCTGCCCCATCGGACACCACTTCAGGTTATGCGTGGACTACCAAGGACTCAACTCTGTCATGAAGACTGATGCACACCCTATCCCCCAAGCTGATGAGGTCATAGACAGGCTGGATGCTGTCACGTTTCCCAGTACTTTTGATCTTAAATCAGGGTTCTGGCAGATTGCTCTGACTGAGGGAGCAAAAGAGAGGTCTGCATTCTCGACACCAGAGGACCACTTCCAGTTTGGAGTGAAGCCCTTTGGCTTGAAGTATACCCCTGCCAAGTTTCAAAGGTTGGTTGACAGGGTCCTAGCTGGGAAGGAGAAATTCTGTGCCTTCTACCTGGATGAGATAGCTGTCTTCAGCTCCAGCTGGGAGGAACACCTGAACCATCTCCAGGAGGTGCTCCAGGCCCTGCAGCAAGCAGGCATGACTGTCAAGGCTAGTAAGTGCCAGATTGGGAAGGATACCGTGGTATATCTAGGTCACATGATGGAAAGGGGCAGGGTGCAGCCCTTTCAGGCCAAGATTGAGACTATCCTGGCCTGGCCTGGCAACCCCGCAAAGCTCAGACTGAGGTGGGGGGCCTTCCTGGGCCTCACGGGATACTATAGGAGGGTTGTTAGGGGGTATGGTACCATTGTTGCTGCCTTAACTAAACTGACTTCTAAGTAGGGGTGGGCAGTGAACTCTAATCCGCCAGTGCAGTTTGCGTAGTTTTGCCCAATCTGTGCTCTGCTTTGGGCGCAGAGTTAGGCAAAACTCCTTCCACCGCCATGTAGTGGAGTTACCAGCACCCAGCCCCACTACAGAGTACTTGTGAATCCTGAATAACATATATGGGAACTACAATTCTGTTCATGTAATCACTGTGCAATCCAAAAACACCATTCACTCTGTGCGTCACATCCCAGATACACCGCACAGATGTAATACCCCACTAACAGAGCACACCACCCACCATGCAGGGAAGAGGGTAAAAGCGCATCCCTGAGCCCCATCAAATCCAAGCATGGCTGCAGCCCCTGGTAGCTTGGAAGTGAAAGGGAGTTGCAAAGACCTGCCTCCCTGTCCTCTTGCCTCCGGATGTTTTACGAGTGCTTCCTATGGAAAGGATTATCCGACACTGATGAAGAGTGTAAACTAAACCCTTCCGCACTCCATGATTGACCGCCGCAGCCCTATTGGCTGCTAACATCACTGACGTCACATTGAGAGGATGGGCACGGCCTCGCATCAGCCCAGCTGCACCGAAGTGCATGCTGTCCTCAATGCCAGCCATGGAGCCTCGCACGGTTGTGCTACTGTTCTGCCTGCTCACTCCCACCCAGGATCTCAGCCCGGATCGGGGATGCTCGACCCCTGCTACTGGGAGTGGGATGGGGTGCTGCACAGGGTGGACTGCTGCTCGACCTTGGACTCTCTGTGCTACCCCACAACCTGAGCGCTATCACCACTCACCAGCTATCTGTAAGTATGCATGTTTATTAACCTGCATTATGACAGTCCTTTCAGCATGTGCACCCCCTTACATCTCTCCCCACCTCTGCGGCATGGGTGCACATTGGCACAGAGGACAGGGTGTAAGATATTTTACAGGGTAATGCCGTGGGCTCGTGGGAACAACCAGAGGCTCTGAGTGTAAAACCTCCATGGTACGTGGAGCGGAACTCCGTGTACTCAGTCAGAGGTTTTTGGTCACTCTGTGAAATTCCGCGGAGTGAACCTACGTGAACTCCGCCCAAGCCTACTTCTAAGAAGCATCCCAGAATGGTGATCAGGACAGAGGTGTGACAAAAGAAATTTGGCACCTTCAAGAAGGCTATGTTTAGAGCACCTGTGCTGAAGGCTCCTGACTTCTCTAAAGTGTTTATTGTGCAGTCAGGCACTTCAGAGCATGGTATAGGGGCTGTCTGAGTACAGCTAAATTGGAAGGGCTTATACCAACCAGTAGCCTTCATTAGCAGGAGGTTACTTCCCCAGGAACAGAGGTCGAGTGTGATTGAAAGGAGGATTGCTGTGGTCTGGGCACTGAAGAAGCTGAAACCATACCTGTTTGGAACTCACTTCCAAATTCAAACAGACCACAGGCTCCTCAGATGGTTTATGCAAATGAGGTTTGAAAATCACAAACTGTTGAGGTGGTCCATCTTCCTATAGGGAGTGGACTTTATGGTGGAACACCATCCTAGGTCAGACAATGCCAGTGCTGATGGTCTATCCAGGTTCTTCTGCCTTAGTGATGAGAACTCCCAAGAAGTTGGGTAGTTCTCCCAACTTTCAGCTGGGGGGACACATCAGCCTTACCGTGGATGTCCCCCAAATGTTTTGCCTTCCTCCTCTATTTTTGTGATCTAGTTTTTTTCTGGCCTTGTGCACTTAACCACTGCTAACCCATGCAAAAGTGCCTGTGCTCATTCCTTAAAACATAGTAATATTAGCTTACATTCAATTGCTATATTTAATGTACTTATTAGTCCCTAGTAAAGTGATCTACATGTACCCAGGACCTGTAAATTAAATGCTACTAGTGGGCCTCAAGCACTGGTTGTGCCACCCACTTACGTAGCCTTGCAACCCTGTATCAGGCCTGCTATTTCAGGCAGCCTGTGTGTGTAGTTTTAAACTGCCATATTGACCTGGCAAAATAAACCTTTTGCCAGTCCCAAAACTTCCTTTTTATTACATATGTCTGCCCTAGGGAAGGCCCTGGACAGCCCACAGGGCTGGGTGCAATGTATTTAAAAAAAATGGACATCTACTTTTAAGTTTTACATATCCTAGTAGGGTAAAACACTTACATTTCGTTTCTCACTGCTGCAAGGCCTACCTCTCCCAAGGGATAAGTTTGGAGTTACCTTATCATATTTTTTTCTTCGCGGTTTTATATAGCGCATACTCGACCAGAAGGTATCAGAGTGCTTTACATGAGCACCAGTTGCGTTTCAGGTGGACCATTTAATAAGCTGTAACTTTAAATTCCAAATTGGAAAAGGTAACCACTTCATATTTGGTGTCTTTGGAATTCCAATGAAACATCCTCTCTTATAGTAAAGTTGGAATTTAAATGACAATTTTGAAAATGCCACATTTTAGGCTCGAAATGCATTGGGTACAGAGTGATGAGCCTACTTTGCTGTATGTTCCACTTATTGACTGTACGTGTTGCTGTGAAAAGCCTGGACGGGCACGCAGTATGCATACGAAGAAGTTATAATAAGGACAAAAGGTGGAATTACGCTGTCTCCGCAGTGAATGAATTAATTTTGAAGAGTGAAAAAAGGAATTGGATAACAATTGGTATACTATGGTGAAAATGGATTAAACAATATCATTTGGTTGAGTGAGAGGGATGTTTTTCCCACATCGCAGTGCGACGGATGGGACGCGAGAACGTGTCCTGAGGTATATATACTGTTAGAAAGTTGGCATTTTCCTGCCTTAGTCATTTAGTGCCTCCAATCTGTCTCTGGGTCATATGACTGGGTCTAGCTGACACCTGGGCTTTGTGCATTCCTCCTAGACAGCCGCACACAATAGAGAGCTTAGCAGTGTCTGGATGGGTCATCCCTGGCAGGATGGGAGGGTGAGCTTGTCACAGCCGACTTACACTTGAATAGGCAGTGTCCTGCCTCCACACAGAGGGCTGCCTATCCCCTGTAGTTATTCTGGAGCCAGAATAGGGGAAACAGGAAGCCTTTGCGCTTCAAAAGGACACCTCAAGTTTCTCCCACTTCAAAGGAGGCACCTGGTATAAATATTGGACCTCAGACACCAACTCTTCAGTACTCTTCTGGACCTGTGAAAGACTCTGCCAGGAAGGACTGCTTTGCTGCTGCAAGGGCAGCCTCTCTGCTGGACTGGTGCCCTGAAGGACTGCCTGCCCTGCTGTGCTGACTTGCTGACCTGCTGCCCTCCTGCCTGGGTGAGAAGAACTAGACCTGCAAACCTGTACCTAGGATCACCAGAGTGACTCCAAGGGTCAAGTCTTTTGTAACCTGCACCTGGACTATGCAAATGTGAGTCCTACCCTGCCAAGTGGTACCCCCCCAGTCCTGGACCCTTGAAAGTGGGTCTGAAGGTGCTGTGCCAGCCCATTAGTGGATCCAGCAGAACCGACGCATCCCCTCCACTGTGAGGCAAAAACCAGAGCAGAACTAACGCATCACCTATGCTGTGTGGGCTTCTCCTGGCATGAGGGCTCCCCTTTACAGCCTCGCAGATCATCGCAACCAGCACATCTCCTCTGCTGCGTGACACATCCTCAACACCGGGCTCCGCAGACCCTCCTCAATGGGATTCTCTGCGACAATGCTGGATCTCGCATCGCATCCCTGCAGTTCCTCAGAACTGGCCTATCTCCTCGAGTGTGCGGCTCTTCATCTACTCTGGACTTCACATCGCAAGCCCTCATCGATGGAATCTTTGCCGAGGACACCTTGCATCATAGTTGTGCAGCTCTTTGAAACAGACGCATCACCTCGGCTGAGCAACGCATTCTCGACACGGAACTTCGCATCGCTCCGCAATCAGGATTTAAGGGGTACTCTTCTTTACTTGGTCCCTGTAGCCAGCCCACGCTCTATCGAGGTCAGCCTGAACTTGTGACTTTGTCCCGGTCCTGTGCGACCAGATATCTACAGATGCCGCTTTGTGCTTTTTGGAGCTTTTTTTGCAAAAAAAGTTTAAAAAGTGCATATCTCCAGTTTCTACTGATCGGACTTTTGTTGTTTTAGTCTTGTTATTTATATATTACAATTTACTCTACTTTTCTAATCTGATGTGGGATTCTTTTTGCGGTGTGTTTTCACTTTGTTACTGTTTGAAGTGTCACACAAATACTTTATACATTGCCTCTGAGTTAAGTCTGACTGCTCTGTGCTAAGCTACCTGGGGGTGGCGCAAAGTTTGATTCAGGGTTTGCTTGTGACTTCACCCTGACAAGGATTGTGCTTACTGTTTGAGTAGGGTTTCACCCCCTCAACCAGCATCCCAATTTCTTACATGGTTGAACTAAGAACTCCTTCTTCAATTGTTATGGAGTGTCCAGGAGTCACCCCCACCCACTGGCTAGTGCCAAACATGATCTGGCTTCCAAAGGGACCCTCCTCAGAACACTTTATTAACCAGCAGAAGATCAGAAGAGTGCTGGATCTGCTGTTTGTGACCTGAGAGGATCCCTTAAGGCCCAGATCTACTTACTCTTGTACCCAGGACAAAGAAGTGGACTCCAAGAGCCAGTTGGCTGACCTATGTGACAATAGGGACACACCCGGCAGCAAATGCCCTTGTTTCCTGAAGTGACCAGTTGACCAGTACCAACTGAACCTAGACTGAACCTTGCTGGCGGGCTCTAATGAAGTTTAGTCCTGGCCCCTAAGTGCTGCCCCTGAGGCCTTGGGAGCCTTAGAAGTGACCCAGAGAAGCTTCCCAGATACCCTGAAGAGTGGACACTTAGAAAACCTCAGGACTTCCAAGATTTCCAGAGCTGTCAGGGGGACTTGCGGCAAAGGTGTCTGATTTTGATGCATGTTGGACTTGGCCCTTTTTGCAGGGTCATCCCTGAACTTTTTGCCTTCCTCCTGTAATTTTTCTGACCTGTTGTTGGTGGTTTTATGACTCTGGGCACTTTATCACTGCTGATCAGTGCTAAAGTACATGTGCTCTCTATTGTAAACTTGGTAAGATTGGCCTAAGCCTGTTTGGCATAATTAAGCCAGTAAATTAAATGCTACTGGTGGGCTTGCAGCGCTGCTTGTGCCACCCACCAAAGTAGCCTTTCAAGCCTGTCTCAGGCCTCTGCCACTGCAGGGCCTGCGCGCACAGTTTACTGCTGCTGTGACATGTCACGTAAAGTGGTTGCCATGTCTGCAACTCCCCTTTTACTACATATCAGTCACCCCCTAAGGTAGGCCCTATCCAGCCCTATGGGCAGGGTGCGGTGTAGGTAAAAGGTAGGACATGTGTCTTAACTGTGTGGCATGTCATGGCAGTGGCAAACAGCCTATTTGGTTTCTCACTGCTGTGAGGCTGCCCTCTCACAGGGATGCATTGGGCATTCCCTGATATGAGCTTCAGTGGTAATTCCTGACCTGAGAGGGGTAGCATGATCAAGTTTGGTAGGTTTGGAATAGTAGTGATAAATCCTGCTTATTGGTGAAAGCAGATTTATTATTACTATTTTAGAAATGCCACTTTTAGAAGTCACCATTCTGTGTGCTATGTGTCTTTGTGTCTGCCTGATGTGTATTGACCATCTGGTTCTGACTGACAAGGGAGAGGGGATGCGCATTCACTCCAGCTAGACCCTGGGGGGGGTTGAAGTGTGTCCAGCCCTGCCTGTGTGACTCAGCGCTAGGCTGAATAGGCCTGGTCTGCAATTGGAGTGGTGGGAGGAGTAGCAACTGGACCTGAATAGGGCTGTGCCTGCCTCCCACAATAATGGCTCCGCCCCCCTGTGGTGTGTCTGGAGCCAAGGCTTACACTAAGAATAGAGGTGGTGGTGCACTTGTAAAGATATTCTAAAGTGCCCCCATAACTGGTTTGGACTGGGCTCAGAGCTCTGTGCCAGGGGGAAGAACAAAGACATTGCTACTATAAGTACTTGGGCTGTGACCCCATGTCTGCTGAACATGTGGAACTGGGAGAACTGAAGAGAAGATACAGCGTGGACTGCTGTTGGCCAGGAGGAACCGCCATTGAAGGTCTAAACTGCTGCCTGCTAGGTGACTGAAGGGACTGCCCTCTACTAAGGGGCCCTATGTGCTGGCCTGCCTGTGCCCTGCTCTCTGGCCCAGGGATTTACCAGGGCTGTGTGACTGGTCCTGGGGACTGGACAAATATAGGCCCATGGTGAGCAGTGTGCCAGTTACCTTCCTTACTGCAGACCAAGACATGTTAGGCGCTTCACTTTGGCCTGTGGGAGAAGTGGTTGTTGGCTTTGCTCCCTGAACTGTGCTGGTGGAGCGCTTCAGAGGTGTTGTGCTCAAGAAGCACTGTGGTGAGGCACTAGCAGTTACCTGAGCCCGAGGTGTGGGCTCACTCTCACCCCAGTGCGGCAGACGCAGAGGAGTGCCGACCCGCCGTAAGAGGCACCAACAAGTTGCCATGTGGATTGCGCCTCATGCTGCTGAGGCACTTGGCGTTGCCCAGCAACCGGCCAGGACAGCGAGGAGAGAGAGAGACCCGGCCCGCTGCAGCCCCACCCAGCAGGACACTACGATGAGCCTCGGTGCAGTGAGGATGCGCTCTAGACAGAAGGAAGCTGCCTCACTTCCATTGCCAGGCCGCACCTGAAGGGAGTTCCCTTCTAGCACCAAAACCCGGAAGGAGCCTGCGCAATCCAAGGCTGGTAGATGACTGACCCGCCATACCTGGCAGCCAGGCCGCAAGAGAAGGCAGGGGGGAATCACCATTCCCCATTGACTGCCTTAGTGGGCAGCGGCACCGCATGGTTACAGGAGGCCACCTTGGGCCATCCTTTTGCCTCCCGTGGGGGAGAGAGAGACCTGCCGATTACAGACCTGCGGGGAGTGGGGGCGCTGCTGGCCCCGTTGGCCTGAAGTTGTGGCCGGGCCCCTCTTCCGTGTTGGTAGCAGCAACGCCCCGTTTCGCTGGCAGCTGCTGAGTTGGTACACTGTTGGGGGCATTTTTGAGTGGCATTGTGGGGCGAGCCCAGGACGGGACCCCAGGAATGTGAAATTACCGTATGAAGGCTAATAGAAGTGCAGGTGACGTTCGGAGTGCAGTTTATTATATTGCGGGGTAATGTGGTTAGGCTAAGAGATGGGTTATGCCCTGCCTATGACTTATAGCAGCCATGACATGATATTTACCCAGTGATGGTGTTATGCCTAAGGTTGGCATGATATGTTTTTAATAGGCGCAACCTACCAGTATTATCTGACTGCACTACATGTATTATGACAAACGCCTTAGGGCAAAGTGATAAGGATATTCTTAGGATGTGTGCACCCTACAAGTGGTTACTGGAGTGCCCTGCTGATGATGGTAGGACAATTACCTGATTGGCAAAGTAGCTCCTGATGCCTGTATTGTGATGACAATGGCCCGATTGGCCAAGTAATTTATGTAATCCTGTGTGAAGTCATGACAAGTCCCTAGTGGCACAGTAATGTATGTGATTGTGTTCTAATGTGTTTTTATGGATAATACAAAAGCTATTTTTATATAACCTTGTGTGGAGTTTCTTTCGTGGTGTGCCTAGATTGTCGCTGCTGTGTAAGTGTGTTGCGCAAACGCTGTACACATTGTCTCTGGGATAATCCTGCCTGCTCTGCCAAGCTACCAAGGGGGTGAGCAGGGGTTATCTTCAGCATGTAACTCCCTTACCCTAACTAGAGAGGTGGGTTCTGCCTGGCTTAGGTGCATAATCTAGCCAACCAGAAACCCCATTTCTAACAATGTACCATCCTCAGTTTCAGCTCCAGGCTTGCCCCACTGGAGGATTTTGAGCTCCATAAAAAGACTGAGGAGCCTATTAGGATGGTGGGCGGACTTCCGTCCGCCCGCCACCCTAGCGGTGCTGGGACCGGCCGCCAGTGGTGCGGCGGTCCCGCACCAGCGATTAGGATGCCACCGCCACCGTGGCGGTGGCATCCACCATTCCCAGCATTGTGGCGGGCGGTGCGCACAGCACTGCCCGCCACAATGCTGGGAATGCACTGTGTGCATTGGCATGCACATGTTGGGGGGTACCATGGGTACCCCCCAAGTGCAGCCCCCCACCCCCCAGGGGGCCCGCAATGGGCCCCCAAAGGCATTCTCCGCATGCCTTTCCATGGCGGAGTCTCCGCCATGGAAAGGCATGTGACCGCCATCATCCTTATATGGATGGCGGTGCCTGCAAGGCACCGCCACCATATTATGGCCCTTTTCCGCCCGGTAGGCAATCGGGCGGATTGCCTACCGGCGGAAAACCGGCAGACGGTCTTTCCGTCCGCCTGGGTCCCCAACGCCATACTAATATGGCGGTGGGGAAATGTGAGGCGGGCGGTGGGAAATGGCGGGTGGATCGCCACCGCCATACGGGCGGTGGCGATCCGCCCATTATCATAATGGGCCCCTAAGTCTGCACAATCTTTGACTGGGATGACCCCACTTGGTGTGTGTGAGAAGTTGCCCTGGTATATGCTGTTCACTAGTTAAAGTGGACACCTTGCACCAGTACAATTCGACTCTTATGGTAGGTAGGTTTAAGACAACCTTTACAGAAAGCTATCCTAGTGGTAGCTGTGGAGAGCAGCCTTCAGGCTAAGTCTTGGAGGAATGTAAAGCAGCTTGTTTTACCACACAATCTCTTGAATCACCAAATGAAAAGACACCACACAGGTATATATATGTATTTATTACTAAACAACTCTCTACTAATCTCTTGTGAGATTAGAAGTCAGGAACATATGCACAAATCAACGTTTCACAATAAATTGAGCATAAATATGGCTGGGGCCCTAGGGGCGTACCAGACCATATACTAAAAAAGAGACTTAAGAACAACGACTTGCAAAGGGACAAGGCCCAGGGCCTTCAGAAGTGCTGGGGCCTCACGAAACCACCCAAGGCAGGTAAGTAAAGGACCCACGAGGGACGCGTGCAGTGAGTGAACACAGGCGCGGATCGCCGTAGACTTCAATGGGGCAAGTCGGGGTTGGAAATTAAGAGTTTAAGGGCACTTCGGGAGTAGCTACAAGCAAGTCACTTACAGGGTAAGTAGTTCTAGGGCCAACACCCACAGGAGCACCGTAGTGCTGGAGTTACCTCACCCAGGGAAGCCGGGTGCATAGGTGTCCTTTGGTGTCGGGTCGCAGCGTCGTTTTCAATGGGAGCCAATGAAGACTTGCTGCTTGTGAAGCCAGAAGAAGTGTCCGGTGGAATCCAAGCCTGGATTCGGAAGGAGGAAGACCTGAAAGCAGAGGGGACAGTATTCAAAGTCACTTGGCAGTGACCCAGGGCAAGGAAGATGAATGCCCACCGTCGTCGACAGATTCAGGTTGTTCACAGGTGTCTTGACTCTTCAGCCATGAGTTCCAGGAGGCGTTGAGGACAACCAGGAGCTGGATTCAGCGTGTCCCACAAAGTCTACAGCTGACTGCGGTATCGGCGACCCGATTAGAGCCAACAAGCCTTGGTAGCAGCAACTCTTGTGGAAAGAACAAAACGTCAATGGTGCAGACCAGCAAGATCTGGGGGACTCACCCAGCGAGGGTAAGTCAGGGCAAGCCTGGAGCAACCAGGGGAGCCCTTTGGATTTGTAGAAAAGTCTTCAGGGGACCCACAAGCTGGCTGGCAAGGGATTGCAAAGATGCCTCAGGAGGATACCTTCAACAGGGGTCCACGGTCACTCGGGAGAGGGTAGGCCTCTGATCTTGGGAGAAATCTCTGCTAGAGGCTGGGACCACACATGGTCTAAAGCACAGGTTCGTAGAACGTCGTGAAGGGGTTGCACTCGAAAATAGTGCACGGTACCCAGGGGCTGCGGTTCCTCGTCACTCGTGGGGTCCACTTGCCTCAGCTTCGCTGGGGACTCACGATGGCCTTGTAGAAGTCAGGAAATCCTCTTCCTGGGCTGCAGGGACTTCGGGCTCCGGCGAGAGCGGTGTAGTTTGCGACCGTTGTTGCAGTTTTTGGTGCCTGCCAAGCAGGGGAGTCACTCCTTGACTCCAAGGGAGATTCTTCAGTCTTCCAGAGGTAGTAGAACGTCGAAGGTCCAGGATTCTTCTTTAGAGCGTCGTCCAGGGATATCTAGTTTGCAAGGTCAAGGGTTCCCTGTCTTATACTAAAAGGAAGGGAGGGAATAGCTCTATGACCCCACCTAAGGGAGGGTCAGGGGAGTAGGTGGCTACACCCACTTCCCTTTGTCCAGTTTCGCACCAGAGCAGGGGCAGGCAGCCCCTGAGCCGGTTTGAACTGGTGTATGCACAGAGAAGCCTTCTGCTCCCCCAGTGCAGGACTTCAAAGCACTCTAGGAGTGCACCCACCCAGCCCCAATACACTAAACCCTGTCTGGGAGGTGGTCACACCTCCCTGTGACAGGATACCTGTTGTTGGGCCTCCTCCACTGCGAGTTTCGGTCATCAGCAGGAGGGCAGCCCAGTGTCTGTGACTGGTGGCATCCATTTTGTGATGCCAGGGCTCTTCAGGATTCTACCGCGTTTCCACAGTAGGTACATGTCTATGCCTCTAGAAGGGTGGGATCATACTCCCACACCAGGTACTGGTGTGGGGGTATGATTCCAAGGTGTTTGACACCAAACACGACATGTTTTGATGCAGCCATTCCAAAGTTAGCATTAATGCACTTAAGAGTATATGGTTTGACCGCATTCACAAACAGCCCCAGAGAATGGACTCTGAGAGCTGCAGAGGGGCCCTGCTCAGGCAGAGGCACCCTCTCACATAGAAACTAAGCACCCTGCCCTCAGGATTGATAGGGCCTGCCTTAGGGGTGACTGATAGGTTTAAATGTGTGTGCAGGGGAGATATAGGGAACCTATATCTTAGTGAGGGGTGCTAGCACCTCCTCACCCAGGCTGCAGTAGCAGGCCTGTGGTGTCAGATTTAGTCTGCTTCCCAGGGGTGGCATAATACATGCTTCAGCCCCTGGTAGGCCTGTGAAGTACCTATGCCCTTGGTACCTAAGGTACCATATACTAGGGACTCATAAGGTACCACAGTATCCAATCACTAGTGCACCTAGAGTGCACTACAAGTCGTTTAGAGAGAACAGAGAGGCTGGGGCCCTGATTGGCAGGGTCCCAGCCAGACTATAGCCAGAAACCAGTGTAAACATCAGAAAAAAGTGGGGGCACCATAAGAGGCAGATCCTACTCTCCTACACAACCCCCCCCAAACGCAGGGACACTAAACTAACCTTGACCAGTTGAGTCTTCGTGCTCTAAGTGGAAATACCTTGAGAGTCCATCTGCATTGGCATGTTGGGTCCCAGGCCTATGTTCCACTGTATAGTCCATCCCCTGTAGGGAAATGGACCACCTTAAAAGTTTTGGGTTTTCACCTTTCATCTGTTTCAGCCATAGTAGGAGGGGCTTGTGGTCAGTCTGAACTATGAAGTGAGTGCCAAACAAGTATGGCCTCAGCTTCTTCAGGGCCCATACCACAGCAAAGGCCTCCCTCTCTATAGCTGACCAACGTTTCTCTCTAGGGGTCAGCCTCCTGCTAATGAAAGCTACTGGCTGGTCTTGACCTTCATCATTCAGTTGAGACAGTACAGCTCCCACACCCAGCTCAGAAGCATCTGTTTGGACAATGAACTTTTTGGTGTAGTCTGGACTCTGTAAGATGGGGGCAGTGCACATGGCCTGCTTTAGGTCTTCAAATGCCTTCTGACAGCTAGATGTCCACTGAACCTTTTTTGGCACTTTCTTTGAGGTCAGATCATTCAAGGGGGTCACTATAGATCCATATCCCTTCACAAACCTCCTATAGTACCCAGTCAGGCCTAAGAAGGCTCTCACCTGTGTCTGGGTGGTTGGAGCAACCCATTCCATTATGGTTTGGATTTTGCTCTGTAAAGGCTGAACCTGGCCTCCACCCACAAGGTGGCCCAGGTACACAACCTGACTCTGGCCTATCTGGCACTTAGTGGCCTTGATAGTGAGGCCTGCTTTCTGCAGAGCCTCCAAAACATTTCTGAGGTGGACCAGGTGATCCTGCCAGGAGGAACTAAGGACAGCAATATCATCTAGATAAGCTGAGCGATAAGTTTCCATCCCTGCCAGAACTTTGTTCACCAACCTCTGAAAAGTGGCAGGTGCATTTTTCAATCCAAAGGGCATCACCACAAAGTGGTAGTGCCCACCAGGGGTCGAAAATGCTGTTTTGGCTTTTGCATCATCAGCTAACCTGATCTGCCAGTAGCCAGCTGTTAGGTCAAATGTACTCAGATACTTGGCTGAGGCCAAAGTATCAATCAGCTCATCTGCCCTTGGTATGGGATAGGCATCAGTCCTGGTGACTGCATTGAGGCCTCTGTAGTCTACACAAAACCTCATTTCTTTCTTACCACCCTGGGTATGAGGCTTGGGTACCAGGACTACTGGGCTAGCCCAAGGGCTATCTGAAGGCTCAATTACACCTAGCTCCAACATTTTCTGGACTTCAGTCCTGATACAGTCCCTGACATGGTCAGGTTGCCTGTAGATCTTATTCTTGACAGGCAGACGGTCTCCAGTGTCCACCTCATGGGTGCACCAGGTAGTCTGACTAGGGGTCAGGCTAAACATATGTCTGTACTGCTGCAGAACTTGTCTGCACTCAGTTTGCTGATGGTCAGTGAGGCTGCTTGCCAAAGCAACACCATCGACTGACCCATCATCAGGGTTCTGTGAGAGCAGGTCAGGGAGAGGGTCACTCTCCTCCTCCTGTTCCTCATCAGTTGCCATGAGCAAGCCCATGTCAGCCCTGTCAACATATGGTTTCAATCTGTTGACATGGAGCACCCTCAGGGGGCTCCTGGGAGTTCCAAGATTCACCAGATAGGTGACTTCTCCCTTTTGCTCAACTATTGTATGGGGGCCACTCCATTTGTCTTAGAGAGCTGCTGGTGCCTCAGGCTCCAACACCCACACTTTCTGCCCTGGCTGGTACACAGTCAACACAGCCTTTTGGTCATGCCAAGCTTTTTGTAATTCTTGGCTGGCCTCCAGGTTTTTGGTTGCCTTCTGCATGTATTTGGCCATCCTGGAGCGGAGACCAAGTACATAGTCCATCACATCCTGTTTGGGGGGTTTGAGAGGTAACTCCCAGCCCTCTTTTACCAAACATAATGAACCTCTTACAGGATGCCCAAACAGAAGCTCAAATGGGCTGTAACCAACCCCCTTCTGTGGAACCTCTCTGTATGCAAACAACAGGCAGGGAAGAAGAAGGTCCCATTTCCGCCTAAGCTTCTCTGGGAGTCCTTTAATCATTCCCTTCAGGGTTTTGTGAAACGTTCAACCAACCCATTGCATTGTGGGTGATAGGGGGTGGTGAACTTATAAGTTACACCACACTCCTTCCACATTGCTTTCAAAGATCCTGACATGAAGTTTGTATCTCTATCAGAGATGACCTCCTTTGGGAAACCCACTCTGGAGAAAACTCCAATGAGGGCTCTTGCCACCACAGGGGCTGTGGTGGTCCTCAGGGGAATTGCCTCTGGGTACCTGGTGGCATGATCCACTACCACCAGGATAAATCTGTGCCCAGATGAAGTTTGAGGGTCAAGGGGACCAACAATGTCAATCCCTACCTTTTCAAAGGGTACCCCCACCACAGGTAGTGGTATCAGGGGGGCCTTTGTGGTGCCACCTGCCTTGCCACTGGCTTGGCATGTGACACAGGAGCGACAAAACTCCTTTGTGTCCTCTGACATATGTGGCCAATGAAAATGTGGAACAAGCCTGTCCCAGGTCTTGTTTTGGCCCAAGTGACCTGCTAAAGGGATATCATGTGCTAGGGTCTAGAGGAACGCCCTAAACTTCTGAGGTATTACCAACCTCCTGGTGGCTCCAGGGGCTGAATCTCTACCCTCAGAATATAGGAGTCCCTCATCCCAATAAACTTTATGGGACCCACTAGCACTCCCAGCAGCCTCAGCAGCAGCCTGCTGTCTGAGGGGTTCAAGAGAGGGGCAGCACTGTTGCTCCTTACTCAGATCTTCCCTAGAAGGGCCCCCTGCCCCCAAGAACTCAACCTGATCAGGCTCAAGTCCCTCTGGGGCAGTTCCTTCTTCAGGATCTGCTCCTCCTCCCTCAAGAGGGGAATCAGTGATCTGAGACAGAGGTGAAGGCACTGCCTTACCCCTACTGCTCCTCTTCTTGGGAAGCATCTGGTCCATGGTTTCAGGATCCAGAGCTGGTTCAGTGTCATGCATTTTGGCCTGTGACCTGGTCACAGCAAATACCTCTGCAGGGATGCCCAACATCTCAGCATGAGTCCATAACTCTACTTCAGACCAGACTGAAGTTTCTAGATCATTGCCCAATAGACATTCTACAGGGAGGTCTGCACTGATACAACCTTCTTGAGGCCAGTTACCCCTCCCCAGGAGAAATTCACAACTGCCAGACTATGGTTGGTCCTGACATTGCTTGCATTGGTCACCTGGTACATTTCACCCAGGATGATCTGTCCAGGGTCCACAAGGTCCTCTGCCACCATGGTGACACTAGCACCGGTGTCCCTAAATGCCAAAGCCTGTTTGCCATTTATTACAGGCTGCTGTTTGTATTTGCCCAGATTACTGGGGCTCACCAGGAAGGACATATCAATGTCTCCATCACAAATAGCATTGCCTGAGTGGGTACTCTGACTAGGCCAGAGTCCACTTCAGAACCCAGGGTCAACCCTACTACACCCTTATTCTGAGTACCACCTCCACCAGTAGCTGAACTAGGGGGAACAGTTGCCTTAGGGGCAGGAGTGGTGGTGGTTTGGTCTTTGGACTTGTTACAATCAGAAGTCCAGTGCCCTTTCTGTTTACAGAATTTGCACCAGGGCTTCTTTTGGCCTTTTCCCTTGTTGGATTGTGACTCCCCACCAGATGCAGATTTTTGGGGCCCTTGTGAAGACTTCTGGTCTTTTGACTTATCCCCACTTTTCTCAGAGCCCTTAGAATCCTGCTTCTTTGTGTCACCCCCTTGGTTCTGGGTTTTCTGCCTCACCCTGGTTCTGACCCACTTGTCTGCCTTCTTTCCCAATTCTTGGGGAGAGGTCAGATCTGAGTCCACCAGGTATTGATGCAACAACTGGTTCTGGCAATTATTAAGGATCTGTTCTCTCATCATTAGATTATACAATCCCTTGAAATCAGTAACCCTACTGCCAACCAGCCAACCCTCCAGAGCCTTGAAATGAAATGAAATGAAATGAAATAAGGGATTTGTAAAGCGCACGGATACTCACATAGAGTGTCCCGGCGCTAATCTCTAAAACCACCAGGCAAGACCCCGCCCCACCTGCCATCGTATTATTGTTGGAACAGCCATGTTTTAAGTTGTCTCCTAAAGGACAGCAGGTCCTGAGTCAGTCTGAGATGTAGGTGCAGGTTGTTCCATAGGCAAGCCGCTTGAACCTGAAAAGAACGACCTCCAATCCGAGATCGAGTGAATTTGGGAATCACCATCAGGGATTGTCCCGAGGACCTTAAGACACGTTGAGGCTGATAGTGCTGGATCCTACTTCTCAAGTAAACCGCACACGTATCGTAGAAAGCACGATAGGCAAGCACCAAAGCCTTAAACTGAATCCTCTTTCTCACTGGGAGCCAGTGCAGTGCTTTCAGGTGGAGCGACATGCGCGTTCTGGGGCTTACCATAAGAATAGCTCTGGCTGCGGCGTTCTGGACAACCTGCAGCCGACTGAGCAAGTATTCAGGAAGCCCCAGATACAAGATATTTACGTAATCCAACCTGGATGTAATTAGGGCTTGCACTACGATCCTCCGGGATTCAACCGGGAGTAGAGGAAGAAAGTTTTTTACCATTCTAATCAGTCCGATACAAGTACCAGCAACAGTTTGGATATGGGACTTCATCGATAGACTAGTGTCCAGCTTAACTCCCAAATTTTTTACTGTGCCGACTGGAGTAGCAGGAGGAGACATGTCGCACGGCCACCATAAGCGCCAGTCGCCACAAGGGGGACATCCAAAAAACATAATTTCAGACTTTTCTGGGTTACACTTAAGTTGATTAAGTTGCAACCAGGAAAAAACCTCCGTTAGGCATCTGTTTATCTCCATTCCATGAAAATTCGCTCCTTTGTCACACGTGAACAGTAGTTGAGTATCATCAGCGTAAGAAATAATCTTCGCTCCGTGTGACTCAGCCAGGCGTGCAAGTGGGGCCATATAGATATTAAAGAGTGTAGGACTCAAGATAGCGCCCTGCGGGACACCCACTTGCATTGGAGGGATGGCAGCTGTAAAGGGCGGAGACCAGATTTCCTGCTGCCGCTCAGATAGAAAAGAGGCAAACCAATTGTACACCGTGCCTCCAATGCCGCACTCCGCTAACCTGCACAAGAGCCGGTCATGGGGCACGGTGTCAAAGGCTGCGGACAAATCCAGCAGTATCAACACCGCACTGCCCCTTTATCCACCTGAGATTTAATGGTCTCCGAAACCTCCAGAAGGGCAGTCTCAGTGCTAAGAGAAGGTCTAAAACTTGACTGACTGTCATGAAGGACATGATTTCCTTCTATATAATCTGTTAGCACGGAGTTAACATACCTCTCAAGGACCTTGGAGAAAAAAGGCAACAGTGAAATGGGCCTATAGTTAGAAGCAACCTCAGGGTCCGCTGTGGGTTTCTTTAGGAGGGGAACAATTTTTGCCTTTTTCCAACAGCTGGGTACCATTCCCTGACCAAGCGAGGAATTAAGAACTGAATTAACCGCAGAATTTATAGGTTCCGCGATATTCTTCAGGATCTTAGCTGGACAGGGATCAGAAGGAGAACCCGACTTCAAAGTTACCATAATGTCAAGAGACTTTTCTAAGGAAATGGGAGGAAATTGGGTAAGGGAATAACTAACCCCCAAAGGCAGATCATGCGCATTCCACATATCACCAGTTTCAGCTGTGCCCCTAGAGGCAAATGACTGTTGAATCAGATACATTTTGTCATGGAAAAAACTGGCCATCTGGTGAGCCCAGCTAGAGGTGGGGATAAATGCCTTGCTCATGGCGCTGGGGGATGAAAAATCCTTGACAATTTAAAAAATTTCTTTGCTTTTATTGGCAGCATCTTGTATTTTTAAGGTAAAGTAATTTTTCTTCTCAGTGCGCACATCATTATAATAAGCTTTTAAAGCTAACTTGAGGATGGCTTTATCCTTAGAATCAAACTTGGTCCGCCACGTTCTCTCTAGCCGTTTGCAGGCACTCCTGCTTTTCCTAAGTGATTCAGTAAACCATGGCGCTGAGGTGCGACCAATATTGGCTTTCCGAGTCGAGGAGGACGCCAGCTCCGTAACCCGTTCTTCAAGCCACATCTCCAAACTAAGGGCATCAGTCTCAGGGTTTCCACTAAAGGGAATCGGGTACTTGCTCATAGCTGTTACCAATCTATCAGCCGTAACCTGACTAAAAGATCTAAAAATACATGGACGAGGCTCAACCCTATGCTGAGCATGAGATAGAGACCTAGGGAGTTTAAAGCTCAGGAGATAGTGGTCCGACCATACTAATGGTTGTGGAGCATCAGTTATCATACTAACGTTAGAAAATACTTGATCCAACGTATGTCCCTTTACATGGGTGGGAAGATGAATGTGAGGGGACAGCCCAAAAATCGCTAAAGATTCCAACAGCCGAACAGCTTCAGAGTCACAAGACTCATCCATATGAATATTAAAATCTCCCAATACAAGGCAGTGTTTATATTTAATAGAAATAGGAGAAATAGCTTGAGCAAGTGACTCAATAAACTTGCCACATTGACCAGGTGGTCTATAAACAAGAACGCCTGCAATGGATTGATGATTGGAGACAGTGAGCAAAAAACTAAGGCTCTCGGCATTATCAATATCTTGCGCGGGTAAAATAGAGCATATCAATGGCTTTTTATAAATTATGCCAATAAGGCCCCCTCTTCCCACAGGCCGATCCTTCCTTATGATCTGATAGCCAGGCGGGAGAGCCCCTGCTATCGTTGGATTCGAACCATCATTCAACCAAGTTTCAGTTACAAACATGACATCAGGATCAGACTCAGATAATAAGTCATACAGTTGGGCTTCATGTTTTTTAATGGAGCGGGTATTCAGGAGAAGGATCTTCAGAGGGCTGTTGTCCCGTGAGTCGCTGTCCAAAACTGGGCACATGCTATCCTTAATTGCACTACTCCCTTTCCTCTCACTGGTCTGAGGGTCAGCTACCCAGTTACACAAGTGACACGAGAGCGGGGTCTCAATTATGCCCATCATACCTTTATGACAGCAATGTGGTGACTGACACCCAATCTCAAGGAGCTCTGACTTACTGTAAACTAGAGAGTTCCTATAACTGGCAGCATTTCCGGCTCCGGACTCCTCCGGGACACTGACGGGCGCAGACGGGCTTGCCTTAGGCGCGCTCGCGCAGCGTCTCGTTTTATAGTCGCCAGTTCAGACGACTAGACCGCAGTGAGGATAAAAAATGGCGGACTCGATCAGAACAGGAAGTTGGACTAATACTACAAATCCCCCGACCACAGTAAGTTAAAAATATCACATTCAATTCCCATAGTTCCCTCAACAATAGAAAAAGCCTAAAAACGATTTACAAAGAAGTTTTAAAATTTTACACGCACAGACTAGCAGCAACAGAATAACAGCAGAACAAAGTGAGGTCTGGCAGTAATGGATTAAAGAGAACAAGCGCGCTCGCGCAGCGTCTCGTTTTATAGTCGCCAGTTCAGACGACTAGACCGCAGTGAGGATAAAAAATGGCGGACTCGATCAGAACAGGAAGTTGGACTAATACTACAAATCCCCCGACCACAGTAAGTTAAAAATATCACATTCAATTCCCACAGTTCCCTCAACAGTAGAAAAAGCCTAAAAACGATTTACAAAGAAGTTTTAAAATTTTACACGCACAGACTAGCAGCAACAGAATAACAGCAGAACAAAGTGAGGTCTGGCAGTAATGGATTAAAGAGAACAAGCGCGCTCGCGCAGCGTCTCGTTTTATAGTCGCCAGTTCAGACGACTAGACCGCAGTGAGGATAAAAAATGGCGGACTCGATCAGAACAGGAAGTTGGACTAATACTACAAATCCCCCGACCACAGTAAGTTAAAAATATCACATTCAATTCCCACAGTTCCCTCAACAATAGAAAAAGCCTAAAAACGATTTACAAAGAAGTTTTAAAATTTTACACGCACAGACTAGCAGCAACAGAATAACAGCAGAACAAAGTGAGGTCTGGCAGTAATGGATTGCACAATCTACAAAGTCAGTCCAGTCCTGAGTCTGTGCCTTCTGGGTGTCTCTGAACTTCAACCTGTACTGCTCAGTGGTTAAGCCAAACCCATCTATCAGTGCACTCTTCAGGACTTCATAGTCATCAGCATCCTCTTCTCTAACAGGGAGGAGCTTGTCTCTAACTTTATCTGAAAAGGAGAGCCACAAGATTGCTGCCCACTGCTTTTGGGGACCTGTTGTACTCTACAGGCCCTTTCCATAGCAGTTACCCACTTATGGATATCATCCCCACTCTGGTAGGGAGGAACAACCTTGCTCAGGTTCCTATGGTCTGGAATATATTCTCTGCCTCTAGGGACACTGTTGCTGCCACCAGGGGTTCTAACCCCTCTTTTCTAGAAGCTCTCTGGAGCTCCAGGGCTTCTTTATCTAATGCCAACTGCTTGGTTTTGAGGGCAAATCTTGCTTCCTCATACTGCAGAAGTTTGTACATTCTGTCAGAGGAGGTCTCTCTTCTTGGGAAGTAGGAGTTCCTCTGGTAGACAGATTCTCTGCCAGAGTGATAGGAGTGGTCAGATTCCCAGAAAGGGACCTAGGCCTCTCCTCCACTATGTCAGTTCTCTTAGGGAGAATTCCTCTGTCCTATTCAGACCCCTTGGGACCTGGCCCTACAACCACAGAGTCTTGGTCATCCTGATGTCCATCATCTGACCCAGACACTGTAATTGACCCACTCACTGATTCAGACCCATTAGCTCCTAGAGCTAATCTAAGATCATCTGCTGTCAGAAGATCTATCAGGTGTAGTGTGGAGGGACTCTGTCCTAGCTTCAGGTGCCTTGCAGCACACATGGCTTTCAAGTCAAAGAAAGTCATGTCCTTATACTGAGGCTGAGTGGATCCACTGGGTCCACCCCTTAAGGACATTCTAGTGTTGTGCATTGTTGTACTACCTACACTAGTTTGTGGCCTACTGATACTAGCTTGAGCTGTAGAAAGGGTGTGCTATCCCTTGGCACACAGCTCTAAGTTCAGTAGAACTTATTGATACTAAGCTTGACTTTATATGTACCTTGAGTACCTATAGTGGTTTTCAGTTAGTAATTCAAATAGAGATTTTCTGGTAAAACAATAGCAAGCTGGAATCCCACACGCTGCCACCAATGTGAGAAGTTGCCCTGGTATATGCTGTTCACTAGTTAAAGTGGACACCTTGCACCAGTACAATTCGACTCTTATGGTAGGTAGGTTTAAGACAACCTTTACAGAAAGCTATCCTAGTGGTAGCTGTGGAGAGCAGCCTTCAGGCTAAGTCTTGGAGGAATGTAGAGCAGCTTGTTTTACCACACAATCTCTTGAATCACCAAATGAAAAGACACCACACAGGTATATATATCAAATATATATGTATTTATTACTAAACAACTCCTCTACTAATCTCTTGTGAGATTAGAAGTCAGGAACATATGCACAAATCAACGTTTCACAATAAATTGAGCACAAATATGGCTGGGGCCCTAGGGGCGTACCAGACTATATACTAAAAAAGAGACTTAAGAACAATGACTTGCAAAGGGACAAGGCCCAGGGCCTTCAGAAGTGCTGGGGCCTCACGAAACCACCCAAGGCAGGTAAGTAAAGGACCCACGGGGGACGCGTGCAGTGAGTGAACACAGGCGCGGATCGCCGTAGACTTCAATGGGGCAAGTCACGGTTGGAAATTAAGATTTTAAGGGCACTTTGGGAGTAGCTAGAAGCAAGTCACTTACAGGGTAAGTAGTTCTAGGGCCAACACCCACAGGAGCACCATAGTGCTGGAGTTACCTCACCCAGGGAAGCCGGGTGCATAGGTGTCCTTTGGTGTCGGGTCGCGGCGTCGTTTTCATTGGGAGCCAATGAAGACTTGCTGCTTGTGAAGCCAGAAGAAGTGTCCGGTGGAATCCAAGCCTGGATTCGGAAGGAGGAAGACCTGAAAGCAGAGGGGACAGTGTTCAAAGTCACTTGGCAGTGACCCGGGGCAAGGAAGATGAATGCCCACCGTCGTCGACAGATTCAGATCGTTCACGGGTGTCTTGACTCTTTGGCCACGAGATCCAGGAGGCGTCGAGGACAACCAGGAGCTGGATTCAGTGTGTCCCACAAAGTCTACAGCTGACTGCGGTGTCGGCGACCCGATTAGAGCCAACAAGCCTTGGTAGCAGCAAGTCTTGTGGAAAAAATAAAACGTCAATGGTGCAGACCAGCAAGGTCTGGGGGACTCACCCAGTGAGGGTAAGTCAGGGCAGACCTGGAGCAACCAGGGGAGCTCTTTGTATTTGTAGAAAAGTCTTCAGGAGACCCACAAGTTGGCTGGCAAGGGATCGCAAAGATGCCTCAGGAGGATTCCTTCAACAGGGGCCCACGGTCACTCGGGACCGGGTAGGCCTCTGATCTTGGGAGGGTTCTCTGCTAGAGGCAGGGACCACATGTGGTCTAAAGCACAGGTTCGTAGAATGTCGTGAAGGGGTTGCACTTGAAAATAGTGCACGGTTCCCAGGGGCTGTGGTTCCTCGTCAGTCGTGGGATCCACTTGCCTCAGCTTCGCTGGGGACTCACGATGGCCTTGGAGAAGTCAGGAAATCCTCTTCCTGGGCTGCAGGGACTTTGGGCTCCGGCGGGAGCGGCGTAGTTCGCGACCGTTGTTGCAGTTTTTGGTGCCTGCCAAGCAGGGGAGTACTCCTTGACTCCAAGGAAGATTCTTCAGTCTTCCAGAGGTAGTGGAACGTCGAAGGTCCGGGATTCTTCTTTAGAGCGTCGTCCAGGGATATCTAGTTTGCAAGGTCAAGGGCTCCCTATCTTATACTAAAAGGAAGGGAGGGACTAGCTCTATGACCCCACCTATGGGAGGGTCAGGGGAGTAGGTAGCTACACCCACTTCCCTTTGTCCAGTTTCGCGCCAGAGCAGGGGCAGGTAGCCCCTGAGCCGGTTTGAACTGGTGTATGCACAGAGGAGCCTTCTGCTCCCCAGTGCAGGACTTCAAAGCACTCTAGGAGTGCACCCACCCAGCCCCAATACACTAAACCCTGTCTGGGAGGTGGTCACACCTCCCTGTGACAGGATACCTATTGTTGGGCCTCCTCCACTGCGAGTTTCGGTCATCAGCAGGAGGGCAGCCCAGTGTTCTGTGACTGGTGGCATCCATTTTGTGATGCCAGGGCTCTTCAGGATTCTACCGCGTTTCCACAGTAGGTACATGTCTATCCCTCTAGAAGGGTGGGATCATACTCCCACACCAGGTACTGGTGTGGGGGTATGATTCCAAGGTGTTTGACACCAAGCACGACATGTTTTGATGCAGCCATTCCAAAGTTAGCATTAACCGCGAGGTTATAATGCACTTAAGAGTATATGGTTTGACCGCATTCACAAACAGCCCCAGAGAATGGACTCTGAGAGCTGCAGAGAGGCCCTGCTCAGGCAGAGGCACCCTCTCACATAGAAACTAAGCACCCTGCCCTCAGGATTGATAGGGCCTGCCTTAGGGGTGACTGATAGGTTTAAATGTGTGTGCAGGGGAGTTATAGGGAACCTATATCTCAGTGAGGGGTGCTAGCACCTCCTCACCCAGGCTGCAGTAGCAGGCCTGTGGTGTCAGATTTAGTCTGCTTCCCAGGGGTGGCATAATACATGCTTCAGCCCCTGGTAGGCCTGTGAAGTACCTATGCCCTTGGTACCTAAGGTACCATATACTAGGGACTCATAAGGTACCACAGTATCCAATCACTAGTGCACCTAGAGTGCACTCCAAGTCGTTTAGAGAGAACAGAGAGGCTGGGGCCCTGATTGGCAGGGTCCCAGCCAGACTATAGCCAGAAACCAGTGTAAACATCAGAAAAAAAGTGGGGGCAACATAAGAGGCAGATCCTACTCTCCTACAGTGTGTCTGAGCCGTGCTCCATCGCGGTTTGCTTTACATCGTGCCTAGCCTATTGTTTTCATTGAATATCATTGGTGCATAGAGTTTTTGGTGTTATTTTTACTTAACACTTCAAAAATTCATATCTTCCATTCCCCTTATTGAACATTTAATGTTTTGTGTCATGTTGTTTATTAAAAGCTGCTCTATGTTTCTATTTCAGTTTGGGATTTTTATTGTTTAGTTTTTTGACTTTTTTACTGTTTAGGAACTGCATAAATATTTCGCACATTGCCCTAAGTTAAGCATGTCTGCCCTGTGGCATAGCTACCATGGGGTTGAGATTAGTTTACTTAAGCGACTTTAAGATTCACCCTGACAAGTTAGCGCTATTATGCCTTGAGGTGGGTGACTGCCCACCCCAAATAATAATCCACTGTTTTTTGCGAGGAGCCATCTCGCGGCCAGGACCACAAGCCCCAGCATCCTTTGCGGCCGTCGCCACTTTCATCAAGCGCCCGGAGGCGCATAAGAGCAGCAGCCGGGCCCTGCAGCTCGGGAGCCTGTTTTTTGCAAGAAGGGGGCAGCAGCCAGCTCGCGGCCAGGTCCACAAGCCCCAGCATCCTTTGCGGCCGTCGCCGCTTTCATCCAGCGCCCGGAGGCGCATAATAGCAGCGGTCGGGCCCCGCAGCGCGGGACGTGCGCGGGCGTGCCCGGGCCAAGGGCTGACGTCAGAGCCTGGAAGAGGCAGGGCAGGGCTACACCCTTTGGTTCTTTCGTCAACGTCGATGTGGATTTCCTGAGCGTTCGTCGCTACTCCATTGAACCCTACGCTTAAAAGGTACTGTTGCAGCTACGTAGAACTTGCTCTTGACCAATTATCCCTGACACAAGTACTGCTTTACCCTTTCTCCTTCCTGGATTGACTGGAATAATCCCTTTAAGTGGAATTATAAGGAAACTGGGGGGTGGGGACATTAACTTTTTTGTTTGGGGGTCATTGGGATATTGAGATTCTTTGCTGGTTGCTGAGTGGAGTGGGCACACTTAAGAAGCTTTTGTATAATTTACCCCTCTATTAAGGGCTTCTGGGGCCATGGGAAAAAGGAAAGGCCAAGACAAAGCCTAGGGGGCACCTCGCTCTAAAAAGAGGGGCACAGGTGCTATTTGCCATGAGTCAATAGAAAGGATAGAGACCCTTCTCTCTGAATGCCATGAGATAGCTAGTCTAGAAGTTCACTTGCCCCCCGCCCAAATAGAAAATTCCATTAGCCCTGACCACAAATCTGGACTCGTGCAAAAACCTCTTTCCATGCCCCCCCCAGCAAAAAGTTCGAACATACAAATCCCTTCAATGTTTAAGAACTCCCAAAATGGGAAGAAGTCCAGAAACTGTTCCTCTGGCTTTATGCCAAACTTAAATATAACAGCTCAACCTGGAGACACCCAGGACCCCATTGTGGAGGTACATATACCTCAAATAGAGTGCCATAATAGATTTGAGGTATTTACAGCAAGGGGCAACAGAGACATGGTGGGCGGAGTAGCTGACCAAGGAGGTGGAAACACCGAGCTGGTAGGTTTGTTGCAGGCACTAAAATCCACCATTGAGTCTCTGAGAGAAGAGGTAGCTGTCCTAAGGAAAGAGGTTGAAGATCTAGCAGGGAGGGGGAAGACTGACAATTCAAATTCCAGGGAAGCAGACACTGGTTCTTTGTCCATACTCTATAAGAATCCAGTACTTGTAGACCCAGAGGTCTTAGAGGGGGAAAGAGGAAGATCTACTTATCCTGGCCCAAATACGAATCACTATGACCCCCGGCCTAGGCCTATTCCAAATCCATCTATCTACTGGAAAAATGGTTGGCTAGTAATGTGTTCTTAAATAGGATGACGGCCCTCCCTTGCCTTTCTCAGGGCAAGGGGGAGGTGAGGGTGGCTATGGAGAGCACAACCTCATCACTAGAAAGGCATCCCAGTAGGTTTGGGCCAGAGGGGATCAGTAGGGAAGGGTAAAATAGTAAATGGAATCTATATGGAATCCAAGCAGGGTAACAATCATGAAATATACCTAACCGAAGTACCCAGATTGCCAAAGGATGGTTATGAAGATTGCGAATCACTTAAAAATAAAGTTACCTACTGGTTTAGGGAAATACGGCACTGCTACTCGATTATAAGGGATGATGTAAAAAATGTTAAATGAGTCGCAGTCCTGGGGTTCACAAAGGATGTGGTTATAGTCTCATTTTTTTCCATGGCCCATGTTGATGGTATTATGTCAATTGATTCACGCACTATTCCCACTCCTAATACCTCCATTACGATTAGATATAAATTTCCGGCTGAAATGGACTCAATGATTCCCGGGTCTGTACAGGGTGGGGAGCCTTGAAATAAAACAAGTGATCTAGGTGCACAGGTATGACTGCAGAGAGGAGATTTGTTGCACCCAGACGAATGTATGACTCCCCCTGACGTAACCCGAGAAGGGCTGGTGGAACCAATTGTAGGAGTAATGGGAGTGCCTGCCATTGTGGAGGGAAGTAGTGTGCACTGGAATGTGGGAGGAGGAGAAGGGGCTAGCGGTTCCCCAAATGAAGAGCTAGAGGAAATCTCAGAGAGTAATATTAACTGTATCACTTCAAATTCCCACTCAAGTCAACTAAGAATCCTGGTTTGGAATGTGGCAGGGATTGTTAAACTCTTAGATGATCCTGAATGGGGCTCTTTTGTGGACTCACATGATATAATACTCTTCCAAGAAACATGGAGTCTGCAAACCCCATATTGGAACGGGTTCTCTAATTATGGCCAAAATGCCATCAGGAAAGAGAGGGGGAGGCCATCGGGAGGTCTGGCAATTTTGGTCAGCAACACTATTGGTCTAAAAATAAAACTGGCTCATATAGATTCCCCTGATATATTAGCTATAGATCTAAATATTCGTGGAGATTTAAAAATCAGGATCTTTAATGTTTACAACAGAGTTAGCAGGGGATTCGAAGATAGCAACACTATTAAACTCCTGGACCATGTGCTATCTGAATCCACTGATGGTGTGAGAGTCCTGGTAGCAGGGGACCTAAACTGTACTTTCGAACCCCTAGCAATGACCCCTAGAGACCTGACCGAAGAATGGGATAAGGTCTGGCAGGTTCCTTAGCTAGATCTCCCCCCAGTCAGGTGGACTAAGAGAGGTAGTCAGGTGCTGGCCCTCTCGTTACAACATGACTTAAGAGCCACTAACGGGAGAACAAAATCAGACCAAAAAGGGGAGCTAACATATAATAGACCTGGTCATGCCAGCAGGATTGATTACTGTCTGGTTGCACTTAGTCTTTGGCCTCTAGTTCATGATATGGTAGTGGTCAAGCGCCTAGATAGCGACCATAACGCTTTGACCCTGTCCCTAATGAATCTGGGAGACAACACCACAGAAATAGGCAGCTGGGGTAAGAAGGAGCTGGGAGTACTTTCTATTACAAATAATGTAAGAACGATTAGATGGGATTGGGTGGAGAAGCACCCCGAGGCCCTTAAACCAGTGAAATGTATAGTACGCCAGAATGTGGAAGAACTAACTAAATGTCCCATAGATAGGATAATTAGTAAGCTGCCTACTAGGCATGAAACCACTTTCAATAGAATTAGGGATCTACTGGCAAAACCATGCAGGGAGCAGAAACTGGAACATAGACAGACCCAGGCAGTATGGTATGACCAGGACTGTAGGAAAGCTAAGACTGACCTTATACGGGCAGCAAAATCTAATGCCCACCCAGATCTAGTGATATGTAGAAGAAATTATAACAAAGCTCTAGAGTCAGCTAGGAAGAGATGGGAAGAGTCTCTCTGGTCCACCCTTCAAAAGGCATCCTTAGCCAAGGACTCTAAGTCATTTTGGAAACAAGCGGCCTACTGGCTCAATGGTAGGGAACTGAAACTGGAGTATACAGTTCAACCTGCGGAATGGATGATCCATTTTGGGGGGGCTTTACGCACAAGGTGATTGCGGGAAAATCAGAACGAAGTTGTGGAGAACCTGGTGTTCTCCATGGAAGAAACCCGGGTGGCAATTTGCTCTAGTATAGCAGCTAGAGCTCCCGCCCCTGATCGTATTCCAAATGATTTGTATAAAGAGGACTTAACTGACTGGGTCCCCTATATTAACATGATTACAAATGCTATCTCAGCAGGTATAGATATTCCTCCCTCATGGAATATAGCAGAGATTGTCCCAATTTTTATAAAGGGTAATAGAGCAAACCTGGCCAGTTATAGGCCTATAAGCTTAATCGACTCATTGCAGAAAATTTTCTGCAAGCAGGTGCAGCAACGAGTATAGGGATGGATCTCTGAGCACCATATCTTGAGCGATCTACAAGCAGGTTTTCGTGCGAATATTAGCACGTTGGATCAGGTCCTCCGCTTTCTGTGCATGTACTGAAGGGAGATTAGTATTAGAAGGGGCAAATTATATGTAGCTTTCGTGGACTTACGTACTGCATTTGATCTGGTACCACAAGCGAAGTTGTGGAGAGTCGTGGCCAAAATAGGGTTGCCACACAATTTATTAGAAATTTTAATCCGGCTGCACTCCTCAAACCCCGCGCAAGTTAGGTGGGGGGATAACAACCAGCTCACTGAGCAATTCCCTTTCAACCATGGATTGAGACAAGGGTGCGTTTTAGCTCCCATGTTATTTTCTCTTTTTATAAATGGCGTGATTGATTACCTAGATAAGGATGGTTGTGGCACCCCAAAGGTGGGGGAGCGAAGAGTACCAGCCCTACTCTTCGCAGATGATACTTTATTAATTTCTAAATCCCCCTTTGGTCTGCAAAAATTGCTGAATAATTTTATTAAATTCTGTAAGCAGCATGGCCTGATACTAAATGAGGCAAAAACTAAATATATGATCTTCTCGAAGGGGAACCCTAAGCAACCCAAAAGGCAAATGTATGTAGGAGATACCCCCTTAATCAAGTTTTTGCATTTGACTACCTGGGTATTCATCTAATCTCAAACTTAAGTTGGGCACCACAAATTGAAAAAGCCCAACTATCATTAATCCAACAAACAGCTCATCTAGGTAAGATTCACAAAAAAACAGTGTCCAGGAGAGTGGCCCCATCTCTAGAAATTTATAACACCAAAATATTGGGAGGAGTTCTCTATGTGGCCGAATTGTGGGGCACTGGAAATACAAACTCCCTCACCTCAGTAGAAAACAGGTTTATTCGATCAATGCTAAACCTCCCTATTAGCACTCCCCTGGCCCCTATGTTTTTAGACCTGGGACAAAAAACGTTACTGCATAAGATGGGTTATAAGCAGTTAATGTTTTGGCACCGCCTGTGGTCGGTATATTAGCTTACTCCATATAGAGCAGAAACGATAGATCTCCTAAAGCGATCCCAGGTCAACTCTATCCCTTGGTTTATTTGTTTGAAGAATTTATTGAAGAGTCTTGGGATGGAGGAATACTGGTCCACCCCAGAAAAATTGGGCCTTATTCCAAAATGTAGACTCAAAAAGATATACTGGGATACTGTTATGGAGAAGGAGGTGGCTAAAAGGGTGGGTTCCCTGACCCAAGATTTTACTCATTTTAAATTTGCCCCTTTTTATGAGGAAACCATTGATGAAATTGTACCACCGCTGGCATGGAAATTATTCATTCAATACCATTTTAAAACTTTGCCAACTAAAGCGTTCTGTAAAAAGTGGTGGAGTAATGCCTCCGCAGACAATGAGTGTCCTGCATGCAATGTTTGCCCAGAGTCAATAGTCCACTTGCTATTCTTCTGCCCTTACTATAGAAATGTGCGGGCTAAGTGGATTGTGCCACTGTGTAGACTGGTAGGACCTGGGCATTACCTGGAGGTCATGAGAATCCTAGCAACCGACACGCGCAGGGTGGTGGTATTTGGTTTGGCCAGATTCTGGCATGCATTATGGATCAAACGTTCCTAATGTATTATATAGTTTCCTAAATTTTCGAATAGGGCTACTTTTATTGAATTTTAACTCTGTACCGCTTTTAATTAACTGCCGTATTTTGTATATTGTTTCTATTGTTTGGACTATTTTTATAGTGTATGGCACCTTGCACTTTATAAGATCCTTGTGATCGAAAATAAAGTATTTTGATGATGAATAATCCACTGTCTTAGAAATATCTTCTCTGATGTCTATGGTTGATGGTAGGCTACTTCATGCCAAGTCTTAAGTTCCCATCACAATGATTTCTTACAGCTACATGTCATTAGCAGAAATAAAGTTTGAGGGATATTAGTTACTCCTCTAAAATCTGTAGCAGAAAGTGGGAGGCTTCATACTGGTCCTGGGATGGGTATATGTCAGAATATTGTTGACAGAATTATTGCCTGACATAAATATTTTGTCCTAAATACTGTTTAGAGTGATATTGTCCTATTGGGTGCAAATTCTATATTATCAACTCCAATTAGGTAATATTTCTGTAAACAATATTAGGAACACGATAGTTTGTCAGATCTTATATAGTCCATGATCTTCTGGTGTGTCTTGACATAACTATGCCCTCTTGGGATAACATGCTTCCATGTGCCACCACTTCCACTTATTGCTCAAAGTCACCTTTAAAATTAAATTCTTTTCATTGCACCATACTTCAGAATGTCCTAGATGTGATTTCCATGAAGCGTTTTGGTGGTCCCTTAGGAGCAGGTTGTTGTACAGAAATCACAGCATCCAGAGCCAAAACTTTAGCGTTGGTGCAAACTTTGTTTTAGGAACTAGCAGTGTTTAACCCCTTCGCTGCTAGGCCTTTTCCCTCCTGTGCTAAGCCTTTTTTGGCTATTTGGGGTAGTGCGCGCTTAGGCCCCTGTAACTTTTGACCACATAAGGTATCCATGCCAAATTTGCGTCCTTTTTTTCTAACATCATGGGGATTGTAAAGGTACCCAGGGTTTGTGGATTCCCCTGGAGGGGACCCAGAAATTAGTCAAAATACAGCTAAATTTTGTGTTTTTTTGGAAAAATGCGAAAAAGGGCTACAGATGCAAATGGCATCAAAAAGGGGTTGTGGTGCTGAAATCACCATCTTCCCAGCTTTCAGGGACAAGCAGACTTTTGTCAGAAAACCAACTTTTTTACACAGTTTTGGCATTTTTCTGGGACATAGCCTATTTTTGCTATTTTTTGTGCTTTCAACCTCCTTCCAGTTAATGGTAGAAATGGGTATGAAACCAATAATGGATCCTGGAAAGCCATACATTTCTGAAAAGTAGACACAATTCTGAATTCAGCAAGGGGTCATTTGTGTAGATCCTTAAAGTTTTCCTTATAGAAACTAACAGTTAAATAAAGGAAAAATTGAAAATTAGTTGAAAAAAACAGCCATTTGTGTCAATGTTTTCACCTGTAACTTCTTCTAATTATGACAGCTATTTGAAGGCAATATACCGTTATATCCGCTGGACCTTTCTGGTTGTGGGGATATATAGGACTTGTAGGTTCACCAAGAACCCGACGAACCCAGAGCCAATAATTGAGCAGCATCTTGCAATGGTTTTTTATTATGTACCGGGTATATAGCAATTATTTTGGAAAAATGTATACATGGAAAAATTGTTATGAAAGACACCTATGTATTTCTGAAATGGGAACAAAATGTAGATTTTAGAAACAGTAGATATTTGCACATTTCCGAAATTGGGAGTACCCATACTAGAATGAGAATTATAGGTCATTTTTCAAAATGACTTATTTTTTACACATTGTCTTTCATTTGGAAGGCAGAAATGCATCGAAAGTCAATAGGTAATAACAGTTGCTCTACAATTCTGTGTTACCCTAAGTCTCCCGATAAAAATGGTACCTCACTTGTGTGGGTAGCCCTTGTGCCCACAACAGGAAATGGCTCAAAATGCAACGTGGACGTACCACATTTTCACAATGAAAAATTACCCTTTTTTGCAAAGTGCCTAGGTGTAGTTTTTGAACCCTAGCTCTGCCGGCACCTAGGGAAACCTAGCAAACCTATACATTTTTGAAAACTAGACACCCAGGGGAATCCAGGATGGAGTGACTTGACTTCCTCCCACCAGGTTCTGTTACCCAGAATCCCTTGCAAACCTAAAAAATTGTCAAAAAAACACATTTTCCCCACATTTCTGTGGTGGAAAGTTTTGGAATCTGCGTGGATCCACAAATTTCCACACACCCCGCGTTCCCCAAAGTCTTACGAGAAAAATGGTACCTCACTTGTGTGGGTCGGCCTAGTGCCTGCGACAGGAAACGGCGCAAAACGCAACGTGGTCACACCTCAATTTCGCAGTGAAAAATGACCCTTTTTTGGCAAAGTGCCTAGCTGTAGTTTTTGAACCCTAGCTCTGCCGGCACCTAGGGAAACCTAGCAAACCTATACATTTTTGAAAACTAGACACCCAGGGGAATCCAGGATGGGGTGACTTGACTGCCTCCCACCAGGTTCTGTTACCCAGAATCCCTTGCAAACATAAACTTTTTTCAAAAAAACCACATTTTCCTCACATTTCTGTGGTGGAAAGTTCTGGAATCTGCGTGGATCCACAAATTTCCACCCACCCCGCGTTCCCCAAAGTCTTACGAGAAAAATGGTACCTCACTTGTGTGGGTCGGCCTAGTGCCTGCGACAGGAAACTGCGCAAAACGCAACGTGGTCACACCTCAATTTCGCAGTGAAAAATGACCCTTTTTTGGCAAAGTGCCTAGCTGTAGTTTTTAAACCCTAGCTCTGCCGGCACCTAGGTAAACCTAGCAAACCTATACATTTTTGAAAACTAGACACCCAGGGGAATCCAGGATGGGGTGACTGGACTGCCTCCCACCAGGTTCTGTTACCCAGAATCCCTTGCAAACCTAAAAATTATCAAAAAAACCACATTTTCCCCACATTTCTGTGGTGGAAAGTTCTGGAATCTGCGTGGATCCACAAATTTCCACCCACCCCGCGTTCCCCAAAGTCTTCTGAGAAAAATGGTACCTCACTTGTGTGGGTCGGCCTAGTGCCCGCGACAGGAAACGGCGCAAAATGCAACGTGGTCACACCTCAATTTCGCAGTGAAAAATGACCCTTTTTTGGCAAAGTGCCTAGCTGTAGTTTTTTAACCCTAGCTCTGCCGGCACCTAGGGAAACCTAGCAAACCTATACATTTTTGAAAACTAGACACCCAGGGGAATCCAGGATGGGGTGACTGGACTGCCTCCCACCAGGTTCTGTTACCCAGAATCCCTTGCAAACATAAATAATTGTCAAAAAAAACACATTTTCCCCACATTTCTGTGGTGGAAAGTTCTGGAATCTGCGGGGATCCACAAATTTCCACCCACCCCTCGTTCCCCAAAGTCTTACGAGAAAAATGGTACCTCACTTGTGTGGGTCGGCCTAGTGCCTGCGACAGGAAATGGCGCAAAACGCAACGTGGTCACACCTCAATTTCGCAGTGAAAAATGACCCTTTTTTTGCAAAGGGCCTAGCTGTAGTTTTTGAACCCTACCTCTGCCGGCACCTAGGAAAACCTGGCAAACCTATACATTTTTGAAAACTAGACACCCAGGGGAATCCAGGATGGGGTGACTTGACTGCCTCCCACCAGGTTCTGTTACAGAGAATCCCTTGCAAACATAAAAAATTGTCAAAAAAAACACATTTTCTCCACATTTCTGTGGTGGAAAGTTCTGGAATCTGCGTGGATCCACAAATTTCCACCCACCCCGCGTTCCCCAAAGTCTTACGAGAAAAATGGTACCTCACTTGTGTGGGTCGGCCTAGTGCCTGCGACAGGAAACTGCGCAAAACGCAACGTGGTCACACCTCAATTTCGCAGTGAAAAATGACCCTTTTTTGGCAAAGTGCCTAGCTGTAGTTTTTGAACCCTAGCTCTGCCGGCACCTAGGGAAACCTAGCAAACCTATACATTTTTGAAAACTAGACACCCAGGGGAATCCAGGATGGGGTGACTGGACTGCCTCCCACCAGGTTCTGTTACCCAGAATCCCTTGCAAACCTAAAAAATTATCAAACAAAACACATTTTCCCCACATTTCTGTGGTGGAAAGTTCTGGAATCTGCGTGGATCCACAAATTTCCACCCACCCCGCGTTCCCCAAAGTCTTCTGAGAAAAATGGTACCTCACTTGTGTGGGTCTGCCTAGTGCCCACGACAGGAAACGGCGCAAAACGCAACGTGGTCACACCTCAATTTCGCAGTGAAAAATGACCCTTTTTTTGCAAAGTGCCTAGCTGTAGTTTTTGAACCCTTCCTCTGCCGGCACCTAGGGAAACCTAGCAAACCTATACATTTTTGAAAACTAGACAACCAGGGGAATCCAGGATGGGGTGACTTGACTGCCTCCCACCAGGTTCTGTTACCCAGAATCCCTTGCAAACATAAAAAATTGTCCAAAAAAACACATTTTCCCCACATTTCTGTGGTGGAAAGTTCTGGAATCTGTGTGGATCCACAAATTTCCACCCACCCCGCGTTCCCCAAAGTCTTACGAGAAAAATGGTACCTCACTTGGGTGGGTCGGCCTAGTGCCTGCGACAGGAAACGGCGCAAAACGCAACATGGTCCCACCTCAATTTCGCAGTGAAAAATGACCCTTTTTTGGCAAAGTGCCTAGCTGTAGTTTTTTAACCCTACCTCTGCCGGCACCTAGGGAAACCTAGCAAACCTATACATTTTTGAAAACTAGACACCCAGGGGAATCCAGGATGGGGTGACTGGACTGCCTCCCACCAGGTTCTGTTACCCAGAATCCCTTGCAAACATAAAAAATTGTCAAAAAACCACATTTTCCCCACATTTCTGTGGTGGAAAGTTCTGGAATCTGCGTGGATCCACAAATTTCCCCCACCCCGCGTTCCCCAATGTCTTACGAGAAAAATTGGTACCTCACTTGTGTGGGTCGGCCTAGTGCCTGCGACAGGAAACGGCGCAAAACGCAACGTGGTCACACCTCAATTTCGCAGTGAAAAATGACCCTTTTTTGGCAAAGTGCCTAGCTGTAGTTTTTGAACCCTAGCTCTGCCGGCACCTAGGGAAACCTAGAAAACCTATACATTTTTGAAAACTAGACACCCAGGGGAATCCAGGATGGGGTGACTGGACTGCCTCCCACCAGGTTCTGTTACCCAGAATCCCTTGCAAACAAACTTTTTTTCAAAAAAACCACATTTTACCCACATTTCTGTTGTGGAAAGTTCTGGAATCTGCGTGGATCCACAAATTTCCACCCACCCGGCGTTCCCCAAAGTCTTACGAGAAAAATGGTACCTCACTTGTGTGGGTCGGCCTAGTGCCTGCGACAGGAAACGGCGCAAAACGCAACGTGGTCACACCTCAATTTCGCAGTGAAAAATGACCCTTTTTTGGCAAAGTGCCTAGCTGTAGTTTTTTAACCCTACCTCTGCCGGCACCTAGGGAAACCTAGCAAACCTATACATTTTTGAAAACTAGACACCCATGGGAATCCAGGATGGGGTGACTTGACTTCCTCCCACCAGGTTCTGTTACCCAGAATCCCCTGCAAACATAAAACATTGTCAAAAAAAACACATTTTCCCCACATTTCTGTGGTGGAAAGTTCTGGAATCTGCGTGGATCCACAAATTTCCACCCACCCCGCGTTCCCCAAAGTATTACGAGAAAAATGGTACCTCACTTGTGTGGGTCGGCCTAGTGCTTACGACAGGAAACGGCGCAAAACGCAACGTGGTCACACCTCAATTTCGCAGTGAAAAATGACCCTTTTTGGCAAAGTGCCTAGCTGTAGTTTTTGAACCCTAGCTCTGCCGGCACCTAGGGAAACCTAGCAAACCTATACATTTTTGAAAACTAGATACCCAGGGGAATCCAGGATGGGGTGACTGGACTGCCTCCCACCAGGTTCTGTTACCCAGAATCCCTTGCAAACCTAAACAATTGTCAAAAAAACCAAATTTTCCCCACATTTCTGTGGTGGAAAGTTCTGGAATCTGCGTGGATCCACAAATTTCCACCCACCCCGCGTTACCCAAAGTCTTACGAGAAAAATGGTACCTCACTTGTGTGGGTCGGCCTAGTGCCTGTGACAGGAAACGGCACAAAACGCAACGTGGTCACACCTCAATTTCGCAGTGAAAAATGACCCTTTTTTGGCAAAGTGCCTAGCTGTAGTTTTTTAACCCTACCTCTGCCGGCACCTAGGAAAACCTAGCAAACCTATACATTTTTGAAAACTAGACACCCAGGGGAATCCAGGATGGGGTGACTTGACTGCCTCCCACCAGGTTCTGTTACCCAGAATCCCTTGCAAACATAAACAATTGTCAAAAAAACACATTTTCCCCACATTTCTGTGGTGGAAAGTTCTGGAATCTGCGTGGATCCACAAATTTCCACCCACCCCGCATTCCCCAAAGTATTACGAGAAAAATGGTACCTCACTTGTGTGGGTCGGCCTAGTGCCTGCGACAGGAAATGGCGCAAAACGCAACGTGGTCACACCTCAATTTCGCAGTGAAAAATGACCCTTTTTTGGCAAAGTGCCTAGCTGTAGTTTTTTAACCCTAGCTCTGCCGGCACCTAGGGAAACCTAGCAAACCTATACATTTTTGAAAACTAGACACCCAGGGGAATCCAGGATGGGGTGACTGGACTGCCTCCCACCAGGTTCTGTTACCCAGAATCCCTGGCAAACCTAAAAAATTGTCAAAAAAACCACATTTTCCCCATATTTCTGAGGTGGAAAGTTCTGGAATCTGCGTGGATCCACAAATTTCCACCCACCCCGCGTTCCCCAAAGTCTTACGAGAAAAATGGTACCTCACTTGTGTGGGTCGGCCTAGTGCCTGCGACAGGAAACGGCGCAAAACGCAACGTGGTCACACCTCAATTTCGCAGTGAAAAATGACCCTTTTTTGGCAAAGTGCCTAGCTGTAGTTTGTGAACCCTAGCTCTGCCGGCACCTAGGGAAACCTACCAAACACACACATTTCTGTAAAGTAGACACCCGGGGGCTTCCAGGGAGGTATGGCTTGCGTGGATCCCCCAACGTTTCCTTACCCAGAATCCCCTGCAAACCTCAATTTTAGCTGAAAAAATCACTTTTTTCACACATTTTTGTGTGGGAAAGTGTGGCATCACTGGCCTCACACAAATTTCCTACCACCCAGCGTTCTCCCAGGTCTCCCGATAAAAATGGTGCCTCACTTGTGTGGGAGGCCCAAGTACCCGCGACAGGCAAAGGCCCACAACGTATTGAGGCGACCTCAAAATGGCCTTTCACAAAACAACCTGGTTTTGCAAGGGGGTCACCTGGGTTTTGGCCTCGTGCTCGGCGGCCATCTAGGGAAACCTACTAAACCCACACATTTCTGAAAAGTAGACACCCGGGGCTTCCAGGAGGTATGGCTTGCGTGGATCCCCCAACGTTTCCTTACCCAGAATCCCTGCAAACCTCATTTTAGCTGAAAAAATCACTTTTTCACACATTTTTGTGTGGGAAAGTGTGGCATCACTGGCCTCACACAAATTTCCTACCACCCAGCGTTCTCCCAGGTCTCCCGATAAAAATGGTGCCTCACTTGTGTGGGAGGCCCAAGTACCCGCGACAGGCAAGGGCCCACAACGTAGTGAGGCGACCTCAAAATGGCCTTCACAAACCACCTGGTTTTGCAAGGGGTCACCTGGGTTTTTGGCCCCGTGCTCGGCGGCCATCTAGGGAAACCTACCAAACCCACACATTTCTGAAAAGTAGACACCCGGGGCTTCCAGGAGGTATGGCTTGCGTGGATCCCCCAACGTTTCCTTACCCAGAATCCCCTGCAAACCTCAATTTTAGCTGAAAAAATCACTTTTTTCACACATTTTTGTGTGGGAAAGTGTGGCATCACTGGCCTCACACAAATTTCCTACCACCCAGCGTTCCCCCAGGTCTCCCGATAAAAATGGTGCCTCACTTGTGTGGGAGGCCCAAGTACCCGCGACAGGCAAGGGCCCACAACGTAGTGAGGCGACCTCAAAATGGCCTTCACAAAACCACCTGGTTTTGCAAGGTCACCTGGGTTTTGGCCCGTGCTCGGCGGCCATCTAGGAAACCTACCAAACCCACACATTTCTGAAAAGTAGACACCCGGGGGCTTCCAGGGAGGTATGGCTTGCGTGGATCCCCCAACGTTTCACTTCCAGAATCCCTGCAAACCTCAATTTTAGCTGAAAAATCACTTTTTCACACATTTTGTGTGGGAAGTGTGGCATCACTGGCCTCACACAAATTTCCTACCACCCAGCGTTCCTCCAGGTCTCCCGGATAAAATGGTGCCTCACTTGTGTGGGAGGCCCAAGTACCAGCGACAGGCAAGGGCCCAAAACATTTTTTGATAGGCAATGTTGATGTTGCCTCAAAACGTTTTGTGTCCTTGCATGTCGCGGGTACTTGGGCCTCCCACACAAGTGAGGCACCATTTTTATCGGGAGACCTGGGGGAATGCTGGGTGGTAGGAAATTTGTGTGAGGCCAGTGATGCCACACTTTCCCACACAAAAATGTGTGAAAAAAGTGATTTTTTCAGCTAAAATTGAGGTTTGCAGGGGATTCTGGTAAGGAAACGTTGGGGGATCCACGCAAGCCATACCTCCCTGGAAGCCCCCGGGTGTCTACTTTTCAGAAATGTGTGGGTTTGGTAGGTTTCCTAGATGGCCGCCGAGCACGGGGCCAAAACCCAGGTGACTCCCTTGCAAAACCAGGTGGTTTTGAGATAGGCAATTTTGAGGTCGCCACACTACGTTGTGGGCCCTTGCCTGTCGCGGTACTTGGGCCTCCCACACAAGTGAGGCACCATTTTTATCGGGAGACCTGGGGGAACGCTGGTGGTAGGAAATTTGTGTGAGGCCAGTGATGCCACACTTTCCCACACAAAATGTGTGAAAAAGTGATTTTTTCAGCTAAAATTGAGGTTTGCAGGGGATTCTGGGTAAGGAAACGTTGGGGGATCCACACAAGCCATACCTCCCTGGAAGCCCCGGTGTCTACTTTTCAGAAATGTGTGGGTTTGGTAGGTTTCCTAGATGGCCGCCGAGCACAGGGCCAAAACCCAGGTGACTCCCTTGCAAAACCAGGTGGTTTTGTGAAAGGCCATTTTGAGGTCGCCTCAATACGTTGTGGGCCCTTGCCTGTCGCTGGTACTTGGGCCTCCCACACAAGTGAGGCACCATTTTTATCGGGAGACCTGGGGGAACGCTAGGTGGTAGGAAATTTGTGTGAGGCCAGTGATGCCACACTTTCCCACACAAAATGTGTGAAAAAAGTGATTTTTTCAGCTAAAATTGAGGTTTGCAGGGGATTCTGGGTAAGGAAACGTTGGGGGATCCACGCAATCCATACCTCCCTGGAAGCCCCCGGGTGTCTACTTTTCAGAAATGTGTGGGTTTGGTAGGTTTCCCTATGTGGCCGCCGAGCCCCGGGCCAAAACCCAGGTGACCCCCTTGCAAAACCAGGTCATTTTGAGATAATGTGTTGTTTATTTCTGCAGCGTGAAAATTTTGGCACAATATTGCAAGGAAAATGTGACAGACATTTTGAGGTTTGCAGGACATTGTGGGTACCATAACTTGTTGGGATCCACAAGAGAGATATCACCATGTACTCCCATGGGTGTTTCGTTTACGACAATATCTAAAGTTGGTAGGTTATTCTTAGACGGAATTTACACCTTGGCAGACAGACTAAAAAGACAAAGATTACTGCACAGCCATCTATTCCTCAAGCACACACACATACTGGTTGGATTTGGCACGAGGGCAAGTGATGGTTCAGTATATACAATTTTATTAACAAGAGATTTCACAAAAAGGAAATGCACTGTCAATAATTGAAAGGACAAAAACGGAACCAGTGACTCACAGCTCGTGAGCTGTAAAGCCACGTCAAGGCCCCAACCGCTTTACAGGCCATTCACACACCTTTCATACGTGATACACACAAGACCATTCACACCCCCAGGCACGAAACAAACACATTACAACATTCACAAAAAGGGACAAGGTACACCCTGCTTGAGAAAGACAAAAAAAATATTACTGCACAGCCATCTAATCCTCAAGCACACACACACATACTGGTTGGATTTGGCACGAGGGTGAGTGATGGTTCAGTATATACAATTGTATTAACAAGTGATTTCACAAAATGAAATGCACTGTTAATAATTGAAAGGACGAGAAACTGAACCATTGACTCACAGCTCGTGAGCTGTAAAGCCACGACAAGGCACCAACCTCTTTACAGGCCATTCATACACCTTTCATACGTGTGACAAATACAAAACCATTCACACCACCAGCCGCGGGCCCATCACATTACAACACTCACACCAGCAGACAGCGCCATTCAAGGGCCCATCACTTTCACACGCCCACATTCCTAACACAGCAACCACACAAGCTGATGGATTGCGTGGAGTGTCGCTCGGCTAGCAGTGTGTGTAGTGACCAGCAGCAAGTCACTACTCACACACTGCCAGCCGAGCGCCAGTCCACGCACACCGCCAGCCAAGCGCCACTCCACGCACACCGCCAGCCAAGCGCCACTCCACGCACACCGCCAGCCAAGCGCCACTCCACGCACACCGCCAGCCTAGCGCCAATCCACGCACACCGCCATCCTAGCGCCACCCACGCACACCGCCAGCCAAGCACCACTCCACGCACACCGCCAGCCAAGAGCCACTCCCCACACACCGCCAGCCAAGCGCCACTCCACGCACACCGCCAGCCAAGCACCAGCCTACACACACCACCATCACATTTAGGATTTTTTTATACAAAAAAGAAAACACAAACAAATTGCAAATAGATACAAATCTACTAACACAAAATCAGAAACTAAATACATTGCACTAATGCCAACCTTGAAACAGAACAACAATTCTTAAACATTACAGACCAGGCAGTTCACTTTACCACTCATGGTTGCTCCCAATAATTCTTTTGCTTGTGGTACGCTCTATAACAAGCAGGCACACACAGCCCAGGGTTAGAAGGACACTCAGGGCAGTACATACGAGTCTCCTTCCGCGTACCTCTTCGCCAACAGACTCTACATCTCCTAGTGGGAAAGTCTTTTGAGGGTGTAGGAGGAATGTGATCAGGAAAGTGGCGATCTTTCAATCGAGCCACATCCTCCACCACTCCAACTCTAGGAACACTTGCCTGTTCCACAACAACAAGGCTGCCTATGACAGACTCCTGAAACTGAACAAAAGTCAACTTTGACGCAGGAGAACACTCCTTGAACACAACAAAAGCATTGAAAGTTGCTAAATTGAAGAGATGGATGGCCAACTTCTTATACCAAATGTAAGACTTACGAATAGCAGTGTAAGGTTCCAACCTCTGATCTACTCTATCAACACCACCCATGTGCTTATTGTAGTCTAAAATGCACACAGGTTTGCGCACTTCAGCAATCTGACCCCAAACAGCCACAGGTGAAGTACTCTCATCATGGATGGTAGTCAGCATGTACACATCCCTCCTGTCCACAAATTTCACAGCTAGCAGTTCCTCACTACGCAAGGCACTGCACTGTCCCCTCTGAAGTTTTTGCAAACAAGCTCTTTTGGATAACCTTTACGGTTAGAGCGGATTGTGCCACAAGCAAAAGTGTCCACTTTGAACAATTCCTTAAACAATTGCACAGCAGTGTAGAAGTTATCAAGGTACAAATGGTGGCCTCTGTTAAACAGTCCTCTAGCAAGATCCCACACAATTTTCTCTGAAACTCCAAAAGTGGACGGACAACCAGGGGGTCAATAGTGGAATCCCTACCAGTGTACACACGCAAATTAAAAACATATCCTGTCCTACTCTCAGACAACATATACAGCTTAATTCCATAGCGTGCCCTCTTGCTAGGAATGTACTGCCTAAAAACCAAACGGCCCTTGAACAGGACCAAAGACTCATCAATAGATATTTCTTTCCCTGGAGTATAGATCTCTGAAAATCGATCTACAAAGTGATCAAGAACAGGCCGAATCTTAAAAAGACGGTCACATTCAGGGTGATCTCGTGGCAACGCCAAACCATTATCAACAAAATGCAGCATCCGAAGCAAAAGTAAATACCGATCACGAGTCATAACTGCAGGAAATATGTCCGTTGCCATCAAGGGACTGGTAGACCAATATGAACCCATGGACGGCTTCCTTATCAAACCCATCAAAAAAGTCAAACCCAAAAACTTCTTCATCTCTTCCAGATTTGTGGGACTCCACCGGGTAGCTCTAGAATGGGGCCTAAGTCTGGCACTGTTGTCCCTCAAAAACTGTTCAGCATACAAATTAGTCTGCTCAACAATCTCACCCAAAAATACATAATCCATAAACAACTGAAAATACTGTATAGGCAAATAATGTTCACAATCCACTCTACACCCTGCATAACCACTAAAGGCAGGCAACACCGGCTGCACCATGTTTGGATCAACCCAGAGTCCAGCACTTCCAGTAGGAAGCCTAGCAGCCCCAGGCTGCAATCCAGATGCCTCTTGCCTCATCGGCACAGTAGTATCCTCCTCTAAATCAGGCACTTCATCTGCACTGAGAGTACCTTCATCATCCGATGATTCCATGTGGAGAGAAAACTCACTGCCTGAATCTTCCCCTCCCTCCTCTCCCTCAGACGCACTGTCAGTCTCATAATCCTGCTCAGAGGAAGATTTAAGAAGCAAACCAACCACCTGCTGAGCAGTAATTCTACGGCTAGCCATAATGCTTACTAATAAAGGTTACTTGTCAAACAAGTCAACAACAACAAACCCTTTGTAAAAAAAAGAAATAAACAAAATGTAGCTTTATCAAGTCAAGTCAAAAAAGCTTTATTCGGTGTAAATACAACAAACACCATAAAAGCATACTAATACACATACACATTTATACATCATACTTAATATTCAAAATTTAAAATTGATTCTACAAATTAGATTTTACATAAAAATTAATTCAATTATAAAAATTATTAAAATATCAGTGCATGAATAGATCATAATACGTTAGTACGGCATCCACAATTTGTGCAATAAAGTGCTAATACATTCAAATCCATCTAAAGTTAATAAAGTGTCAATGCATGGAGAGTTCTTGGTACAGAATACATGCTACCACAATATAAGCGATAAAGTGCTAGTGCTTATAAATGCATATATGTAAACATATATAATATTATACAATTAATAATCTTGTTCTTCATATAATAATGCGTCCAAATGTACAAGTTCTTTTCTTTTCCCAATTGAAAGTTGTATATAACGTATAACAGAACTTATTACTTTTATATTATCCAGGCTACAAACAAAGTCAAACGCATTTTTATAACTATAAAGTGTATTTCTTAAAAAAAGGGGTTTTAAAATTGATTTCCGGATACCCATATAAAAAGGACAAAAGAGTATAAAATGCATAGTTTATTGTGAAGTTTTACCATCACATGGGCAAGGTGGTAACATGTGACACCATTTTTCAGTACTTGGAAAGGCAATTAAACGGTGTAAAGTGCCCAGCCTTAACCTAGTCAAATAGAATCTGTGCTGGGTATTCCTTACTAATGTCAAATATGGCTGAATACCCCTTGTAGGTGGACCTTCACAATAACTAGCTACAGTTTTTTTTGTTGATATCAGCACTTTCCCTTTCCTGCTCCATTACAGTTAATTATTTTGATTTCAAATCATTTTTGGAAAAGGCCTGTATTGTAGTGGGATTGTTTTTAACAATCCCGACTTTACATTTCATTAAAAGTTTAAAAATATGCTCCAACCAGGGTATTTTGGAACTATGGTCAAGGGCTAGGCAGTCCATTATTAAATCCCTTGTGAACTTGGGGGCATATTATCAAGGGCTGGCGATATAATTATCGCCGCTTTAGCGTCCGTTTTTGGGCGAAAAGCGGCGATAATTATATCGCAATATCATCAAGGACACGCTAGCGCGTGTTTCCTTGATGTAGAGCCCGTTTTTTCACAGCCTCGCCTTGCATCGCTAATGAGATGCAAAGAAGGCGTGGCTGTGAAAACAACACATGTTAATATCGCGAAGGCAGCTTCGCGATATTAACAAGGAGGTGCAGCGATAAAAAAAATCGCGCTACCTCAGCTTTAACTCAGGAATTTAACGTCTGTTAAATTCCTGACTTAAGCATACTTTTCATGGGAGATGGATTCTGCTGATACGACCACAGGGTCGTATCAGCAGCAGTTATCGCCGCTTTGCAGGGAACATCGCTGGAAAACCAGCGATGTTCCCTGCAAAACGGCGATTTCCCCGCTATCGCTGGAATTCTTATCGCCCTGGAGTAACGCGTTGTTAATAACGCGCTACCAGGGCGATAAATTCCAGAGATAGACGGCGATAATTATCCTAGCGCTAAGCGCGCTTTGCGATAATTATCGCCGTCCCTTGCTGATATGCCCCTTAGTTTCTTCCTTTGCCCAAAGCCCTCGCCAAAATGTGAGACCTACCATATTTATTGTATCACATAAATATGGTACAAATAACTCTTTATGTACAATAGCGTTCGCAGTAGCACTAGGGACCGCCAACAGCCTTTTTAAGAACTTATTCTCCTTTATTTGTAATGCAGCCGTATTTGTTCTCCCCCATATCGCTGCACCATAGCATACTCCTGAAACACACTTGCTCTTATACAATGATAAAATTTCCAATATGGGTTTGTTTCCTATTTTTGCCGCAAATTTAAATATACCCTCTGTGATTCTTACAAATTTCATTTTACATAATTCAATGTGCTTTTCCCAAGAACCATTTTTGCAGAACAACATCCCTAAATACGAAAAGGTAGATACTCTATTAATAAAAACCCCACCCACATGATGTTGTCTATGCTTTGGCTTTTTCCCCCCACATGTCATTACAAAAGTTTTCTTTAAATTTAACTGCAGATCAATGTCCTTCATATATAGGGCAAAGTTTTCTATCAAAATTTGCAGGCCATTTGCAGTCCTGGACATTAAAACAGCATCATCTGCATATAATCAAACAGGTGTGGGGCGTTTTCCTACTTTTTGGGGCATCTGCAACTAACTTTTGTAAAAATGGATCCACATTATTTATGTATAATGAAAATAAAAGCGGAGCTAAAACACATCCTTGTCTAATCCCCCGCTTTACCATAAAATCAGGTGTACATTCTCCCATCTTCCCATATCGTACCCTAGTAGTTAAAAAGGCATAAATTTGTGATAAAAATGAAATTATTTCAATTGGTGCCCCTAGCCCCTTCAATGTTTGCCAAAGCTTTTGATGATTCACTAAATCGAAGGCGCTAGTTAGGTCTACAAAGCATAGGTGGAGTACCCCTTCCCTAGCCTTTGTATACTTCCCTATTAACAATTCTAAATTTAGGCACTGCTCTACCGTCCCAATACCCCTTCTGAAACCATACTGGGCTTCTGTCAAGATTTTACTATCACTAGCCCAGTCTTCTAGCCTTTCTAGCATAATTCGGCCCATCAACTTCGATGAGGTGTCAAGAAGGGATATTGGGCGGTAGCAGTTTGCCTTCCTCTGTCCCCCTTTTTAAAGATGGGAACAATAATACTTTGTACCCAGGTTGAGGGTAATACGCCACCCAAGACCACGTTAAAAACATTCAATAAAATAGGTATCCAGAAATCTGTATTGCATTTAAAAACATCTATGGGCACCCCTTCAGGTCCAGCAGCTTTTCCATTAGCACATTTTTCAAGGGCTGATTTGATTTCTTCTGTAGTTATAGGTATTGCCTTTACTGGGTTTACTATTATAAACTTATCTCTTTTATAATCAATTATTTTTAGGCCATCGGGGTTAAAAATCTTCTCAAAATGTAACACCCAGTCTTCGGGCGAAACCACAGTATCAATCCCTACTTCATTGCTTCCTTTGAAATACGGATGATTAATTATCTTCCAAAAAAGAATAGAGTCTTTCATCTCAGCTGCCTGCTTAAGCTTCTCCCATGCACCCTCACGAATCTCCCTTTTCTATTGTCCAAGGTTTTTTTATAATTTTTTCTTGCGGTACTAATCATATCTGGATCCCTAGGTTTTTGTTTAAGGGCAAATTTCAATTCCCCATTCAACTTCGTGCATTCATGACTAAACCATCTTGGGTTAAGAACACAGATGTAGCTTTATCACAAAGACCTATATACTCCAACACTATACCACTCACGTGACAGAAGCAGCTAGACTCACCACCACCTACTCTGCACAGACACAGTAAGGATCAACAATATCCCACTAAAAAAGAAGAAGAAAAAAATTACACATAAGACAATGCAAAACATCGCAAAGAATTTCATGCTCTGAACACTAACAAATATGCTGCCATTATGGCACCACTTACAAAAAATTCATTCATGCATGACAATAATACTCATTTGGAGTACACACAACAAAAATATTTTTCTTACCAAATAAATGCAATTACGCAAAACTGCAGAACCACCACTGCCGAAACCGCAAACAGGAATCAAAAGCTTTACACTAGAATAAAAAGGAGAAAAAAAAACATTACAATCACATATGCAAATAATGCACCAGTCCACACACAATCCACCAGCCAAGCTAAGGGGTAGGTGGGCCTAACAGTATAAATAAAATATTCACTCCCGTAAAAGGGGAGCAACCCTTGCCCTTTTGGCCACTCCCCAACACAAAAATAAAAAAAACCCTGGTGTCTAGTGGCTTCTGCCCTCCTTGGGGGCAGATGGGCCTAAAAACATACTGCTATTCTGCCACCCAAGGGGTCACTCTCCACAAATAAAAGCCTGGTGGACTAGTGGGAAGATACCTTTATCTTCCGCACACGATCTCTCACTACTCAACTCTACTCTCAACTCTATTCACAACTGGATGTTAGCTCACCAACTCATTCTGAATCCCGCCAAAACTGAATTCCTCCTCCTCTCTACCTCTCTCTCACCTCCTCCTGTTCAATCTTGGATGGATCAGCTGAACCTACTCAACAACAAACCCATCATTGTTGACAGCGTTAAATCCCTAGGTGTCATTCTTGACAAAAGACTCAACCTAATCTCCCACATCAACTCTATTGCTAAGAACGCACGTTACCAGTTCTTCGGTTCTTCCCGGAGAAAGACTTAAAAACCTTGGTACAATCTCTGGTTCTCTCAAGACTGGATTATTGCAATTCTCTTCTGACGGGCCTACCCAAATCCCACCTCTCCCCTCTCAAATCCATCCTCCATTCAGCAGCTCGCCTCATTTCAGGGTCTAAACGAAGCGACCACGTCACTCCTATCCTCTCTTCGATGGCACACACAAAGCCTTACACACCTCCTCCCCTCGTAACCTGGCAAATAAATTGAAATTGTCCGGTGGCTCTCGCCCTTCTCGCAATGCGGAAAAGCTTTTGCTTGAGCCCACCCCCCCCCGTCTTCAAAAAGGGAAAGATCGATGGCGCAATCCTTCTCAGGAAATGCGGTGAGAGTCTGGAACTCGCTTCCCCCATTGCTCCATGCCACCTCCTCTACCCGGATCTTCAAAGCTGACCTCAAATCTCTTCTCTTCCAAAGACACTTTCAGTACTAATACTTTCACTCTCAGCCCCCTCTAGGAAGTTCGCTCTTCATTGTAAATTTGTACTTTTTCCTGTACATTCCTCACCCTTGCGTGCTGGAGTTTATGTACCCTTCTACCTATACACACACAGTGTAGATGTAGTTCACAAACGCAGATATATTCTAAATTTACCTAGTCCAGTCCACATAACCTGTGTCTCTATGTAGGCAATACACGTGTCCTGCTGACACTCCTCATGCACTGACCAGCACCTATATAAATCCCCCGTGCACACAGTCAACATGCATATGCATTGTACAAAAATCCTGCAGCGCAAAGCTGAACACCAGTGCACATTAATTACCCACCTACACAATACGCTCACCGGTGTGAATTGGGAGCAGTTTGAATTGACGCGTCCTAGCCACATACCAATAATAACTTTGTGGTCTACTGCCCATTTACATTTCATGGAGAAGCAAATTAAAATAAAATAGAAGCTGGGGTGTACACACACACACACACACACACACACACTCACTCTCTCTCTCTCTCTCTCTCTCTCTCTCTCCTCTCCCTCCCTCCCTCCCTCCCTCGTGCCTAGTGGGCATTCCTGCTGCACGATCACATGATCGTGCAGCAGGAATGCACAAAGAGGCATCGGGGGAAAGGAAAACCCTTTCCTTTCCCTCGATGCCTCTTTTGATACAAACCCCCCTCCCCGAGCCAAACCTCACCTGATTTCCCGACGCGCTGGAAGCAAATGGCTTCCAGCGCGTCGGGAAGAAAGGGAAACCCTCAATGAGCCTCGCGCGCTGACGTCATTGATGGGGCGGGGGAGGCAGGGGAAGCCCTTCCCCTGCCTCCCCCCAAAAAACCTAACGATCGGATTCCCACGGGGGAGCGCCAGCGCTTCCCCCGTGGGTGGTCTTATGATGAGCTGGACTCGTCATGAGCACACGAGCACTGTGAAGGGGATAAAGGGTCAGAGCAGGATCTCAGCGGCAGACGAGGAGAAGGAACCTTCTGGTCACAGGAACTACACGAGCATTGCGCTCGAGAAATTCAAGGATGCAAAGACCTCCATCAAGGATTACAGCTAACTTTTCACGTTGGAAATGGAGAGAAGGCACATCTGCTTAACCACGCTCACGAATTCTGCACACCTGCCCTGCATATTTATCCAAGAAGATGCCACCGTTTTGTGCAATACCTCTACTCAACTGTAGTACTGTCTACTGGCTAATCAGTAAGTGTTACCTCGTTGGGTAAATGTATAGTGCCTTTCCTACACTACAGCTGCGTAAAGGACCAGAAGAATTGTCTCCAGTGACCTGTGTGTCTGTAATTTTGCCACCGCGCCGAAAGCGCCGGGAACCTTTGATTAAGCTGTCCATCATAGTGGGGAAAGGGCGGGCAGACGTTGCATACCGCTAGTGTATGTGTGGCGGGGCCAAACGGGCGGGGCTTCTAGGCCCGTTCACATGCCTCTTGTTTATAAAGGGTCAGAGCACGATCTCAGCGGCAGACGAGGAGAAGGAACCTCCTGGTCACAGGAACTACACGAGCATTGCGCTCGAGAAATTCAAGGATGCAAAGACCTCCATCAAGGATTACAGCTAACTTTTCAGGGTGTAAATGGAGAGAAGCCACATCTGCTTAACCACGCTCACGAATTTTACACGAGAATTGCGCTCGAGAAAATGAAGGATGCAAAGACCTCCATCAAGGATTACAGCTAACTTTTCACGTTGGAAATGGAGAGAAGGCACATTCTGCACACCTGCCCTGCATATTTATCCACGAAGATGCCACCGTTTTGTGCAATACCTCTACTCAACTGGAGTACTTTCTACTGGCTAATCGGTAACTGCTACCTCGTTGGGTAAATGTATAGTGCCTTTCCTACACTACAGCTGTGTATAGGAACAGAAGAATTGTCTCCAGTGACCTGTGTGTCTGTAATTTTGCCACCGCGCCGAAAGCGCCGGGATCCTTTGATTAAGCTGTCCATCATTGTGGGGAAAGGGCGGGAAGACGTTGCATACCGCTAGTGTATGTGGGTCGGGGCTTCTAGGCCCGTTCACATGCCTCTTGCCCTCCCTCCCTCCCTCCCTCGTGCCTAGTGGGCATTCCTGCTGCACGATCACATGATCGTGCAGCAGGAATGCACAAAAGAGGCATCGGGGGAAAGGAAAACCCTTTCCTTTCCCTCGATGCCTCTTTTGATACAAACCCCCTCCCCGAGCCAAACCTCACCTGATTTCGCGACGCGCTGGAAGCAAATGGCTTCCAGCGCGTCGGGGAAGAAAGGGAAACCCTCAACGATGTCAGCGCGCTCGCGCGCTGACGTCATTGATGGGGGGGGCGGGGGCGGGGGAGGCAGGGGAAGCCCTTCCCCTGCCTCCCCCCAAAAAAACTAACGATCGGATTCCCACGGGGAGCGCCAGCGCTTCCCCGTGGGTGGTCTTATGACGAGCTGGACTCGTCATGAGCACACGAGCACTGTGTGCCATGACGAGTCCAGCTCGTCATAAGCACCGAAGGGGTTAAGCTGACAGGCATCGAGTAGTAAATAACAGGTACTCTAACAAGCGATCTGACATTGTAATAACAACATTTATAAAAATGAATACAAAAGGAATGACACTGAAGGAAAAATGTTTCAGACCTATGGCACATCTGTGGCAGCAGGTGTTCTAGAAGAACTCAGCATAACAAAACAAGTTCAGATAAGCTTAGCTAAACACAAATTTAGCTTGAACACGTGGGACTGATTCACAAACTGAACTTGTAGCATTTTTTTTAGCACTACAAACCATACTACAAAGTACTATTTATTAACTATGTGTGGGGTTTACGAATCCACATTACCTATGCTTATGCCAGGGGAGTTCTCTGCCCTAACTTTGGAGTCTTCGCACATTTAAGTAAAAGTTTTAGTAGTAAATATAAGACGAACTGGATGGAGTGGGTGGAAAACATTGCAGACCTATTACAAAAGGGGCTGGGATTAGGAAGGGGTAAAATGCCCGGTTACTCACTGGTAATCTTCATTACTCTGAGCCCTGGTCTTCCTGTCCCATTTCTTATCAGTGAGCAGCTTGTCTGCTCCCCAGAAACCTAATACCTAGCAGAGTTTTGTAGCACTTCCCCCAATATGGCGCCACCTATCAGGTGAGAATATAGGGGGAAGTGCGTCACACAACATCCTGAGAATACCAAAGAAACCCAGAAACAAAAACAATCACCATAAACAAAACCCCAGGGAGGGAGGGAAGGGCTCAGGAATGGGACGGGAAGACCAGGACTCGGAGTAATGAAGATTACCGGTGTGTAACTGGGCATTACCTCCTCGTCCGTCTTCCAGTCCCATTCCTTATCAGTGAGCCCATACCCAAGCACACGGTGATTGTAAGAAAAAAGACCAGAAAAAGCAGCAAACAGGTCAATTTATTCAAAATAAAGCAATACAAATCACAAACCATGTACAGCAGACAAAACATGAGAGCCAAAGGCAGCCGAGGCCGCCATCCCCAACTGAAGATGATAATGGGAAACAAAGGTATGGGGAGAAGCCCACGTGGCAGCAGTACAAATGTCACTCAAGGAGGCACCCTTGAACATGGCCCAGGAGGAGGAGACACCCCGGGTGGACCAACCCTGGACCGAAGAAGGGAGAGGACAGTGAGTGGACTCATAAGCCGAAACAACAGCACCCTTAACCCAACGAGTCAAGGTGGACAAGGAAGGACGTAGCCCCCTCCCAGAGAGCCCGTAGGAAACAAACAAGGAATCAACCTTCCGAAAACCCCTGGTCCGATCCAAATAGATGCAGAGAGCCCTCAACACATCCAAAGAATGCAAAACCACCTCCTCCGGGGAGGAGGGGTCCGAAAAAAAGACAGGGAGGACAACATCCTCCTGACAGTGAAAAGAAGACAAAACTTTGGGCAGAAAAAAACACACAAATGAGCACACAGGGACATTTGAAAACTTAAAAGAAGAGAAAAGCGGCCGCTACAGCAGGCCGCCCAACCAAAAACAAAAAAGAAGGATAAAACAACACTTACCTGACCAACAGCTCTGCTAGGCAAAAGTAACTGACGAAGGCAGAAAAAAACTAACAGGATGTTGTGTGACGCACTTCCCCATATATATTCTCACCTGATAGGTGGCGCCATATTGGGGGAAGTGCTACAAAACTCTGCTAGGTATTAGGTTTCTGGGGAGCAGACAAGCTGCTCACTGATAAGGAATGGGACGGGAAGACGGACGAGGAGGTAATGGATTAAGGGAGAGAGAGGGTGGAGTTTAGGGAGACGTCACACACCCACCCGCACTAGAGTAAGCAAATTGCTTTGTGCAGGGGATGGAGACATGTAACTTAATCTTCTGAAGAAAATTTACATTCAGAGCTTGTGATTACCGAAAAGTAGTAAGCGTACTCTAAAGAGTAAATCACTCAAAATGTAAGTTACCTTTGTGAATCAGGCCCATTTGTATTTATCTCTTTATGGATCAGTTTTAAGCACATTGGGAGTAGAGACACAGGCGTCCTACTGAAGATAAAATTAATACTGACAAGTTTAGCCTTAGAAAGAGAAATCAAAGAGAGGCTGTAGATAAAGAGGAAGGAGTAGAGAAAGTAGGTAAGAACAAAGTAGAGAATAAAGAGAGATTGTGTGAAAACTGGAAACAGTGTGAGAGTTACAGGCAGAGAATGAAAGATAGATGGGGAGGGGAGAGAGAAAAGAAAGCATCAGAATGGAGGTATGAGGCCTTGATACAGAGCGGGAAAGAAACGGAGGCAGAGAGAAAAAAGAGTAGAGTGAGAGAGTGATAAAGATACAGAAAGAGGCCAAGTGATGAAAAAAGAGTGCGACTGAGAGAAAGCTTGAAAAGGTCTGTCGGGTCATTTTCTCTATATTATTAAGAAGTACAAATTTTCAATCCTAGACCCAGTCTATATCGAATTTTAATAAACAAACTAAAATACGTTTTTTAAGGCTTTTTGTACTTCTGTTTAAATTATTTACGTATTTACAAAACAAATAACGGTGTCGGATCACCGCATCAACAATAGATACCGGGGCATATTAGCAAGACCCACGTTAAAATTATCGCCGTTTTAGCGGCAGGAAACTGCGGCTAAAACGGTGATAATGGGCTTGCTAATATGCGTTATGGAATTCCAATAGAAGCCCAGGTTAGATGTGCAGGACATCTAACCTGGGCTTCTATTGGAATTCCATAACGCATATTAGCAAGCCCATTATCGCCGTTTTAGCGGCAGTTTCCTGCCGCTAAAACGGCGATAATTTTAACGTGGGTCTTGCTAATATGCCCCACCATTCGGCTATCCACAAGCAGACAGCTTACAGTTAGTGTTCAAGTCAGTCTTCAACTTTTACGCGCATTATCAAATTGAAAATGTAAAAAAGCAAACTTTAATTTACAGCTAAAACACTTAGGCGACAATGATATATAAAAAAGTCGTTATTAAGCACTCGGTGTCTGCTTAGAAAGGTCCCAGCAGTTCTATTCTGTGTCTACATGTTCGGGCCAATCACAAACCTCTGCAGCGACCAAAAACACCCCCACAAGTCTCACAATGACTTATTTCAAAACTGCAAAACGAACAATGAATAACAGCATTTAACCTTCTCGTTTTCTATTTCTCTTTCCAAACTGACATATGATCGTTCTCAGGCGAGAGCCTACGCAAACATTTTCAGTCCTTTCACATTTGTTCCAAAACAAAACTTTTAAGAGTACTGTTTGGTTTATAAGAAACTTCATCAAATAAGATGTTACATTTCCCTAGATATGACTTGTAGAGATCATGAATTTAAGCTAATTCCCAGCTGACATCGTATCAAGAACATAAATTAAAAGCAGAGGTATATTCCATTCCTTCAACAGCTATGAAATATACTTCATTTTATGTGGCCTGAGAGTTCTCGCTCATACATGGTTAGATAATACACATGCATGACATTTACACGGTGTTTTAGTCACATATCCATGTTTTTAAACTGACTAATTATTTTTTTTTGGACGATTTGAAGACAGATTTTGGATTTAGCAATCAAACGTCACACAATAAAGGCAAGTCTTTATATTTAGGATGACAAACATATTTCAGGATAATGTGATACATATTTACTTTAATACATGTTTTTATTTCTGATGGAATACAATTCAGAGCATTAATGCAGCATATATATATCACAGGGAGGAGACATTTGATGTCTCCAGTGACTGCACCTTGTGGAAGCCAGATCGCTGTGTTCAGGATTAGCCTAATTAAAATCCTTGCAGAGGAATCTCCGAAGCTTGAATTATCTTGCCAGTTCATAGAGCAGCAATGAACAACCTTTCTGCAAACCCTGGGGCAGATTTACAAGCCCTTTGCGCCACTTTTGCGTCATTTTTAACATGGGAAAAGTGACGTACGGGTGGCGCAAGGGGCTTGTAAATCTGCCCCCCTGTCTTCAACATTGATACTATAAATCTAAGTCCCACAATGGGCGGGAATTGCACTGTGTGGTTGAATGATGCAAAATCTTCATAAGGTCCCTAGGTAACGATTCATAAATATGCTGTTTAAACTATATTGTGATCTTTTCAATGGAAAGTTGCTATTGAACTGATCAGATGGGTGCTGCTACCAGGGTCAGACTGGTCTATAGGTCAATCTGTCAGTACCAGAAGGGCTAGTTTAACAGGTCAGTGTGTGGGGTGGTTCTTGGCTATTTGTGGACTTGTTTTATGGTCTGTTGGACCGGTTTTTACTGTTGCTTTTCCTGAAACCACAAACATTACCTGCAGCAAGGACAAATGCATGCAGTCTCAGACAACTTGCAAAACGCCAATAGAGTGTGTCTTCAAGTTTAATTTTGCCCCATTTTGAGAATGTGGGCCACTATTTTACTATCTGATTCCCTAATGGGGGTCACTTTTATTTACACGCCTGGTCCTAAGTTCTGTCCCAGTACAAACCTGGCTGCTACTTCTGCAACTTGCAAGTTTAGCACACCTCATATTTTTCACTTTTGCACAAATTACACTTGGTCTTTGTAGATTTCAAGGAAGACTTCACAGATGACATGTAATGTCAGAGAAATGCTTAAGCATGTCAGGAGCGGATTTTATCTGATTCCACTGTAGCTATTTAGATCTGATTTCTTGTCTTACCACTGGATTTTCAAAAGCCCAGAAGTGGGTTTTATAAAACCACACTGCATTCTACATTGGTCATTTTGCATACATGCACCAAGGGCACATTTTACACCCTTTAACCTTTGGGCTTATATACATGTCAAATAGTGAATTGCTCATTAAATGCCATGATTTCCAAGGTTTTAAAGGGTGCCCAAAATGGCACTATTTTTTGTATTTCATATTTGCAAAAAATTTACTTTACTGTCCAGCACCTTGGACTCTGAGAACAGCATGCTGTTGCCTTATTGAATGAGTATATTTATAGCACAAATTCTATAAATTTGCCTATTTACTATGTCATTGTGCACGTCCGTTACACTCAATTTTGTCGGGCTTTGCTTGGAAATTCAAAATCATTCTCTTGATTTATATACATGTGCCAGCTAAAAGAATGAACATAATTACAATTCTTGGCTCCTTCTCCATATATAGACACTAATGTTTTTGAAAAAACCATGAGATTATAGTCCTTGGGGCATATTTTCAAAGGTACATTTGATTGCAAATGTATGTTTATGACTGAATTTATCTTACGTAGGCCTTCCAGGAATTAACAGCAGGATTCCTAGCAATTGTATGTCCTTTTACGTGTATGGAGATCACCCCCGTGAGTGCAGAGTTTTCCACAACCATAAATCCCACTCTGTTAGCGAGAAGCGGGCAGTTCATGGAGTGGTAATCCATGGAAATTTCAGAAAGCCGACAGATATGGCTGTTTGTCAGCACTCATCAATTCCTCTCCATTCCTTTTTCACCCTGGAAAGGATTGGAGATTTACTCCAGCAAAGAGATGGCACAACTCTTCTTTCAAGGAGGTAAGAGAGAAAGATCATCCCTATATTTGTTTGGAATGTAGGGAAAAGGCTTTCTCTGTGGCAAAAAATATTTTCTCGGAAGAGAAGAAAAACAAAAAATAAAACATTGTATGTTTGCGCTGGGATTATATTCCCTATGTGCAGAGTTCTTCACTATGAAGAACTTGGCACAGTGGGAAAAAGATCCCACTAGGAATATCACATGACCTTCCAAGAACTATACCTGGAAACCTGCACTTGGTGGAGCTCTTCTGTCCTGTTTCTGCAAATGTTGTGCTTTCCAGAAAGCAGGAAAATTATGTGCAGGCAGGGGCAGAAATCTGCTTTACTTTTCATACTTTATTTGTGATTCAGTGCAATTGTTTAAACATTTATTGCATGACTAAACTATATACAGCATATGATTGCATTTTGCTTAACGCCCTGTCCCTCTGCAAACCTGCCACGGAAGTCTGAGATACCATCGCCACCCTCACCTACAATGTGATCTTCATCACCGAAACCTGGCTCAACCCCTCCTTTATCCTTGACATCACCACCGCAACACCCTAGGGTTACAAGATGATGCAGCGACACGTGCCAACAAACACAGAAGACGACACCACATCAAAAATGGAACACCTCAACTTCCAACTACAAACGGACACCAGGACAACCTTCAGAAGCACCCTCCCATACAGGCCCCCTGGACTGCGACCAGCATTCTGCAACACCATCTCTGGATTCATCGCCCTTCTGGCTATCAACTCCAAGTACTACATCCTTACCGGCGACCTCAACCTCCATGTCGATGACCCCGACACCAATTACACTAATCTCCTGGAAATCTTGAGCACCATCAACCTCACCCAACTGGCCACTGACCTCATACACAGCGCAGGACACACACTGAACCCAATCTTCAAATCTAGCAACAGAGTTAAGTACAGCCATGTCACCAAACTCGCATAGACCAACCATGCCATCGTCTATTTCACTATCACAGGTTCTCTGGAAACCTCCACCAAGCCCCCGAGCTCTGCCCACATCAGCTGAAACAAAGTGACAGGGTCCCAGTGGTCGGAAGCCATCAACACCAGACAGCCCGACGCAGCGTCAAACCTGGAACAGTCTGTCCAGAATTTCTCCGATTGGATCACCAAATGCTCCGACAAAGTAGCCCCAATGAAGCCAGCCTAAACCAACAGATCAGCGAAACAATCCAGCTGGTACACACCGGAACTTAGAAACATGAGCGCAACTGCTAACGACTGGAAAAACAATGGCGCACCACCATGGACCCCACCGACCAGTTCGCTTTCAAATAAGCCCTCAGCAATTACCACCAATGCATTAAGGACACTAAACGAAACTCCTTCACAGACCACATCGAAACCAGGGCCAACTAAACAGGAACTTTTCAAAATTGTCAGAGAGTTCTCCTGCCCGTCAGCGCCGAGAAAGCAGTTCACCCTTTCCCAGAACACCCTATTAGACTTCTTTCACAGCAAGATTGCCTCAATCTACAACAACTTTGACCCCAACCCACCAAATTCGATCTCAACAACCTCTGCCCACCTACGGACAGCGGCCACCTGATTACCGCTTGGATCCCACTCACCACACAGACCACTGCACCCATCATGTTCTTCATCAGCTCTGGAGCACCCACGGACCCTTGGCCCCCCCCACCTCTTCAAACTCGGACCAAAGAAATCAGCGCAGAACTTACCAACATCCTCAACACCTCCAACAGCACTGCAGCATTACCTGACAGATGGAAACATGCCGAGGTCAGACCCCTCCTGCAGAAACACTCCACCGACCCCAGTGAACTCGAGCACTACCCTCCCATCTCACTGCTTCTGTTCCCTACTAAGGTCCTCAAGAAGTCCTTTAACCACCAGCTCACCGAACACCTAGAAAGAACCAGCCTGCTCGGCTCCACCCAATCCGGATTCCACACCAACCACAGCACCGAGTTCACCCTGATAGCTGCCATTGACGACATCAGAGCCTTACTTGACAGGGGTGAAACAGCAACCCTGATCCTCCTTGGCATTTCAGTGGCATTCAACACTGTTCCCGCCACCCCCTTATCAACAGACTCAACTGCATTGGCGTCCAGGAGGCACCCTCCAATGGATCACATTCTTCTCCACAGGACAAATGCAGCAAATGCGCATTCCATCCTTCACTGCGGAACCCAAGAGCATCATCTGTGGCACACACCAAGGATCGTCCCTCAGCCCCACCCTGTTCAACACCTACATGTCACCCCTCGCCGACATCATCAGAGCCCATGGACTCAACATCATATCCCACGCAGACGACAACTACCTCATCTTCTCGACTCACCAAAGACCCCTCCACCAGCAGATCGAACTTCCACAACGCCATGACCAGTGTCCCAGACTGGCTGAGGACCAACTGCCTGAAGCTCAACACGGACAAGATGGAAGTGCTGATCCTTGGGAAGAGCACCTCCCTGTGGGACATCACGTGGTGGCTCCACAAACTCGGACCCACACCAACAGGCCATGCCCACAACCTCGGCATCATCCTTGACAGAGAACTCACAATGAAGTGCCAAATCAAAACAGTTGCATCATCCTGTTTCTACACTCTCCGCATGGTCCAAAAAATCTTCAGATCTATCCCTGTCAACACCAGAATGACCGTCACCCAGGTCCTCATCACCAGCCAGCTTGACTAAGGAAATGCGCTCTACACAGGCATCACCACATATCTCCTCAAGAGACTTCAAACCATACAGAACGCTGCAGCTCGTCTTATCCTCAACCTCCCCAAATGGACCTGAATCACCCCCTACCTCAGGAACCTTTATTGGCTCCCTGTCCAGAAGACATGCTAGTTCAAGATCCTGACACATGCCTACAAGGCTCTACATGACCAGGGACCAGCATACATCAACCACCCCCTGAACTTCCTCCAACCTGCAAGCCACCTATGCTCTGCACCCCTGGCCCTTGCACACATCCCCTGCATTCACTGAGGCCATAGCCGATGCTGTTTCTTCTCCTACCTCGCCGCCAAAACCTGGAACAACTTACCCCTCCACCTGCGAACATCATCCTCCCTGGTGGAATTCTGAAGGGGACTCAAGACTTGGGGGCAGATTTACAACGACTGGCGCATCCCTGCAAATTAGCAGGGATGCGCCAGAAGAGATGCGACACGCAAGTCTACCCTTGCACCACCACGGATGCGTCGCATTTACAATGCGGCACACCGTGGAGCAGGGATAGGCAGATGTGTGTCGCATCTGATGGCATAAGGGTGGCGCATTGCTGGAGTCGTGTCGCAAGCGCGACGCAACTCCAGCAATGCTCAGGGGCTGCCCATACCTAACGTGGTGCGCCACTCCTTACTTCAAGCAGGCGTAAGGATTTGTCGCAGCAGCGTCGTAAAATTGACTCAGTGAAATCTTGTAGATTTCACTGCGTCACTTTTACAAGGCTTTCCTGCGACGGAACGCCCACCCTGCGACGGAACGCCTACATGAGACCTGACGCAGGTTTCATGTGGCGCAGGGCTTTACAACGTGACGCATCTCCCTAGATGCGTCACATTGTAAATAAGGCGCAACGTGGCGCATGGTTTACGCCGCCGCTGCGTCACAGAAGTGACGCAACGGCGGTGCAAAAGTGGCGCAAGGGCCTTGTAAGTCTGCCCCATGGTTTTTTGACTGAGACCAGCTAAACCTCAGTGCCCGGATACCCTATAGGGTGAAGAGCAGTGCTTTACAAATGATTGATTGAGTGAGAAAGGGAGATATGCCAGTTCCTAATACTGAAATAAATTGAAAAATAAAAGCACTCTTTTAAAAGCACCTTATCTCCACTCCTCCCTATTCCTCATCTCAGATCTTCTTTTTTAATTTAAACTCTTTATTTATAATTTTGGTTCTGCACATAAAAATAGGTCATACATTCTTTACAGCAAGATTGATTGGAGCCATAAAACAGTAAGTCATTATGCATAATAAGCAACTTTAGATTATATATTGAACAATTTCAGGTGTGAGGCAATAGCTGTTGATCATGGTGTTCCCTACAGCAAGGCGGGTCAGCCAGATTCTGTGGTGGTGGTCGGGGAAGGTGATAAGACATTAAGGATGACAATACGTACCAATTCTATGGCAGTGATGGAGTGAATATCTCCTTTTTTGTCACATTTCGTATATGTTTTAAATGCTAGTCAGAGGGAGTTAAATTTGTGCAATCTGTCATGAATAATCGCAGACATTTTTTCCATGGCCAATATATTCCAGACCTTATCTCACCATACATGTAGTGGGTGGGGAGTGGTTGTTTGCTTCCAGACCTGTACAAGGGACATTGGGGTATGGAGTGTGGACACCCTGTTTTCCCCAGAGTCCCCAAGGAGTATTGCCAGCAGCTGTAATGGCAATATAATGCCTGCAATGTGCTTAATATGTGTTAATATATCCTTCCAACATGTCTGAACCTGAAGGCATACCCACCACATATGGAAAACAGTGCCCCTTTCCCCGCAGCTTTTCCAGCATAGTGCCGTGCCTCTATTCACAGCATGTAGGTGGGTGGGGGATAGATACCACCAGTTAATAGCTTGTTGGCATTTCCCTTGTAATGGACGCATATCGATGTCTTAGCAGCTCTCTGCCACATTCTCCCCCAAGTCTCAGCCGAGATCGTTCATCCCAGGTCTTGTTCCCAAGTTGAAACGTCTTCATGTTTGGGTTTTATGTGCAAGTCCACGAGGATTGTTTGAAGCCCTGTTATGCCCTTACAAACTTGTTTGTCCACAAACAGATTTTCCGGGGGAATATTTTTCCTGCCAGCTAATGGGGACACCTTTTGTCACCTGGCCCAGTGTAGGAGCTGTAGCAGTCAGAAGTGATCTTTTCTGCCAAGCTTCCAGCTGATCATGAGTTTGCCCATTGAGAGGAGTGTTTCCCCTCAGAACAGGTTACCCAATAATGGAGGATTATATGCATTCCAAGTGCTAAATCTAGTGTTGGGAAGACCCAATAGAAAGTGCAGATTATGCACTATGGGTGTAATAGGTGATGGGTACGTGGTGGAGTCTTCCCTTTGTACTATCTGCCGCCAAAACTCTTGCATTATGATAGAGGGTGTGAATAACATGGGGATCCCGTATCATGCCCTTTGAGAAACCCATAGTTGTAAACTCTTTGGTATGGGGGAAAACACTGTTCAATGGATGCATATCGATGTGTTTGCGGCTCACTGCCACGTTCTCCCCCAAGTCTCATCCGAGATCATTCATTCCAGGTCTGGTTCCCAAGTTGGAACATATTTATGTTTGGGTTTTATGTGCACATCCAAGAGGGTTGTTTGAAGCCCTATTATGCCCTTTCAAACTTGTTTGTCCACATACAGATTTTCCGGGGAAATATTTTTCCTGCCAGCTAATAGGGACACCTTTTGTCACCTGGCCCAGTGTAGGAGCTGTAGCAGTAAGAAGTGATCTTTTCTGCCAAGCTTCCAGCTGGTCAAGAGTTTGTCCATTAAGAAGAGTGTTTCCCCTCAGAACAGGTTACCCAATAATGGAGGATTATATGCATTCCAAGTGCTAAATCTAGCGTTGTGAAGACCCACTCAAAAGTGTAGATTCTGCACTATGGGTGTATTAGGTGATGGGTACGTGGTGGAGCTTTCCCTTTAAGTGATCTGCTGCCAATGCTCTTGCATTATGATAGTGGGTGTGAGTAACATGGGTATGCCGTGTCATGCCCTTTGAGGAACCCATAGTTGTAAACTCATGGGTATGGGGTAAAACCTGTGTTCAATATGTATCTATCCCTTATTCTTTTCGGAAAGGTTCCATTCTAGGGCTGGGCAAATCTGTGCTGATTGAACATAGGTTTTGATATAAGGAAAGCCTAATCCTCCCTCTGTAGTGGGTTTAAGTAGTGCTGCTCAAGGAACCCTGGGGACCTGTTTCCTCCAGACAAAAGACAGTAGTTTTTTTATGTGATTGAGATATGGAGGCTCAGTGAGAATGTCTAAATAGTGTACGCGAGCCAAGGTAAGAAGTTCACCTTAATGCAATTCATCTGCCCTCAAGAGGATATCTCCAATTTCTTCTATCCATAGAGATCCTTAAAGAGAGTCTGTAACAGGGGTTGAATGTTTGACCGGTAATGGTGAGATGATTTTTCAGGTATTTGATGGGACCCAGTGTCCCTGTGAACCCACCGCATTCTAAAGCTTCCTGAGCTCCCTGGCAATTGCCCATGACTCCCATGCCACAGAATTTTAATATATTAATTTTGAAGCCTGATAACTCAGTGAAAGCTGTGAGCTCTTCTTTGACAGCAGGAATGGATGTGGCTGGGTCGATCAAGAAGCACAGAATGTCATCAGCATAGAGAGCTGTATTTAATTCTTAATAAGCACTGTCAACCCTTTTTATATTCTGATAGTTCTGGATTTTTTGAAGTAGGGGCTCAATGGAAAGCTCAAACACCATTGTCAACAGGATGCACCTCTGGCATGTGCCACGTGACAAGCACACACTAGGGGTGCCCCCAGTCACCACTGGTGTTTGACCTCCCAAAAAAGAGCTCCCAGCTTTCGCTGAGGTATCAGGCTTCAAAATAAATGTATCAAAATGTTATAGCGTGGGAGTGATCTTTCACTGCAGGTGGTGTGGCTTTGTATATGAAGCGAAGCGGATGGGGAACCCCTTGTAGCTTGGAATTCTCTCTTGCCGTAAGCACACCATGACATCTTTGACTTCCCTAAGATGTGCAAGAGTAAGAGAAGAGACATCTTGAAAGATAGATAATTTGTCACCTTTGAACAACAATGGTTCTTGCTTGTGAGCTGCAGCCATAATGACTTTCTTTTCTTCAAAGAAATGAACTTTCGTAAGAACATTTGGGGCCAGCTTCCCTTGCTGTTGGAAGGCAGAGAAGACTCGAGGTGTGTGCACCAACTTTATGGTCTCCGAGGTTGTATGTTGCAGGATCTGTTTGAAGAGTGCTTGTACATAGGTCTCAAGAGCTTTGTTGGTGATCTTGGGCGGGATGCCCCTGATGCAGATATTATTTCTCTGGGATCTATTTGGGTTGTCACCTATCTTGTCTGTCAGATCCTGTTGATGTGTTTTCTTTGAGACAGGACAGCATACGTGATATTTGGTCTTTCTTATAGGTCGTGGTGGTGAGATAATTTTCGACCTGGCCCAGATGTGTTTCTGTTCATTGGATGTGGTGGTCCAGGTCAGAGATCAATTTACTGGTGTATTGTTTCCATGAGGGGATCTCTTTTCTAAATTCTTGTGAGAGGACCTGGATATCTACCTTTAAAACTGTAGCCTTCAATTTGGGGTTTGCATCAGCCATCTGAGCATGGGGATTGGGGCCTCTGCTGAAGCTCTTTTGTTACCTCATTGTGGTATAGCATCTCACAGGTAGAGGTGAGCTTGGGCAGTTTCGTTTTTGATAATGCCATGGGTATGATTGCCCCTCTGGTTAGTGAGCAGTCTCTCAATATTGGCCAGGTGGTCGCTCCATGGGAAGGGACACCCAGGGCATAGACGGCAACGCTCTGTGAAGGCCAAGCATATATATTTATTGAACATGAAATTGTATTCCTTTTCCCTCTTCTTCTTTGCCTTTCAACCTACAAGTGTTCCAGTGGAGTGATTCTTCTATTCTGTTATTAGCATGTCAGTTCTTACCACCTCAGTCCTTTTTTGCTGCCCTGTCCTTGGGAATACAGAGCCAGATTGGCACTTTCCTGTATTGGGTTACTTTATTTCAGGATGCTCGACCACGGTAGTGCTTTGTCATGTATTTGAATTTCAACCCCAAATCCCCTTGTCTCTTGCTTTGCTCATGATGGTGTTGTCGTTTGCTCTGGTGGGTCCTCTGTTTTCCCCACTTTCTTGTTCCTCTTCCCTTTATTTCACTTTTTAGAGCTTGTTCCGTTCTTGTGTAAATATTCAGGGAGCTCTCTAGCAGTCAACATGTACTCTCTCCATGATCCCTGCTTTTGATTAAAGGTGCATGGTGTTATTTTGACTCCATTGTCTCTACATTATGACCTCAGTGGCTTACTGTCACGGCTTCCTACAGGTGCTCTCGCCGACTCCCATTCACCGCTTATCCTCAGCATTATTGCCCGCATCTTCCAATCCTTGCTCAGGGCATGATATTTAGGATGTTGTCTGTGCTGGTGTCACATGAGTCATGCTGCTCAGGATTGTGGCTGCTACATTTGTGCCACCCAATTGTGATACTCCATCACCAAAACAAACCAATCTTGCCCCCTTGTGGGCACCCCCAGAAGTTGTGTCAGTATGCCAATCTAAGTGGCAGGCTACAGATGGATTTCAGGATCAATGACAGGATTTGTGGATCCTGGGAATTCAAGACTCTACCAATGGATTTGAGGGACCCACGATTTGAGGATCTACTGCAGGATTCATGGAGCCTGCCGTCTATAAATGTCACACCCAGGGCACGGCCAAGAGCTTGTCTTTCCTCCCTCTTGATGAAAGGAATCCTCTTCTTGGGCTTTGCTTGTGTTGCATCTTGGAGCATCTTCAGCAGCATCATTTCAAAGAATTTAATTGCATCTTTGGAACTCTTCAAAGAATTTCCTTGCATCCTTGGAAATCGTCAACCTATTCTAGTGCTTCCTTCAGAGGCCTTAGGTTAATGTTTAGCTAGGGAGAGTTGGATTTAAAAGTTTGGATTTTGAAACTGTTAGATTATCAACGACTCCTTGCACTATGTATTGGAACTCTGCCTCACCTTCTAAATTGTGCTATATCAACTGTCTTTTGGGTCTTCACAGGTTGACACATCTTTAATTAACTTTTGCTTCTTTTTGGTGCCTCAAGTTGTAGATCTTTACCAACTGTGTGATGGACATCTGAACAGGACCAGTCTTACAACTATTCCTTTGACTCTAGCCAGATAAAAGTACTGTGCCATTGATACGTTGAGTGTTTATTATAATAGAAATGTTGCTTGAGTGGTTCTTTGTACTTTTTCAGTTTCTATGGGATGTTACAATTCATGTGAAATCCATATAAAAGACAAAACTGCATGCAATTGAAACTGATGTAAGAGCATCGAGTGACAGTAGTCTTCTGCTCTGTTAATATAAAAGAGTTGTCACTTGTGAATGACTGCAGAACACCAAACAGTGGCTTTTCTATGTGGTTCAAGGTTTTTGTTGCTGGGAGTTATATGGTTTTGCTGCTTAATGCCTCAAAAACAAATCAAATATGCTTTGTAAAGAGTTTTTGTTGAACATTTTTGAATATGCCTTTCTATATTTGTGTTAAGAAATAATAAATGGATTTGTTTAAGAAGTATTTTTTGAAATGTGATTAATTTTTTAATCGATTGTTAATATATTTGTAAGTCACATATTATTAAATGTATGCAATCATTTATATTGATATTACTGTTTAATGTTTATTTTTAATCATTTTAATGTTGCTATCTTTCAGATTTTAATAAGTAATCCATTATTGATATTTTAATAGTTATTGTATGTTATTATATATTTTTTAATATCATTTTTAATTTTATTTCCTGCATGTTGATTAGTCTGGCGGGTGAATAGCAAATACTATAGTGAACAGGAGAGACAAATACTTTCTGCAACGTTTTAAATTTTGGATAGGGAGTATTTCAATAGTTAGTCCCCCTAACATATCCACAGTTCATCACTTTTCCAAATGTTTCTTAGCTTGGATTGGGAATAATAACTCTGACCACCCAAATATAAGTATTTCCCTAATGCTAGTTGGATTGGAGTTAGAATAGTAAATCTTACCCCACTAAGTATATGGGTTTTCTCCATTCTTAGAAGGATTGGAGTTCGAAAGGTGAGTCTGACACCCCTTCCTCTAAATAAAATTAATTAACTTTCTGCATTTTAGAAGAAACAGTGCTAGAATAGCAAACCTGACCACTCTTCCAAATATATGATGACAAACTAAAAAATAAAGATTATTGAAAACTAGTTAATTGATTTAGGCAGGTAAAAGGAGTAGGGAATTACTGGACACTCTTACATGTTCACAGATTTAGAAGAAATGTTTTTATTTATTTTTTAATTTGAAAAATACATTCATTTATGAAGATTTGTAAATTATATTTTTAGATGCATAGAAATTTACAAAGATATTCTTTAAATGAGTTATGGTATGTAAATTAAATATCTTTAATTTAAAAATGTGATATTGTTTTCTGATTATTTGTAATTTAAAATGTGGTTTTTTTTTAAATATTTCAAAAATCTTTGATTTTAAATATATAATATATTTTTAAAAAGAGTTGCAACTGTTCACATTTTAAAATACATTTTAATTATGCAAATGAAATATTAAATTGTAAAAGCAATGTTTTCAAACTATATTTTAGATTTCCATATTTTTGTTATTTCTAATGTTAATTTTAAACATCTTGATGAAGACCCTGTTCAAATGCTTCTTAGGGTCAATAACCTAACAATCTTCTTCGGCCTGAACTGTTAACACAATGTTGACAGGATAAATATACAGACTGATCTCATTGCCCTATGTGATTTCTTCTACGGTTCGCAGGCAAGTCATCTTGTTTAGTCTGGGGCTTCTTTTTTTCTTTCACTTAAACACCACTCACATGAACTGCACCATTTTATATTATATCTTTTAGAGCACCATAAACAGAGGTATATTTGTATTTATAAATGCATACAAACACAATTTGTTTAATAATGACTGGACTGTGATTCTGTACTTTGGATGCTTTCCACTTATGTAGCATGCTAACGCTCTCACAAGCCCTCTTACTTTAGTACAAAAGAAACTGACTGAACCATTGCTTACTTTATTGTATAAATTACTGAGGTTCTGAGGAATATAGGGCGCCCACATTACTGATTACTGCTTTATTAAACCCAGGTAGACATGAAGACATAGCTGGGGCATGGAACGTGTGTGCTTTATGCTACCTTGTCTTAGTACACTTTGTTTCTTACTACAGCAAAACGTATCACATACACATGCAATTAAACAAGACCTGTGCCACAGAAGGCTCACATTGTATCATCAGTTCAAACTCTTAAGTATGGAGGGCTTTTCTCCCCAGACGACTGTACGCTATGCAAATTCAATGAGCCCAATGATACAGTGTGCATTCTAGAAGCTAGTCTATCATTGGTCTGGGAAGGTAAAAGGAGTTGGGAATGACTGGACACTCTTAAGCAGACCTAGCAGGCGGGCTGCCTAAAACACCCACACATTGAAGTGTATTAAATTATATCACAAGGCAACATGATGTGAGGGTCTACAGGAGGGTGCAAACTGTGAAAAACAGCTGTTAAAGGGAACATGCAGCACAGTTTCACTGGGGGAAATGCTTATGATGGGGAGATTTGTCTGAATATGTTATCCCTATTTTGTCAGGCAAGAATGAACTATATACAGTGAAGAAAGTAATGAGAAGACCATCTTAAGCTCCAGATGCAGAGGTGTCATGCTTACAGCCATTTAACGAATCAGACACATGGCAGTGAAGCAGTGGAGGGAAGGAGGCTGAGTAATATTCTGAGACTTTTACCTGGGTGGCCACATCAGTGGGACTAGGACAATTCCTGCAATACCCTGAACTGGCAAGGGTGACAAACAAAATCTGGACAGGCTTTACAGTGAATGATACAGCTATGAAAATGATGGCCACAATGCTAGAGGTGGGGATTGAAAGCAATGTCCAATCAAAATAAATCACTGAGAGTTAAACAGCAACAGTGGGAAACAGACAATCAGGAGCCAAAGACAGAAACTGACTGAGAAAAGGCATGTTTACATGTAAACACAGTGACCACAATTCCAGATTCAAACTCGTACAATGTATTGTCCTTAACAGGGCATAGCTGATTGCTCTGAAGTTAAGTAGAATTTACTTTAAATAATTAACTGCCTCGGGTGCAGAGAAGTTAGTGGAAATGTAATAATTCCTACAGCCAGTGGCAGAAATATAAGATGCAGCTTGGTGGCCCTAGGAACATTCCTGGCCAAGCACCATACAGGCATACATTGGCTCCATCCCTGAGGCCTGAAGAGGACATCTGGAAAAAGACCTCAAGGAATACACTCTGGCAGATGAGGTTCATATTGGAACCACCAGAAAAGATGAAAGGGTGGAGGATGACCTACAGAAGTAAATGGCAATGTTTAGAAATTGAATCTTTGGACAGCAGGCCACTCTGAACTCAGGTGGAAAATTGAACTGCAAATGAATACATATGAAAAAGTAGTAGGAGTGGCATGGGTACAAAGGGAGTCAGGCGAGAGGAACCTTTATTAAAAGCGTTTAAAGGAATAAGTATTGAACTAACTCACATCTCACAAAGAGACAGAATTAGCATGGATTAATGTGTTTCTGGTGAAAAATGATGATGCTGGGAAAAAGATTCTCATTTCCTTGGCAGACAAGAATGTCCAGAGTGCGATATTGCATAAGCTGGGGATATGCAGACATTTCTATATGTAAATGCCCATATTTAGTAAGAGTTCACACAATGCAGAGCAGCAAGTAAATTTGTTGTTGCATGAACTAGAGACAGTAGAACTACGCTACATCTACAAAGAAATGGCACAGTTCTGATCACTCCATTCATTGGTGCACTTTGTGCAGCCATGCACCAATGCACGCACCCTTGTGTCATAGTTCAAGGGTGTCTGCATTGTGGTGTGCATAGTTTTTGGGAAAGAAGGGGTCCTTTCCTGCACAAAAATGATGCTTTAACGGCGATTCCAGGACAGAGAGGACACAAGAGGAGGAGGTCCTGTCGCCTGCAGGGCACACCACCCCACCACCCCCACCACCACCACCACCACCACCATCACCACCATCACCAGCATCACCAGTGCCACCATCAACGCCACCACCACCAAGAGCCAGGAGGAATGCAGTGGCCAGCCTCCAGCAGATGGAGTTGTCCGAGGAGGACAGCATAGGAGGCCAACAGTCCACAGTGGCAGAGGATGGCAAAATGCAGCACACATTCAAAGTGGAAAGAATAAGAAAAATAAAGATATTTCTCGATACATCAGACTCATGGAGGCACAGGATTTTTCGGGCTACAAGTCTTTGTTGCTACAGGTTTGCATCGAAGTCAATGGGTTGAAAAACGGAAATGCCCATGCACCACACATGGAATGCCTCCCTAAAGTAAAGGAATCCAAAGCAGTGAATTGTGTTGCATTGTGCTACTTTTTCTTACAAACCAAAGCAAATTGCCATTTTCTCTGGTTTGTAAATCCCAAACAGGATTTTGCATTTGGTCTGTGTAAAAAGTAACGCAAACTATTTGTAAATCTGTGATGACTCTATAAACTTCTTTCAGGATATTGATGTATTTCAATAAATATTAAATAAAGATGTAAAAAAAAAAGTACAGAGGACATTACAAGGGGTGTGTGAAATGCAAGTCAAATGCATTTTCTTGTCAATTTTGACACAAGGATTCATTTTGCACAAAAAAATAGCGATAATAACACAATTGTAGCAAACAACTCGCGGCGTGCTTTCTGTTTTTTTAGCATCATTCATGGGCTCCCACGCGATAACCTTGCCATAAAATGCAGTGTAAATACAAGAGGTGGCATACGTTTGAGACTTTTCTTTAACCAGGCCCTAATTTTGTCATATTGTCTTGCTATTTTGTTACCATAAAACAATTTCTAGGCCACATTTTGCACAATATCTTTTTGTTGCAAGCAATGCAACTAAACCTTTGCAAAAACATAATTTATCCCGAACCACCCTTGTCACACATCCACAAATACACATTTACGCACTACCAACCACTCTCATATAAGCACTACCTACATCCTGCCTTCAAATATTCACACATTTCTATGGGAAAATGATCTGCAAATTAGAGGTATTGTGATTTTTCAAATATATAGGATGATGTAATGTAATATTATGTGAGAAAACATTTGATTTATTAGCCTCAAGGCTTCAGGGCAGCCCATATGAATTGAGGAATGGATGGTGGGTGAATGAAAGGACGACTAAAGAAGGGGACTACTAGACTAAGGGCCTTATTCTGAGTTTGGTGATCCTCCTGCGACTGTCACGCCAATGCTCTACCAGAGTACCGCCAAGCCCAGAGTTAGACTGCCCACCAGATTACGATAGAAATCCTTGGCGGGCAGTCGGTGCTGTGGCGGTTTCATGGCTGTGCCTGTGTAAGGCTCATAGGAGAGCCTTAGACGGGCACTGCTGTGACACTGCCGCAGCACATTCCTGCACGGTGCAACATTCACCATGTGGTGCATGCTGCACCATGAAGGAATTGGGGTACAAATCTACAGGGGGCCCCCCTGCATGCACCCCCAGGCACAAGAGGGCCCTGCTAGGACCCCCCTTGATGCCTCTCTGCCACCCTTTTCATGGCAGACTCACCGCCATGAAAAGGGTGGTGGAGAGCCAACCTGAAATATGCTCAGCGGTGCCGCAGTGGCACCACCAGCATATTTTGTTCTATGACCGCTTTTCCACCGCTGCAGGATCCTTGATCCCTGGCGGCAGCAGTGGTCCTGTGGTGGTCTGACTGCCACATTCGTAATGCAGTGCATGGTGCCCCAGTGCGGCAGTGGTTGGATCGCCACAGCGACTGCAGCATTGTAATAAAGCCCTAAAGGCCAGATGTAGGTAATTCTGAAATACCGAATCCTTACTAGCGAATTTCACCGAATCGCTATTAAGAACTCGGTATTTCAGATGTACGTAATAAATCGGTAAAAATTACCGATTCGGTAATATTCGGTAAAATTTTACCGAATCGGTAATAATCTTTAAAAAAATAACGAATCGGAATAAATCGGTAAAAATATTTACCGATTCCTTAATACCGATTCGGTAATTAGCGAATCGGTAATTTAAAAAACGGTAATTGAAGATCCAGCCAATCCTGTGCTTCCTCATTACACCACAACCAGGAAGTGGCCACACCCATGCACTTGCACTGAACCTGAAGTTGTTTGAGAGGCAGGGAGCACAGCAAACAAGCCAGGAGAAACCATACAAACATATTGCTAACCAGACTGAGCAAATATGGACAACCAGGAGAGGGAGAAGGATGCAGCTGAAAGAAAGAGGAAGCATAAATTTAGTGAGAGGGAGCTGGAGGTCCTTATTGAGGACGTCACAAAGGACCACGACAAACTGTTTGGGAAACAGTCTCTGCACGTGCCTGAATCCCAGAAAAGGCAGATTTGGCTGGTCATATAGGAAAGAAAAAATGCCATTGGAGTAACCCAGCGCTCCATTGAGGACCTAAAGAAACGCTGGTATGACCTGAGGAAGCTGCATAAGGAGAGGCTGGCAGACAGAAAGCAGCAAGCCAACCTTACAGATGGAGGGAGAAACACAGCACCTGCACCAACTGCCCTGGATCTCCTGGTCGAGTCCACCCTCCAGCCAGAGAGTGTGAGTGGGATTGGGGATGCAGACAGCTCAGCCAGAGCTGGCAACAAACAAGGTAAGATGCATGCACTGCTTGCTGTGCCCCCCACTCCCTAACCCCAATCCCCAATGAGGCATTGTGAATCCCACTCCAGTACATGTTTTACTGAAAACCAGCAATGCATTATGGGAGATGAAGTCAGAAGTAACACATGTCAGAACAGTCAGTCCACTGAACCCAAAGGGATGTGACACACATCAGCAATTAGCAAGCAGAGGACACTAAGTTTGATTGGCAGGCATGACATTTATTATCACGCACATGCTGCCAGAGAAGTGAGCAAATGTACATTCTGTCTTCACAGGCGAGCCAAGGCGCAGGGCTGCAGAGGGGAGCAAACGAAAGGCACCCAGGACAGAGAGGACACAAGAGGAGGAGGTCCTGTCGCCTGCAGGGCACACCACCCCACCACCCCCACCACCACCACCACCACCACCATCACCACCATCACCAGCATCACCAGTGCCACCATCAACGCCACCACCACCAAGAGCCAGGAGGAATGCAGTGGCCAGCCTCCAGCAGATGGAGTTGTCCGAGGAGGACAGCATAGGAGGCCAACAGTCCACAGTGGCAGAGGATGGCAACGGTGCAGGCTCACAGTCCCCCACAGAGCGCGCCCACACACGTGCCAGACGCCGCAGGGCAAGGGCAGCCAGTCCTGCTTCACAGGGTGAGGATGAGAGTGTGTTCGCCGGTCTTGAGGGGAACATGCTCAAGGTGCAGCGCCTGCAAGGAAAAGCCATAAGGTCAGTCCAGCGGCAGATGGTATAGATGAATGGGCACATGCTGCACATAGAGAAGGGCATCTGTTCCATGAACAATACTGTGGCTGAGGGCATGAGGGACATGTCCGAGGCAGTGAGGCTGCTCTGCAGCAAATTTGATGAGGACCGTCTGGCAAGGTGCAGGGAGAGGCAGAAACTGGACAACTACACCAAGGCGGTGAACCGCCTCTCCACTGCCGCCTCTCTGCTCTGCAGGCGCTCGGTGGCCATGCAGGAGGAGATGGCCCACTGCAGCCGTGATGTGTCAAGGGGGCTGGTCACAGTGACCAGTGCACTAGAAGTGCTACAAACCAACCAGGAAGCCACTACAGGTGATGGGGGGATAGTGAGGAGGCTACTAGCTGCAGTAGCATCACGCCACCTATCACAGAGTCCAGGAGGCGCAGCGAATGGCACAGCGCTGCCACAGGACAGACTGGCAGTGAGGACAGTGTGCCCAAGGGACGCAGCAGTGCAGCGTGTGGGTGCAGGTAGTAATTCCAGCCTTCACATGGCTTACCAAAATGGGTGGTATAACCCATTTTGGTTTTGGAAACTGCATTTACATTAGGCCAGGCATGTGACGCCCTTCATGTTGTGGTGGTGTGCTATGCTAATTAAACACTGTCTCTCACTTACAGTAACTGGCTGTGTCTCCTTACTTACTCAGAAATAGTTGCGTGTTATCTCTGCCCGTCTGTGTCTCCCATCTGGTGCTGCTGCCACACCTGCTGCGCTGTGCTCTGGCTGTGGACAGTCCTCATCCTCGTCCTCAGAGTCAGTTATTTCCACTGCTGTTCCTTTCTTTGTAGTAGGTTATGCAACATGGCACATGTTGCTATTATTTTACAGCAGATGATGGGGCGGTACTTGACGTGCACCTCCACTTTTGTGGAGGCAGCGGAACCTGCTTTTTAAGAGTCCGAAGGTGCGCTCCACAACGTTGCGCGTGCTTTTATGTGCCACATTGTATCTTCTCTCACTTGGTGTGGATGGGTTGAGGAATGGCGTCAGGATAAATGCCCGCACGGCATATGCGCTGTCACCCAAGTGAGAAAGGAAGTGCCATTAATATGAGTCACCAACACATTCATCCAAGGTATACATCAGGGTGTGTCACATTGTTTACCTAGCAGGTATCCTTCTCCAAATTCACCCCCAGCCAGACGTGTGTAGATCCCACTGTTCCGGAATATGTAGGAGTCATGGGTACTCCCTGGAAATTTGGCCACAATGTCAGTGATGATGTGGTCCGCATCGCATATCACCTGCACGTTGATGGAATGCGTAGATTTGCGGTTGCGGTATATATACTCTGTAGCTGCAGGTGGGCAGATTGGTATGTGTGTCCCATCAATGCACCCTATTACATGTGGGAACTGTGCCTTTTGGTAAAAATCCTGCTTTGTCTTGTGCAGTTCCGCCTGTGTGCTGGGGAAGCGTATGTAGTGATGCATTCTTTGCATCATGGCATCCAAGAATGAGCTGAAGAAACGGGACAGGCAACTCTGTGACACACCACCTGCCACAGCTATCACCCCCTGGTAACTTCCTGATGTAAGTAGGTGCAGGCTACAGAGCACCTGAACATGTGTTGGTATTGCGTGCGCCCTTGGTGTCTGATGCTCCAGGAGTGGGTGCAGGTCCCGTATCAGGTCTAGGATGGTTTGGGGGTGTAGCCTGTACCTCTCATGGATTTCAGCCTCAGTCAGTTGGAAGAGTGTAACGCGCAGTCTATACACGCGCTCCTCCCGTCTCCAGATCCTCAGTCCTGCTGCTTGCAAATGTAGCCGCCTTGCAATTACGTAGAGGGCCGCCATTGTGTTCACACTGTTGCATCTTGGGGCTGTTTAAACGCAGTGCACCTGATTACCACCTGCTTTGAGTCAGTGGTAATTAGCGACTCCTAAATACCAAATTTTCGAAAATTCGGAATTACCGATTTTTGGTACATCGGATTTGCGATTATTTAAGGATTTCTTATTTACCGATTCGGTATTTCGGGGTTTTGGTGCCTGCTAATCGCTAATTAAGGAATCGGTAACTGATTTCCCTTATTTTTACCGATTCCTTATTTGCGATGGCGTTCAGTGTTTCCTACATTGCACATGGCTAAATACCGGTCGGTAACGCTGAAATTCTGCGAATTTCGGCGTTACCGACCGGTATTTAGCCACCTACATCTGGCCCTAAGTAATCTACAGTTGCATGCAGTAACAGTGAAAAGGGCAGTAGTGAACTCCCTACTCCGATGGCAGCGGGTGTGGTGATACCAGGATGAAATGCAATAAGGGGTAAACCATTACCTGCAGTATAAGCATATATTAAACCAAGCGGAGGGAGGGTAAAAGGGGAGGCCCAGTCCCTGCTATGGCATTTTCTCCTGAGTTTAGTTCTTTTCAGGATTCTTTCTTAAAGCTGGAGCTACTTGTTTCCACTGCCTTTGAAGCTGTGCCCAATTGAATCTCTAAATTAGAAGGTGGGGGGATGGAAAATTGGGAGGCTTGGCAGGATCTATTCTCACACATTTATCAAATATTCCTAAAGTAATGTCTTGCCTGCCTACTCTCAGTGGTGAAACCAACAAAATGTACCAGGTGGTTACCCCTAACAGGTCTCTCTCTCTTTTGGGGGTCTAAGCTAGGGGCCTGAAGTGCCATGCTAATCTTAACACTTACTCTCCAGGCACACTGCCAGCACTGCTAAACCTTTATGGGGCTCATGCTTGTCTCAGGGGTCCGCGCTTTTGAATCAGCCCGATCAACCCCTTTTAGATGACACGGGCTTGCACGCAGCAGAAGGTAGCCTGGGGAGGCCATTGCATCCTTCCACGTAGATACCTAGCATGCGCCATTCAACAACTTCCAAAGGGAGGCAGCTATCCAACTTCCACCTGCATCTACCCCAAACGTCATCATCCTAGCCAATGTTCCACCCTTCAAAGCCAACGAAATCTATTACCAACTTTAAAAAAAAGTAGTTCAATTGCTGTCCAGTAGGCTCAATTCCAATCTTATCCAGCCTCCCTTTAAGGAGATTATAATGACCCGGAGAGTGGGCTGGTTAGGAAATTCACCTAAAACATATAAAAGGAATTGTGTGGTAGTGAATTTTTCCAATGCAAGTAGAGGCGTTTTTACTGCGTAATCTTCTATCCCCTTTTTCCTCTGGCAATAGACTTTCCTTGATTTTTTTTTATATACCAACGATTGGAGGGGGACAGTGTCGGGGGAGGGGGGGGCAGAGTTACAGGGTTGGCTCAGGTCTTCAGCATCCTTTGGGACAGATATGTCACCTCCCTTTGAACAACCGTTTTGAGCCACTAGGTGGCCTCAGTGACCAGAACTGATGGGCCTGTGTGAAGGATTCTGCAGATGGCACAGTGGTTGATAGCCCTCATCAAGTGCTGAAAGTAATTAACTGGTGTACAGGGAAAAAATGGTGATGTAGGGTGGGTAGAGAAGATCAGTTCCTTCGATATTTTAAGTCTCCAGGAGACTTGGGATACAGAGGGAGATTTGTACATAGATGGCTTTGTTACATTTCACTGTAAAGCTCTGCCCTCATCTCGTGGGAGAAAAAGATGGATTTTAGCCATGTTAATCAAACTGATCTTGAATTGTAACTTGGAGAGGTTGCTTTGTCACTCACCTCATATTTTGTGGGTCCTTATGTCCTTTTCAAAAGATTTAATGATTTTAGCTATTAATTGGTACAATTCAATCTTTGGGGGGGCGGATCGAGGTGTCCTCAAGGATTTGAGTGTGTTTCTGAATGATTATTCCTCTCGCGCTTCCAAATACTCAGGTCTGATTATGATGGGGGATTTTAATTTAGATGCTTGCCTAGACTGTTACTTGTATGACACACCTGTTTTAGAGTGTACCACAGGTTATCAAGTGCACCTTAAGCATTTAGCTCTGGGCGACGTCCTTAATAATTTTATCTTAGATTGCAATTTGGTTTATTTGCTCAATAGGAATTATGATACTGAGGAAGGGAGAACACCTACCTCAAAAGGCTTGGGGGTAGGGCCCATTATTGATTTTATATTTGTTTCTGCCTGTTTTTCTTTCCCTTATTTCTAAAATGTCGTGTTAATTGGGACATCTAGAGCAATTACTATCCACTGTCAGATAATTTCAAGTGGGAAACGAAGCGACAGTCTCCGTGCAAGCCTGGACTGATCACTTTTCTAACTTGTATGACTTTGAGGGCCCTGACCACCCTATCATGGAAGTGCAGCCATTTGAGAGGCTGGAAATACAGTGGGAAGAAGTCAGGGAAGCCATTGTCTCCCTGCCAAAAGGGAAGGCGCCCGGCCCGGATGGGGTCCCATTTGGCCTGGTCAAATCTTTGGTGGATCTCTGTGCACCCATTGTGACACAGCACATAAATGCAGCACTTTGTGGCTCCATTCCTACAGGCTGGCACCACTCTATAATCATGACCATTTCAAGAAGGGGGAAAGATCCGACCCCACCTGCTACAAGACAACATCTCTGGTGAATTCAGAAGTTAAAATAATTGACTGGGTGATCATTGAACATCTTACTGGTTGGGCTAATGAGCAAGACATCCTATCTGACATCCAGTATGGGTTTAGACCTGGGTGAGGCACGGTGGAACAAAACCTTAACCTGTTGCTGCTTATCTCCAAATACACCATGGCAAAAAAGGGTTCAGTGCACTAAGCATTCATGGACCCCAGCTCTGCTTTTGACAGAGTATATAGATCCAAGCTCTGGGCTGAGTTGGGATCCATTGGGGTAGCCCCTGCACTTGTTGCATTTTTTTAGAGATTTACATGATCGTCTAATGGCATCAATAAGATACAGGCCCAATGGCGAATGCACTGAGCACTTTAATCCAAGGAGAGGAGTCCGTCATGGATGCATAATGGCTCCTGTACTTTTCATTTTGTATATTAATCATTTGAAGCTGCACTTTCTAAGCATGGGTTGGATGTACCAAGAGTGGGTGATACATCCATATCCTCTCTTATTTGCAGACTATGCCATTCTGGTTGCCCACACAGCACAGAGCCTTCAGCGGCTCTTAGATATCTTTTATGATTTTATGGATAGTCTCAATTTATCAACAAATTGAAAAAAATCTTATGTCATGATGGTCCGTTCTAAGAACACAAAAAAGAAAAAAAGTATTGCTAAAGGCCATCAAATAAGTAGGGTGGAAAATTGGCCGGAGTTACATCACAGACCAGATACATCTTCGACCACTTTTGCTCTGGTTAAACATTTGGCTGAAGGAGGAACTGAAGCTAAATAAGCTAATTATCCAGTACTGTTGGGTCTGGATAACATGTTGCACATCCCCTGGCTACACTACATTATGAAGAACTTGAAAGAGCTTGGCAGGCCGGAAGTCTTTTACCATCCGGATAGCATAGTCAAAGAAGACATGGCTTGACTGAAACAGACTTTTGGCTCAAGGGTGGCAGCAGTGCATGAGAAGTCTGCTCTTAGCAAGGGCTCTGTCCGATGACACCTGCTAGTGAAGACAGCAAGTGTGATGGAACCCTAACCTACTATTGTAACATCTAGCTATTATCGACAGATGCTCACATATTTTAGACTGGGCATGTTCCATCAGTTGCTGCACCCTCATGGCTGCAGGTTTAAGAAATTGAGTCCCCTATTTGTGAGTGTGACAACACTTCTGCCTGTGACACGTTGCATATCACTTTTATAGGCCCAATATTTAATAAGCTTCAGCACAAATTTATTAGGCCACTCTTGATACCCATGAATTTAAGACAAGCAAGGCCCACTCTGTTGTACTTGCAGTTTTTATCAACCCCAACTATCTGTTTTTTTATCAGGAGTTTAAAAAATATATATATAAAGCTTTGTCATTATAAGAAAGGGAGGGCCTTCGTCTGCCAGCATGTTTGACATGTTGTTTTATCTTGATGAATTTTTTACGATATTGCAACCTCTGGTGAAGCTTGTATCTATCGACTTTTTTATCTGTTTGTTGTTTATTATTAGCTGAATATGTACTGTATTTTACTTTTATGATTTAAAAAAAAAATCAAATAAAGTTGTTACTGAACTGGACAGGCACAGCTACTGGCAGGTTAAAGCTAATTAGCCATCTGGCACTTCAGGCAGCCAAAGTCTAACATTTTTAAATTTACTTTTCCTGTAAATTTATTTTTTAAAATCCAACTTCACCGCTGAAATTGATTTTTAATAAATATTAAAAACAGCGGTGAATTGCTTTCGTAGCTTATCACAAACCAAATTTACCAAAAATTAAATTTAATTTGAGCTTCAACTTTGCTCATAGGATCAGCTATTGTCCTTTACAGTGAAAATAGTTTCTGGGGCTAGTCACTGTAAGATCATGCTAGCATGAAATTCTTACATGTTCTACTTTTAAAGACTAAACACACCCTTGTGACCTTCAAGGCCTACTTAGGAGTGACTTATTCAATATTTTAAAGTGGATATCTTTCCTGACAAAAGGGTTATTTTGACAAGTTCAACTGCAGATTTAGACCTGAAACCATATTTTGCCGTGTCAGCCTAGTGGATGGCACGGTGCAGAGAGAGAATATCGAGTACAAAATATCGAGTTGCACAAATATCGAGTCATTAATACATTATTATCGTGGGTCAGGAATATCGACAGCAAGAATATCTAGGTCAAGAATATCGACTTAAGGTAAGAAATATCGTTTTTAAAAATATCGAAGTGTTTAATATCGTTTGCAAAAATATAGTTGTTAAAAATATTGTTTTTTATTATTATGTCTTTTAGTATATATTTTATATGTATGTGATGTATGTTTTTTTGTATAAGATTTGTTTGTATTTTTAATATATGTGTTAAATTTTTAGTAGTTATTAATTTGTTTTTATTTGAATTTTGCGCTTTTAGTCCCGTAGCGGGTTGTGGGTTTATAGGAAATAGGGTGGGGAGTAATTTAATTATATTACTTTTTTTATTTTTTATTTGACTTTTGCGTTTTTAGTTCCGTAGCGGGTTGTGGGTTTATAGGGGAATAGGGTGGGAAGTAATTTAATTATATTAATTAATTTTCTTTTATTTTATTTTTGCATAGTTTTGTTCCGTAGTGGGTTGTGGGTTTATAGGGGAATAGGGTGGGAAGTAATTTAATTAATTGATTAATTTTATTTATTAATATTTGTTTTTATTGAGATGTTATAGTCTTAAATGTGTAAATTAATTTATTATTAAATAATTAACTAGTGGTTAATTAATTTTAATTAATTAATTGGTAATTAATTATGGTAATTGTGTAATTAGTTTTAGGTGTGCGTTGTGGTGTTTATAGGTGTAAATGGTGGGAAGAAATGTATTTTTAATTAATTAATTAATTGCTTGTTAATTAATTTTAATTAATTAATTTGTAATTAATTTTGGTAATTGTGTAATTAATTATATTTGTGTGTGGTAGATTTTATAGGTGTAAAGGGTGGGAAGGATGGGAAGTAAATTATTTTTAATTGATTAATTAATAATTAGTTGTTAATTAATTTAAATTAATTGGTAATTAATTATGGTAATTGTGTAATTAATTTTATGTGTGTGCTGTGGTGTTTATAGGAGTAAAGGGTGGGAGTAATTTGTGTTTAATTAATTAATATATAAGTTGTTAAGTAATGTGAATTATTTTATATTTATTTTGGGTAAATATTAATTTTTTTGTGTTTTGTCTTTACTTTTAAAGGGGTAAAGGGTGGGTATTAAATACAATTGTGTTATTTAATTATTAGTTGTTAATAGTAATAGTTATTTTATAGTTTAATTTAGGTGTGTGTTGTGGATATTAGAGTGTTAAAGCTTGTGTACTCAATGTTTATTTTTATTTTTTTATTAATAAGATGTTTTTTAATTGATTATTAATTATGTTAATTATGGAAATAAATGTAATTAAAAATGTTACAGTGTTTTGTTATTGGTGTGGTGTTATAGGGTATGAAATAAAATAAATACATTTATGTTTTAAATAATTTTTTGTTTGTTAGTCTTTGCTACTTTTAAATAATTATTGTTTATAAATGTATTAATTTATTTTATATACAATTTGTAGGTTTTTGTTATATGTAATTCATATTATAATATCAGTTTTTTTAAATATATTGTTTTTGTTTAATGACTTAAAATTTTGTAATATTTTTAGTTTTTTTTACAACTGTTTAAGTGTTATTAGTGTAATTTTTACCCCTCCGCTATCCAACACTTTCCCTACTGTTGCACTCTCTGGAGTGGGAATAAAAAATGTTTCCCCTCCGCTATCCAATACTTTCCCTATTATTGCACTCACTAGAGTGGGAATAGTAATTTTTACCCCTTCGCTATCCAACTTTTTCCCTACTGTTGCACTCACTGGAGTTGGAATAGTAAATTTAATCCCTCCGCTATCCAACACTTACCCTACTTTTGCACTCACTGGAGTGAGAACTACTTCTCAGACAAAATAGAGTCTTCCAACTACAAAAGTAAGGAGCTGTTTAAGATTGTTAAAGCCTTTACAGATACACCCTTGGGGACGAAGGCCCTTCCGCCTTCCGCAGAATGGCCTCTCTTATTAGCAACTTTTTTCTATGCAAAAATTGTGACAATTCAAGAGGCTCTCATGGAGGTTTCTCCCTCTGATTTCAAAATGCCACTAGCTCCTCCTTCTGAACCCACACCTGGAGTTGCCCCCAAGCTTCTGCAGTTCCCCCCGCTGTCAATGGAAGTATCCCTAGCCATTATCAAAGGCCTGAAGTCAGGCTCCCCTACCGACCCTTGTCCAGCAAAATTGTTCGCTTCCGTTGCATGGGCAATTAATCCGGTTGTTAATACAATTTTCAATACCTCATTGGACACTGGCCACATGCCTTCTATGTGGAAGCAGGCTAAAATTCTGCCTTTGCTCAAAAAGCCCTCCGCTGACCCTAAAGTACCAGCAAATTATAGGCCTGTCTCCCTTCTACCAGCTTTTTCCAAGGTCCTGGAGAAATATGTTTATACTGTAATCACTGATTACGTAGAAACCAATAATCTCCTACATATCAGTCAGTCTGGCTTCAGAGCCAACCATAGTACTGAGTCTGCACTATTAGAGGTCTCTGAACACATTAAGGAAAGCCTTGATGGGGGAGGAAAAGCCATCTTGATCCTGTTAGACCTGTCAGCGACCTTTGATACTGTCCCTCATGATAGGCTTTTGGACAGGATCCAGACTCTCGGTATTGGTGGCTCTGTTTTAAAATGGCTCTCTTCCTTTTTGGAAGATAGAGACCAGGAGGTTTGGACTCCTCCCTTTGCAGCAGGAATCCCTAGTATGAATGTAGGGGTTCCTCAGGGTTCCATTTTGAGCCCCATGTTATTTAATATATATATGTCCCCTCTGGCTGCTCTGGCTGAGGCCTTCGGAGCGAAAATTATTTCATATGCCGACGACACACAGCTCCTATTAACTTGTGATAAAGGAAAGAGCTTTGAGGGTGCCAATATTAAAACTTGCCTTTCAAACATGTTTACATGGTTAAGAAGCAACCAGCTTAAATGCAACCCAGAAAAGTCTGAAATTATTTTCTTTGGCTCCCCTCCGTCGGACGAATGGACACTTTGGTGGCCGGAAGATATGTCACCCTCTCTCACCGCACAACTAACGGTAAAGAATTTGGGCGTTTTGATAGACAATTTTCTATCTATGAAAGCCCAAGTCCAATCAGTGGTGGGAACTTGCTTTGGCCTCCTTAGGATGCTGAGGAAGTTCCTTCCACTCTTGTCTTTGGACTGCAGGAAAACCGTGGTCCAGGCTTTAATTACCTCCAGATTGGACTCTGTGAATGTTCTTTACCTAGGCCTCCCGGAATACCTACTCAAGCGCTTGCAGGTGGCACAAAATGCTGCGGCCAGAGCTATTCTCATGCTGAAATGTAGGACTCATATGTCCACCCATCTCAGAGCGCTCCATTGGCTTCCAGTAAAAAAGAGGATCAGATTCAAGGCCCTGGTGTTATTCTTTAAGGCCTTCCACGGGAGGGGCGCAAGGTACCTCTGCAGGAGGGTTACCCATTATGTACCATCCAGAACTTTAAGATCCTCTTCCATGAACCTGGCGGTGGTTCCTAGAATATTACATGCCCACTCGTGCGGCATCTCCTTTAGGTTTCTCGGAGCTCAGCCCTGGAACGCGCTCCGCGCATCGTTGAGATCGGTGACTGATTTAGCTACTTTCAGGAAGCTCCTTAAAACCTGGCTTGTTAATGAATGAATGATTACTTTTTAGCAGCATCCTTTACTTTCATTTCTTCCTTTTGTATTTGGGTGTTGTGTGTGGGGTTGCAGGCAAGGCCTTTTGAAGCGCTGGGACACTCATTGAGTAGCTGTGCGCTATATAAATGCCTTCATTCATTCATTCATTCATAGTAATTTTTACCCCTCCGCTATCCAACACTTTCCCTACTGTTGCACTCTTTGGAGTAGGAATAATAATTTTTACCCCTCCGCTATCCAACCCTTTCCCTACTGTTGCACTCTTTGGAGTGGGAATAGTAATTTCTTTCCCTCTGCTATCCAACACTTTCCCTACTATTGCTATCACTGAAGTGGGAATAGTAATTTTTACCCCTCCACTATCCAACACTTTCCCTATTGTTGCAGTCACTGGAGTTGGAATAGTAAATTTAATTATTCCGTTATCCAACACTTTCCCTACTGTTGCACTTATTGTATTGGGAAATGTTAGTTTATTTTTTTTAATGGTTTAATGTTTTAATCTATTATAGAATGTTTTTTTAAAATTATTTATATATATATATATATATATATATATATATGTATATATATATATATATATATATATTATCTACTGGCGGTTGCCAGTAGATAGTTATAGTTAGGACCTATTTTCCATAGGAAATTCACAACATTCTATTTCCAATAACTTTGGCGCCGGTTGACGAATCTTCGCGAAATCTTCAAAACTCGTGGGGCGCTCCGGTCTGCTCCTATCCTGAAAGTTTTAGGGTGATTCGGCAAGCGGGGGCCGAGAAAAAAGGGGGGTCCAGAAACGTGTTTTCCCCATGCAATTTTCCATAGCAACCTTTAGTCGCAGCTACAGCCCGAACTGCTGAACGGAATTACACCAAATTTGGCAAAAAGGTAGCCCTTGGTTCAGAGTCGTGCCTTTTGGTTAAATGGTGTAAATCCGTTCAGTAGTTCCTGAGAAAATCAAAAGTAAAATCACATATATATTCTGGGCGGAGCCTAACCACACATGTCATTGTGAGATCTGATTGGCTGTCAGCACTTCATCCTGGAATATGCTGGCAGCCATCTTGGGACCAATATACATGATAGTACCCCATTGAAATGCATTGTAGTGAATCAAAGATTTTGAGGGTTACCAAAAGGAGAACTATAAAGGGTGATAACAGACTTCAGTTACATTAGAATTCATTTGTTGATGCTACCATACTAATTTCAGGAATTGTGGTGTGTTCTAAGGTGATTTTACCCTGTGAAAAACCTTCTGCTGGGATATCATGAATCATGTTTGAGAGAAAACTATTTTCACATGCTTGTCCCATAGAGTTTTGGAAGGTGCTCCAGAAGCTAAAATGAGAGCATATTTTCTGTAAATTCACATTATCTTTCTCAGTCATGTGAGAATGAAGTCTGACATTCTCAGTAAAACATGTACATCCAACAAGGGCAGAGACTGTCAGTTGATTCCTTTGTGTTCTACTGCAGCTTCCCAGAGTGTTCTAAAGAACAACTAGAGTGCTAACAGCCTTACTTATGACAAAAGTATGGCACACCTGAAGCCATCTTGATTGGAATAAACTGGTAACACTTAAAACATTTAATTTAAAAAGGAACAAAATGATGGGGTTCATTTTGTCATAGAAATTATGGTTAGTGCTGTAGAAAGAAAAATTAGGACATGTTTCAAGTGTGATCTCAAATATCTTCCTGTTATATTTCAACAGGAGCAGCCTGTCAGTTGATTCCTTTGTGTTCTACTGCAGCTTCCCAGAGTGTTCTAAAGAACAACTAGAGCGCTAACAGCCTTACTTATGACAAAAGTATGGCACACCTGAAGCCATCTTAATTGGAATAAACCGGTAACACTTAAAACATTTAATTTAAAAAGGAACAAAATGAGGGGGTTCTTTTGAAATAGAAATTATGGTTAGTGCTGCAGAAAGAAAAATTAGGGCATGTTTTAAGTGAGATCTCAAATCCTCTTCTATTTCATTAGAAAATTCTGACATGCAGACTGAAACAATCACTTTCAATACCAGCAGCAGACTTCCAGTTAACTCCCTGGTGAGCAGTAGCTTTACTACAGTGATCTAATGAGCAACTAGAGTGCTAACATTCTGAATTTATGGCAAATATGAGACACATCTGAATGCCTTCTTGATGGAATCAAAGTAAAAACTGAAAGCATTTCCTACTGAGGAGACTGCAGTAAATGAGGAAATTAGGAAACTTCATAACAAAGAAGTCTTCCAAGATGGCCACCAGAGAAAAAAGAGCCCAAATGTAGCACAAATATTACCCAGATGTAGCCCACATATAGCCCAATGACAAAAGTGTGCAAAACACTTTTTATTTTTAGTTTTTGCAGTTTTATGTAGTGCAGACTGGTCAGGTATTGGAGCGTTGCATCTTAAACATGACCCCCTACACTACAAAAACACCACTGCACTACCCTAAACCCTAAAACACTACCCCCAGCACGACCCCCTACACTACACAAGCACCACTGCACTATCCTAAACCCTAAAACACTACCCCCAGCATGACCCCATACACTACACAAACACCACTGACCTACCCTAAACCCTAAAACACTACCCCCAGCACGACCTCCTACACAACCCAAACACCACTGAACTAACCTAAATCCTAAAACACTACCCCAGCACGACCCCCTACACTACCCAAACACCACTGCACTACCCTAAAACATGACCCCCTACACTACACAAACACCACTGCACTACCCTAAACCCTAAAACACTACCCCCAGCACGACACCCTACACTACACAAGCACCACTGCACTACCCTAAACCCTAAAACACTATCCCCAGCACGACACCCTACACTACACAAACACCACTGCACTACCCTAAACCCTAAAACACTACTCCCAGCACGACCCTCTACACTACCCAAACACCACTGCACTAACCTAAATCCTAAAACACTACCCCAGCACGACCCCCTACACTACCCAAACACCACTGCACTACCCTAAAACATGACCCCCTACACTACACAAACACCACTGCACTACCCTAAACCCTAAAACACTACCCCCAGCACGACCCCCTACACTACACAAGCACCACTGCACTACCCTAAACCCTAAAACACTACCACCAGCACGACCCCCTACACTGCCCGAACACCACTGCACTGCCCTAAACACTGAAACACCAGCCCCTGCACGACACCCTACACTGCCCAAACACCACTGCACTGCCCTAAACCCTGAAATACCACCCCCAGCACGACCCCCTACACTGCCCGAACACCACTGCACTGCCCTAAATCCTGAAACACCACCCCCAGCACGACCCCCTACACTGCCCGAACACCACTGCACTGCCCTACACCCTGAAACACTACCCCCAGCAAGACCCCTACACTGCCCGAACACCACTGCACTGCCCTAAACCCTGAAACATCACCCCCAGCAAGACCCCCTACACTGCCCGAACACCACTGCCCTAAACCCTGAAATACCACCCCCAGCACGACCCCCTACACTGCCCGAACACCACTGCACTGCCCTAAACCCTGAAACACCACCCCCAGCACGACCCCCTACACTGCCCGAACACCACTGCTCTGCCCAAAACCCTGAAACAACACCCCCAGCACGACCCCCTACATTGCCCGAACACCACTGCACTGCCCTAAATCCTGACACAACACCCCCAGCACGACCACCTACACTGCCCGAGCAACACTGCACTACCCTAAACCCTGAAACACCACCCCCAGCACATCCCCTACACTGCCTGAGCACCACTGCACTGCCCTAAACCCTGAAACACCAGCCCCAGCACGACCCCCTACACTGGCCGAACACCACTGCACTGCCCTAAACCCTGAAACACCAGCCCCAGCACGACCGCCTACACTGCCCGAACACCACTGCACTGCCCTAAACCCTGAAACAACACCCCCAGCACGACCCCTACACTGCCCGAACACCACTGCACTGCCCTAAACCCTGAAACACCACCCCCAGCACGACCCCCTACACTGCCCGAGCACCACTGCACTGCCCTAAACCCTGAAACACCAGCCCCAGCATGACCCCCTACACTGCCCGAACACCACTGCACTGGCCTAAACCCTGAAACACCAGCCCCAGCACGACCACCTACACTGCCCGAACACCACTGCACTGCCCTAAACCCTCAAACACCACCCCCTGCACGACCCCCTACACTGCACGAACACCACTGCCCTAAACCCTGAAACACCACCCCCAGCATGACCCCCTACACTGCCCGAACACCATTGCACTGCCCTAAACCCTGAAACACCACCCCCTGCACGACCCCCTACACTGCCTGAACACCACTGCACTGCCCTAAACCCTGAAACACCAGCCCCAGCATGACCCCCTACACTGCCCGAACACCACTGCACTGCCCTAAACCCTGAAACACTACCCCCAGCAAGACCCCCTAAACTGCCCGAACACCACTGCACTGCCCTAAACCCTGAAACACTACCCCCAGCAAGACCCCTAAACTGCCCGAACACCACTGCACTGCCCTAAACCCTGAAACATCACCCCCAGCCAGACCCCCTACACTGCCCGAACACCACTGCCCTAAACCGTGAAACACCACCCCCAGCAAGACCCCCTACACAGCCCGAACACCACTGCACTGCCCTAAACCCTGAAACACCACCCCCTGCACGACCCCCTATACTGCCCGAACACCACTGCACTGCCCTAAACCCTGAAACACTACCCCCAGCAAGACCCCCTACACTGCCCGAACACCACTGCACTGACCTAAACCCTGAAACATCACCCCCAGCAAGACCCCCTACACTGCCTGAACACCAATGCCCTAAACCTTGAAACACCACCCCCAGCAAGACCCCCTACACTGCCTGAACACCACTGCACTGCCCTAAACCCTGAAACACTAGCCCCAGCATGACCCCCTACACTGCCTAAACACCACTGCACTGCCCTGAACCCTGAAACACCAGCCCCAGCACGACCCCCTACACTGCCTGAACACCACTGCACTGCCCTAAACCCTGAAACACCACCCCCGCACGACCCCCTACACTGCCCGAACACCACTGCACTGCCCAAAACCCTGAAGCACCACCCCCAGCATGACCCCTTTACTGCCCGAACACCACTGCACTGCCCCAAACCCTGAAACACCACCCCCAGCACGACCCCCTACACTGCCCGAACACCACTGCCCTAAACCCTGAAACACCACCCCTGCACGACCCCTACACTGCCCAAACACCACTGCACTGCCCTAAACCCTGAAACACCACACCCTGCACGACACCCTACACTGCCCGAACACCACTGCACTGCCCTAAACCCTGAAACACCACCCCCAGCACGACCCCCTACACTGCCCGAACACCACTGCACTGCCCTAAACCCTGAAACACTACCCCCAGCAAGACCCCCTACACTGCCCGAACACCACTGCACTGCCCTAAACCCTGAAACATCACCCCAGCAAGACCCCTACACTGCCTGAACACCAATGCCCTAAACCTTGAAACACCACCCCCAGCAAGACCCCCTACACTGCCTGAACACCACAGCACTGCCCTAAACCCTGAAACACTAGCCCCAGCACGACCCCCTACACTGCCTGAACACCACTGCACTGCCCTGAACCCTGAAACACCACCCCTGCACCACCCCTACAATGCCCGAACACCACTGCACTGCCCTAAACCCTGAAACACCACAACTCTGCACAACCCCTACACTGCCCAAACACCACTGCACTGCCCTAAACCCTGAAACCCCACCCCCGCACGACCCCCTACACTGCCCGAACACCACTGCACTGCCCAAAACCCTGAAGCACCACCCCCAGCACGACCCCCTTTACTGCCCGAACACCACTGCACTGCCCCAAACCCTGAAACACCACCCCCAGCACAACCCCTTCACTGCCCGAACACCACTGCCCTAAACCCTGAAACACCACCCCTGCACGACCCCCTACACTGCCCAAACACCACTGCACTGCCCTAAAGCCTGAAACACCACCTCCAGCACAACCCCTACACTGCCTGAACACCATTGCTCTGCCCTAAACCCTGAAACACTAGCCCCAGCACGACCCCCTACACTGCCCAAACACCACTGCACTGCCCTAAACCCTGAAACACCACCCCCAGCATGACCCCCTACACTGCCCGAACACCGCTGCACTGCCCTAAACCCTGAAACACCAGCCCCAGCAAGACCCCATACACTGCCCGAACACCACTGCACTGCCCTAGACTCTGAAACACCAGCCCCAGCAAGACCCCATACACTGCCCGAACACCACTGCACTGCCCTAAACCCTGAAACACCGGACCCAGCACGACCCCCTACACTACCCAAACACCACTGCACTGCCCTAAACCCTGAAACACCAGCCCCAGCACGACCCCCTACACTGCCCGAACACCACTGCACTGCCCTAAACCCTGAAACACCAGCCCCAGCACGACCCCCTACACTGCCCGAACACCACTGCACTGCCCTAAACCCTGAAACACCACCCCCTGCACGACCCCCTACACTGCCCGAACACCACTGCCCTAAACCCTGAAACACCACCCCCTGCACCACACCCTACACTGCCCGAACACCACTGCACTGCCCTAAACCCTGAAACACCACCCCCAGCATGACCCCCTACACTGCCCGAACACCACTGCACTGCCCTAAACCCTGAAACACCACAACCCTACACGACCCCCTACACTGCCCAAACACCACTGCACTGCCCTAAACAATGAAACACCACCCCGCACGACCCCCTACACTGCCCGAACACCACTGCACTGCCAAAACCCTGAAACACCACCCCCAGCATGACCCCCTTTACTGCCCGAACACCACTGCACTGCCCCAAACCCTGAAACACCACCCCCAGCACGACCCCCTACACTGCCCGAACACCACTGCCCTAAACACTGAAACACCACCCCTGCACGACCCCTACACTGCCCGAACACCACTGCAGTGCCCTAAACCCTGAAACACCACCTCCAGCACATCCCCCTACACTCCCTGAACACCATTGCTCTGCCCTAAACCCTGAAACACTAGCCCCAGCACGACCCCCTATACTGCCCGAACACCACTGCACTGCCCTAAACCCTGAAACACCACCCCCATCACGACCCCCTACACTGCCCAAACACCACTGAACTGCACTAAACCCTGAAACACCACCCCCAGCATGACCCCCTACACTGCCCGAACACCACTGCACTGCCCTAAACCCTGAAACACCACCCCCTGCACAACCCCCTACACTGCCAGAACACCACTGCACTGCCCTAAACCCTGAAACACCACCCCCATCACGACCCCCTACACTGCCCAAACACCACTGAACTGCACTAAACCCTGAAACACCACCCCCAGCATGACCCCCTACACTGCCTGAACACCACTGCACTGCCCTAAACCCTGAAACACCACCTCCAGCACAACCCCCTACACTGCCTGAACACCATTGCTCTGCCCTAAACCCTGAAACACTAGCCCCAGCATGACCCCCTACACTGCCCGAACACCACTGCACTGCCCTAAACCCTGAAACACCACCCCCAGCACGACCCCCTACACTGCCCGAACACCACTGCACTGCCCTAAACCCTGAAACACCGGCCCCAGCACGACCCCCTACACTACCCGAACACCACTGCACTGCCCTAAACCCTGAAACACCAGCCCCAGCACGACCCCCTACACTGCCCAAACACCACTGCACTGCCCTAAAGCCTGAAACACCACCTCCAGCACAACCCCCTACACTGCCTGAACACCATTGCTCTGCCCTAAACCCTGAAACACCACCCCCAGCATGACCCCCTACACTGCCCGAACACCATTGCACTGCCCAAAACCCTGAAGCACCACCCCCAGCACGACCCCTTTACTGCCCGAACACCACTGCACTGCCCCAAACCCTGAAACACCACCCCAGCACAACCCCCTACACTGCCCGAACACCACTGCCCTAAACCCTGAAACACCACCCCCTGCACCACCCCCTACACTGCCCAAACACCACTGCACTGCCCTAAACCCTGAAACACCAGCCCCAGCACAACCCCCTACACTGCCCGAACACCACTGCACGGCCCTAAACCCTGAAACACCACCCCCTGCACGACCCCCTACACTGCCCAAACACCACTGCACTGCCCTAAACCCTGAAACACCACCCCCTGCACCACACCCTACACTGCCTGAACACCACTGCACTGCCCTAAACCCTGAAACACCACCCCCAGCATGACCCCCTACACTGCCCGAACACCACTGCACTGGCCTAAACCCTGAAACACCACAACCCTACACGACCCCCTACACTGCCCAAACACCACTGCAATGCCCTAAGCAATGAAACACCACCCATCACGACCCCCTACACTGCCCGAACACCACTGCACTGCCCAAAACCCTGAAACACCACCCCCAGCACGACCCCCTTCACTGCCCGAACACCACTGCACTGCCCCCAAACCCTGAAACACCACCCCCAGCACGACCCCCTACACTGCCCGAACACCACTGCCCTAAACACTGAAACACCACCCCTGCACGACCCCCTACACTGCCCGAACACCACTGCACTGCCCTAAACCCTGAAACACCACCTCCAACACAACCCCTACACTGCCTGAACACCATTGCTCTGCCCTAAACCCTGAAACACCAGCCCCAGCACGACCCCCTACACTGCCCGAACACCACTGCACTGCCCTAAACCCTGAAACACCACCCCCAGCACGACCCCCTACACTGCCCAAACACCACTGAACTGCCCTAAACACTGAAACACCACCCCCAGCAAGACCCCCTACACTGCCCGAACACCACTGCACTGCCCTAAACCCTGAAACACCACCCCCTGCACGACCCCCCACACTGCCGGAACACCACTGCACTGCCCTAAACCCTGAAACACCACCCCAGCACGACTCCCTACACTTCCCGAATCACCACTGCACTGCCCTAAACCCTGAAACACCACCCCCAGCACGACCCCCTACACTGCCCGAACACCACTGAACTGCCCTAAACCCTGAAACACTACCCCCAGCAAGACCCCCTACACTGCCCGAACACCACTGCACTGCCCTAAACCCTGAAACATCACCCCCAGCAAGACCCCTACACTGCCTGAACACCACTGCCCTAAACCCTGAAACACAAACCCCAGCATGACCCCCTACACTGCCCGAACACCACTGCACTGCCCTAAACCCTGAAACACCACCCCCAGCACGACCCCCTACACTGCCCGAACACAACTGCACTGCCCTAAACCCTGAAACACCGGCCCCAGCATGACCCCCTACACTGCCCGAACACCACTGCACTGCCCTAAACAATGAAACACCACCCCGCACAACCCCCTACACTGCCCGAACACCACTGCACAGCCCAAAACCCTGAAACACCACCCCCAGCACGACCCCCTTTACTGCCCGAACACCACTGCACTGCCCCAAACCCTGAAACACCACGCCCAGCACAACCCCCTACACTGCCCGAACACCACTGCCCTAAACACTGAAACACCACCCCCTGCACGACCCCCTACACTGCCCGAACACCACTGCACTGCCCTAAACCCTGAAACACCACCTCCAGCACAACCCCCTACACTGCCCGAACACCATTGCTCTGCCATAAACCCTGAAACACTAGCCCCAGCATGACCCCCTACACTGCCCGAACACCACTGCACTGCCCTAAACCCTGAAACACCCCCCCAGCACGACCCCCTACACTGCCCAAACACCACTGAACTGCCCTAAACCCTGAAACACCACCCCCAGCATGACCCCCTACACTGCCCGAACACCACTGCACTGCCCTAAACCCTGAAACACCACCCCCTGCACGATCCCCTACACTGCCGGAACACCACTGCACTGCCCTAAACCCTGAAACACCACCCCCAGCACGACTCCCTACACTGCCCGAACACCACTGCACTGCCCTAAACCCTGAAACACCACCCCCAGCACGACCCCCTACACTGCCCGAACACCACTGCACTGCCCTAAACCCTGAAACACTACCCCCAGCAAGACCCCCTACACTGCCCGAACACCACTGCACTGCCCTAAACCCTGAAACATCACCCCCAGCAAGACCCCCTACACTGCCTGAACACCACTGCCCTAAACCCTGAAACACCACCCCCAGCAAGACCCCCTACAATGCCGGAACACCACTGCACTGCCCTAAACCCTGAAACACCACCCCCAGCACGACTCCCTACACTGCCCGAACACCACTGCACTGCCCTAAACCCTGAAACACCACCCCCAGCACGACCCCCTACACTGCCCGAACACCACTGCACTGCCCTAAACCCTGAAACACTACCCCCAGCAAGACCCCCTACACTGCCCGAACACCACTGCACTGCCCTAAACCCTGAAACATCACCCCCAGCAAGACCCCCTACACTGCCTGAACACCACTGCCTGCCTAAACCCTGAAACACCACCCCTAGCAAGACCCCCTACAATGCCCGAACACCATTGCCCTGCCCTAAACCCTGAAACACTAGCCCCAGCACGACCCCCTACACTGCCCGAACACCACTGCACTGCCCTAAACCCTGAAACACCACCCCCAGCACGACCCCCTACACTGCCCAAACACCACTGAACTGCCCTAAACCCTGAAACACCACCCCCAGCATGACCCCCTACACTGCCCGAACACCACTGCACTGCCCTAAACCCTGAAACACCACCCCCTGCACGATCCCCTACACTGCCGGAACACCACTGCACTGCCCTAAACCCTGAAACACCACCCCCAGCACGACTCCCTACACTGCCCGAACACCACTGCACTGCCCTAAACCCTGAAACACCACCCCCAGCATGACCCCCTACACTGCCCGAACACCACTGCACTGCCCTAAACCCTGAAACACTACCCCCAGCAAGACCCCCTACACTGCCCGAACACCACTGCACTGCCCTAAACCCTGAAACATCACCCCCAGCAAGACCCCCTACACTGCCTGAACACCACTGCCCTAAACCCTGAAACACCACCCCAGCAAGACCCCCTACAATGCCCGAACACCACTGCACTGCCCTAAACCCTGAAACACCACAACTCTGCACAACCCCTACACTGCCTGAACACCATTGCTCTGCCCTAAACCCTGAAACACTAGCCCCAGCACGACCCCCTACACTGCCCGAACACCACTGCACTGCCCTAAACCCTGAAACACCACCCCCAGCACGACCCCCTACACTGCCCAAACACCACTGAACTGCCCTAAACCCTGAAACACCACCCCCAGCATGACCCCCTACACTGCCCGAACACCACTGCACTGCCCTAAACCCTGAAACACCACCCCCCTGCACGACCCCCTACACTGCCGGAACACCACTGCACTGCCCTAAACCCTGAAACACCACCCCCAGCACGACTCCCTACACTTCCCAAACACCACTGCACTGCCCTAAACCCTGAAACACCAGCCCCAGCACGACCCCCTACACTGCCCGAACACCACTGCACTGCCCTAAACCCTGAAACACCAGCCCCAGCACGACCACCTACACTGGCCGAACACCACTGCACTGCCCTAAACCCTGAAACACCACCCCCTGCACAACCCCCTACACTGCCTGAACACCACTGCACTGCCCTAAACCCTGAAACACCACCCCTGCACGACCCCCTATACTGCCCGAACACCACTGCACTGCCCTAAACCCTGAAACACCACCCCTGCACCACCCCCTACACTGCCCGAAGACCACTGCACTGCCCTAAACCCTGAAACACCACAACTCTGCACAACCCCCTACACTGCCCGAACACCACTGCACTGCCCTAAACCCTGAAACACCACCCCCAGCACGACCCCCTACACTGCCCGAACACCACTGCACTGCCCTAAACCCTGAAGCACCACCCCCAGCACGACCCCCTTTACTGCCCGAACACCACTGCACTGCCCCAAACCCTGAAACACCACCCCCAGCACGACCCCCTACACTGCCCGAACACCACTGCCTGCCCTAAACCCTGAAACACCACCCCCTGCACGACCCCCTACACTGCCCAAACACCACTGCACTGCCCTAAACCCTGAAACACCACCCCCTGCACGACACCCTACACTGCCCGAACACCACTGCACTGCCCTAAACCCTGAAACACCACCCCCAGCACGACCCCCTACACTGCCCGAACACCACTGCACTGCCCTAAACCCTGAAACACTACCCCCAGCAAGACCCCCTACACTGCCCGAACACCACTGCGCTGCCCTAAACCCTGAAACATCACCCCCAGCAAGATCCCCTACACTGCCTGAACACCAATGCCCTAAACCTAGAAACACCAGCCCCAGCACGACCCCCTACACTGCCTGAACACCACTGCACTGCCCTAAACCCTGAAACACCAGCCCCAGCACGACCCCCTACACTGCCCGAACACCACTGCACTGCCCTAAACCCTGAAACACCACCCCCTGCACCACCCCCTACACTGCCCGAACACCACCGCACTGCCCTAAACCCTGAAACACCACAACTCTGCACAACCCCCTACACTGCCCGAACACCACTGCACTGCCCTAAACCCTGAAACCCCACCCCCGCATGACCCCCTACACTGCCCGAACACCACTGCACTGCCCAAAACCCTGAAGCACCACCCCCAGCACGACCCCCTACACTGCCAGAACACCACTGCCTGCCCTAAACCCTGAAACACCACCCCCTGCACGACCCCCTACACTGCCCAAACACCACTGCACTGCCCTAAAGCCTGAAACACCACCTCCAGCACAACCCCCTACACTGCCTGAACACCATTGCTCTGCCCTAAACCCTGAAACACTAGCCCCAGCACGACCCCCTACACTGCCCAAACACCACTGCACTGCCCTAAACCCTGAAACACCACCCCCAGCATGACCCCCTACACTGCCCGAACACCACTGCACTGCCCTAAACCCTGAAACACCAGCCCCAGCACGACCCCCTTTACTGCCCGAACACCACTGCACTGCCCCAAACCCTGAAACACCACCCCCAGCACGACCCCCTACACTGCCCGAACACCACTGCCCTAAACACTGAAACACCACCCCTGCACGACCCCTACACTGCCCGAACACCACTGCACTGCCCTAAACCCTGAAACACCACCTCCAGCACAACCCCCTACACTGCCCGAACACCACTGCACTGCCCTAAACCCTGAAACACCAACACCTGCCAGGACCCCCTACACTGCCGGAACACCACTGCACTGCCCTAAACCCTGAAACACCACCCCGGCACGACTCCCTACACTGCCCGAACACCACTGAACTGCCCTAAACCCTGAAACACTACCCCCAGCAAGACCCCCTACACTGCCCGAACACCACTGCACTGCCCTAAACCCTGAAACATCACCCCCAGCAAGACCCCCTACACTGCCTGAACACCACTGCCCTAAACCCTGAAACACCACCCCCAGCAAGACCCCTACAATGCCCGAACACCACTGCACTGCCCTAAACCCTGAAACACCACCTCCAGCACAACCCCCTACACTGCCTGAACAGCATTGCTCTGCCCTAAACCCTGAAACACTAGCCCCAGCACGACCCCCTACACTGCCCGAACACCACTGCACTGCCCTAAACCCTGAAACACCACCCCCAGCACGACCCCCTACATTGCCCAAACACCACTGAACTGCCCTAAACCCTGAAACACCACCCCCAGCATGACCCCCTACACTGACCGAACACCACTGCACTGCCCTAAACCCTGAAACACCACCCCCCTGCACGACCCCCTACACTGCCGGAACACCACTGCACTGCCCTAAACCCAGAAACACCACCCCCAGCACGACTCCCTACACTTCCCAAACACCACTGCACTGCCCTAAATCCTGAAACACCAGCCCCAGCACGACCCCCTACACTGCCCGAACACCACTGCACTGCCCTAAACCCTGAAACACCAGCCCCAGCACGACCACCTACACTGCCGAACACCACTGCACTGCCCTAAACCCTGAAACACCACCCCCTGCACAACCCCCTACACTGCCTGAACACCACTGCACTGCCCTAAACCCTGAAACACCACCCCCTGCACGACCCCCTACACTGCCCGAACACCACTGCACTGCCCTAAACCCTGAAGCACCACCCCCTGCACCACCCCCTACACTGCCCGAAGACCACTGCACTGCCCTAAACCCTGAAACACCACAACTCTGCACAACCCCTACACTGCCCGAACACCACTGCACTGCCCTAAACCCTGAAACACTACCCCCGCACGACCCCCTACACTGCCCGAACACCACTGCACTGCCCAAAACCCTGAAGCACCACCCCAGCACGACCCCTTTACTGCCCGAACACCACTGCACTGCCCCAAACCCTGAAACACCACCCCCAGCACGACCCCCTACACTGCCCGAACACCACTGCCCTAAACCCTGAAACACCACCCCCTGCACGACCCCCTACACTGCCCAAACACCACTGCACTGCCCTAAACCCTGAAACACCACCCCTGCACGACACCCTACACTGCCCGAACACCACTGCACTGCCCTAAACCCTGAAACACCACCCCCAGCACGACCCCCTACACTGCCCGAACACCACTGCACTGCCCTAAACCCTGAAACACTACCCCCAGCAAGAACCCCTACACTGCCAGAACACCACTGCACTGCCCTAAACCCTGAAACATCACCCCCAGCAAGACCCCCTACACTGCCTGAACACCAATGCCCTAAACCCTGAAACACCACCCCCAGCAAGACCCCCTACACTGCCTGAACACCACTGCACTGCCCTAAACCCTGAAACACTAGCCCCAGCACGACCCCCTACACTGCCTGAACACCACTGCACTGCCCTAAACCCTGAAACACCACCCCCTGCACCACCCCCTACACTGCCCGAACACCACTGCACTGCCCTAAACCCTGAAACACCACAACTCTGCACAACCCCCTACACTGCCCGAACACCACTGCACTGCCCTAAACCCTGAAACCCCACCCCCGCACGACCCCCTACACTGCCCGAACACCACTGCACTGCCCAAAACCCTGAAGCACCACCCCCAGCACGACCCCCTACACTGCCCGAACACCACTGCCCTAAACCCTGAAACACCACCCCCTGCACGACCCCCTACACTGCCCAAACACCACTGCACTGCCCTAAAGCCTGAAACACCACCTCCAGCACAACCCCCTACACTGCCTGAACACCATTGCTCTGCCCTAAACCCTGAAACACTAGCCCCAGCACGACCCCCTACACTGCCCAAACACCACTGCACTGCCCTAAACCCTGAAACACCACCCCCAGCATGACCCCCTACACTGCCCGAACACCACTGCACTGCCCTAAACCCTGAAACACCAGCCCCAGCAAGACCCCATACACTGCCCGAACACCACTGCACTGTCCTAGACTCTGAAACACCAGCCCCAGCAAGACCCCCTACACTGCCCGAACACCACTGCACTGCCCTAAACCCTGAAACACCGGACCCAGCACGACCCCCTACACTACCCAAACACCACTGCACTGCCCTAAACCCTGAAACACCAGCCCCAGCACGACCCCCTACACTGCCCGAACACCACTGCACTGCCCTAAACCCTGAAACACCAGCCCCAGCACGACCCCTACACTGCCGAACACCACTGCACTGCCCTATACCCTGAAACACCACCCCTGCAAGACCCCCTACACTGCCCGAACACCACTGCCCTAAACCCTGAAACACCACCCCTGCACCACACCCTACACTGCCTGAACACCACTGCACTGCCCTAAACCCTGAAACACCACTCCCAGCATGACCCCCTACAATGCCCGAACACCACTGCACTGCCCTAAACCCTGAAACACCACAACCCTACACGACCCCCTACACTGCCCAAACACCACTGCACTGCCCGAAACAATGAAACACCACCCCAGCACGACCCCCTACACTGCCCGAACACCACTGCACTGCCCAAAACCCTGAAACACCACCCCCAGCACGACCCCCTTTACTGCCCGAACACCACTGCACTGCCCCAAACCCTGAAACACCACCCCCAGCACGACCCCCTACACTGCCCGAACACCACTGCCCTAAACACTGAAACACCACCCCCGGCACGACCCCTACACTGACCGAACACCACTGCACTGCCCTAAACCCTGAAACACCACCCCCCTGCACGACCCCCTACACTGCCGGAACACCACTGCACTGCCCTAAACCCTGAAACACCACCCCCGGCACGACTCCCTACACTGCCCGAACACCACTGCACTGCCCTAAACCCTGAAACACCACCCCGGCACGACCCCCTACACTGCCCGAACACCACTGAACTGCCCTAAACCCTGAAACACTACCCCCAGCAAGACCCCCTACACTGCCCGAACACCACTGCACTGCCCTAAACCCTGAAACATCACCCCCAGCAAGACCCCGTACACTGCCTGAACACCACTGCCTCTCAAACCCTGAAACACCACCCCCAGCAAGACCCCCTACAATGCCCGAACACCACTGCACTGCCCTAAACCCTGAAACACCACCTCCAGCACAACCCCCTACACTGCCTGAACACCATTGCTCTGCCATAAACACTGAAACACTAGCCCCAGCATGACCCCCTACACTGCCCGAACACCACTGCACTGCCCTAAACCCTGAAACACCACCCCCAGCACGACCCCCTACACTGCCCGAACACCACTGCACTGCCCTAAACCCTGAAACACCGGCCCCAGCATGACCCCTACACTACCCGAACACCACTGCACTGCCCTAAACCCTGAAACACCACCCCCAGCATGACCCCCTACACTGCCCGAACACCACTGCACTGCCCTAAACCCTGAAACACCACCCCCTGCACGACCCCCTACACTGCCGGAACACCACTGCACTGCCCTAAACCCTGAAACACCACCCCCAGCACGACTCCCTACACTTCCCAAACACCACTGCACTGCCCTAAACCCTGAAACACCAGCCCCAGCACGACCCCCTACACTGCCCGAACACCACTGCACTGCCCTAAACCCTGAAACACCAGCCCCAGCACGACCACCCACACTGCCCGAACACCACTGCACTGCCCTAAACCCTGAAACACCACCCCTGCACAACCCCCTACACTGCCTGAACACCACTGCACTGCCCTAAACCCTGAAACACCACCCCCAGCACGACCCCCTACACTGCCCGAACACCACTGCACTGCCCTAAACCCTGAAACACCACCCCTGCACCACCCCCTACACTGCCCGAAGACCACTGCACTGCCCTAAACCCTGAAACACCAGCAACTCTGCACAACACCCTACACTGCCCGAACACCACTGCACTGCCCTAAACCCTGAAACACCACCCCCGCACGACCCCCTACACTGCCCGAACACCACTGCACTGCCCAAAACCCTGAAGCACCACCCCCAGCATGACCCCCTTTACTGCCCGAACACCACTGCACTGCCCCAAACCCTGAAACACCACCCCCAGCACGACCCCCTACACTGCCCGAACACCACTGCCCTAAACCCTGAAACACCACCCCCTGCACGACCCCCTACACTGCCCAAACACCACTGCACTGCCCTAAACCCTGAAACACCACCCCCTGCACGACACCCTACACTGACCGAACACCACTGCACTGCCCTAAACCCTGAAACACCACCCCCAGCACGACCCCCTACACTGCCCGAACACCACTGCACTGCCCTAAACCCTGAAACACCACCCCCAGCAAGACCCCCTACACTGCCCGAACACCACTGCACTGCCCTAAACCCTGAAACACCACCCCCAGCACGACCCCCTACACTGCCCGAACACCACTGCACTGCCCTAAACCCTGAAACACCACCCCAGCAAGACCCCCTACACTGCCTGAACACCACTGCACTGCCCTAAACCCTGAAACACCAGCCCCAGCACGACCCCCTACACTGCCTGAACACCACTGCACTGCCCTGAACCCTGAAACACCACCCCCTGCACGACCCCCTACACTGCCCAAACACCACTGCACTGCCCTAAACCCTGAAACACCACCCTCTGCACGACCCCCTACACTGCCCGAACACCACTGCACTGCCCTAAACCCTGAAACACCACCCCCAGCACGACCCCCTACACTGCCCGAACACCACTGCACTGCCCTAAACCCTGAAACACCACCCCCAGCACGACCCCCTACACTGCCCGAACACCACTGCCCTAAACCCTGAAACACCACCCCCTGCACGACCCCCTACACTGCCCAAACACCACTGCACTGCCCTAAACCCTGAAACACCACCTCCAGCACAACACCCTACACTGCCTGAACACCATTGCTCTGCCCTAAACCCTGAAACACTAGCCCCAGCACGACCCCCTACACTGCCCGAACACCACTGCACTGCCCTAAACCCTGAAACACCACCCCCAGCATGACCCCCTACACTGCCCGAACACCACTGCACTGCCCTAAACCCTGAAACACCAGCCCCAGCAAGACCCCATACACTGCCCGAACACCACTGCACTGCCCTAGACCCTGAAACACCAGCCCCAGCAAGACCCCTACACTGCCCGAACACCACTGCACTGCCCTAAACCCTGAAACACCCGCCCCAGCACGACCCCCTACACTACCCAAACACCACTGCACTGCCCTAAACCCTGAAACACCAGCCCCAGCACGACCCCCTACACTGCCCGAACACCACTGCACTGCCCTAAACCCTGAAACACCAGCCCCAGCACGACCCCCTACACTGCCCGAACACCACTGCACTGCCCTAAACCCTGAAACACCAGCCCCAGCACGACCCCCTACACTGCCGAACACCACTGCACTGCCCTAAACCCTGAAACACCACCCCTGCAAGACCCCCTACACTGCCCGAACACCACTGCTCTGCCTAAACCCTGAAACACCACCCCCTGCACCACACCCTACACTGCCCGAACACCACTGCACTGCCCTAAACCCTGAAACACCACCCCCAGCATGACCCCCTACACTGCCCGAACACCACTGCACTGCCCTAAACCCTGAAACACCACAACCCCAGCACGACCCCCTACACTGCCCAAACACCACTGCACTGCCCTAAACCCTGAAACACCACCCCCAGCATGACCCCCTACACTGCCCGAACACCACTGCACTGCCCTAAACCCTGAAACACCACAACCCTAGCATGACCCCCTACACTGCCCGAACACCACTGCACTGCCCTAAACAATGAAACACCACCCCAGCACGACCCCCTACACTGCCCGAACACCACTGCACTGCCCAAAACCCTGAAACACCACCCCCAGCACGACCCCTTTACTGCCCGAACACCACTGCACTGCCCCAAACCCTGAAACACCACCCCCAGCATGACCCCCTACACTGCCCGAACACCACTGCCCTAAACACTGAAACACCACCCCCTGCACGACCCCCTACACTGCCCGAACACCACTGCACTGCCCTAAACCCTGAAACACCACCTCCAGCACAACCCCCTACACTGCCCGAACACCACTGCTCTGCCCTAAACCCTGAAACACTAGCCCCAGCACGACTCCCTACACTGCCCGAACACCACTGCACTGCCCTAAACCCTGAAACACCACCCCCATCACGACCCCCTACACTGCCCAAACACCACTGAACTGCCCTAAACCCTGAAACACCACCCCCAGCATGACCCCCTACACTGCCCGAACACCACTGCACTGCCCTAAACCCTGAAACATCAGCCCCCGCACGACCCCCTACACTGCCCGAACACCACTGCACTGCCCTAAACCCTAAAACACTACCCCCGCACGACTCCCTACACTGCCCGAACACCACTGCACTGCCCTAAACCCTGAAACACCACCCCCAGCACGACCCCCTACACTGCCCGAACACCACTGCACTGCCCTAAACCCTGAAACACTACCCCCAGCAAGACCCCCTACACTGCCCGAACACCACTGCACTGCCCTAAACCCTGAAACATCACCCCCAGCAAGACCCCCTACACTGCCTGAACACCACTGCCTGCCCTAAACCCTGAAACACCACCCCCAGCAAGACCCCCTACACTGCCCGAACACCACTGCACTGCCCTAAACCCTGAAACACCACCTCCAGCACAACCCCCTACACTGCCTGAACACCATTGCTCTGCCCTAAACCCTGAAACACTAGCCCCAGCATGACCCCCTACACTGCCCGAACACCACTGCACTGCCCTAAACCCTGAAACACCACCCCCAGCACGACCCCCTACACTGCCCGAACACCACTGCACTGCCCTAAACCCTGAAACACCAGCCCCAGCACTACCCCCTACACTACCCGAACACCACTGCACTGCCCTAAACCCTGAAACACCAGCCCCAGCACGACCCCCTACACTGCCCAAACACCACTGCACTGCCCTAAAGCCTGAAACACCACCTCCAGCACAACCCCCTACACTGCCTGAACACCATTGCTCTGCCCTAAACCCTGAAACACTAGCCCCAGCACGACCCCCTACACTGCCCAAACACTACTGCACTGCCCTAAACCCTGAAACACCACCCCCAGCATGACCCCCTACACTGCCCGAACACCACTGCACTGCCCTAAACCCTGAAACACCAGCCCCAGCAAGACCCCCTACACTGCCCGAACACCACTGCACTGCCCTAGACTCTGAAACACCAGCCCCAGCAAGACCCCCTACACTGCCCGAACACCACTGCACTGCCCTAAACCCTGAAACACCAGCCCCAGCACGACCCCTACACTACCCAAACACCACTGCACTGCCCTAAACCCTGAAACACCAGCCCCAGCACGACCCCCTACACTGCCTGAACACCACTGCACGGCCCTAAACCCTGAAACACCACCCCCTGCACGACCCCCTACACTGCCCGAACACCACTGCACTGCCCTAAACCCTGAAACACCAGCCCCTGCACCACACCCTACACTGCCCGAACACCACTGCACTGCCCTAAACCCTGAAACACCACCCCCAGCATGACCCCCTACACTGCCCGAACACCACTGCACTGCCCTAAACCCTGAAACACCACAACCCTACACGACCCCCTACTCTGCCCAAACACCACTGCACTGCCCTAAACAATGAAACACCACCCCGCACGACCCCCTACACTGCCCGAACACCACTGCACTGCCCAAAACCCTGAAACACCACCCCCAGCACGACCCCCTATACTGCCCGAACACCACTGCACTGCCCCAAACCCTGAAACACCACCCCCAGCACGACCCCCTACACTGCCCGAACACCACTGCCCTAAACACTGAAACACCACCCCCTGCACGACCGCCTACACTGCCCGAACACCACTGCACTGCCCTAAACCCTGAAACACCACCTCCAGCACAACCCCCTACACTGCCTGAACACCATTGCTCTGCCCGAAACCCTGAAACACTAGCCCCAGCACGACCCCCTACACTGCCCGAACACCACTGCACTGCCCTAAACCCTGAAACACCACCCCCAGCACGACCCCCTACACTGCCCAAACACCACTGAACTGCCCTAAACCCTGAAACACCACCCCCAGCATGACCCCCTACACTGCCCGAACACCACTGCACTGCCCTAAACCCTGAAACACCACTCCCTGCATGACCCCCTACACTGCCCGAACACCACTGCACTGCCCTAAACCCTGAAACACAACCCCAGCACCACCCCCTACACTGCCCGAACACCACTGCACTGCCCTAAACCCTGAAACACCACCCCCAGCACGACCCCCTACACTGCCCAAACACCACTGCACTGCCCTAAACCCTGAAACACCACAACCCCACATGACCCCCTACACTGCCTGAACACCACTGCACTGCCCTAAACCCTGAAACACCACCCCCGCATGACCCCCTACACTGCCCGAACACCACTGCACTGCTTAAACCCTGAAACACCACCCCCAGCACGACCCCCTACACTGCCCGAACACCACTACACTGCCCTAAACCCTGAAACACCACCCCCAGCACGACCCCCTACACTGACCGAACTCCACTGCCCTAAATCCTGAAACACCACCCCCTGCACGACCCCCTACACTGCCCGAACACCACTGCACTGGCCTAAACCCTGAAACACCACCCCCAGCACGACCCCCTACACTGCCCGAACACCACTGCTCTGCCCTAAACCCAAAACACCACCCCCAGCACGACCCCCTACTCTGCCCGAACACAACTGCTCTGCCTTAAACCCTAAAACACTACCCCCAGCACGAACCACTACACTGTCCGAACACCACTACACTGCCCTAAACCCTGAAACACCACCCCCAGCATGACCCCCTACACTGACCGAACACCACTGCCCTAAATCCTGAAACACCACCCCCTGCACAACCCCCTACACTGCCCGAACACCACTGCACTGCCCTAAACCCTGAAATACAACCCCCAGCACGACCCCCTACACTGCCCGAACACCACTGCTCTGCCCTAAACCCTAAACACCACCCCCAGCACGACCCCCTACTCTGCCCGAACACCACTGCTCTGCCTTAAACCCTAAAACACTACCCCCAGCACGAACCACTACACTGCCCGAACACCACTGCTCTGCCCTAAACCATAAAGCACCACCCCCAGCACGTCCCCCTACACTGCCTGAACACCACTGCACTGCCCAAAACCCTGAAACACTAGCCGCAGCACGACCCCCTTTACTGCCCGAACACCACTGCACTGCCCTAAACCCTGAAACACCACCCCCAGCACGACCCCCTACACTGACCGAGCACCACTGCCCTAAATCCTGAAACACCACCCCCTGCACGACCCCCTACACTGCCCGAACACCACTGCACTGCCCTAAACCCTGAAACACCACCCCCAGCATGACCCCCTACACTGCCCGAACACCACTGCTCTGCCCTAAACCCTAAACACCACCCCCAGCACGACCCCCTACTCTGCCTGAACACCACTGCTCTGCCTTAAACCCTAAAACACTACCCCCAGCACGAACCACTACACTGCCCGAACACCACTGCTCTGCCCTAAACCATAAAGCACCACCCCCAGCACGTCCCCCTACACTGCCTGAACACCACTGCACTGCCCAAAACCCTGAAACACTACCCCCAGCACGACCCCCTACACTGCCCAAACACCACTGCTCTGCCCTAAACCCTGAAACACCACCCCCAGCACGTCTCCCTACACTGCCCGAACACCACTGCACTGCCCAAAACCTTGAAACACTAGCCCCAGCACGACCCCCTACACTGCCCGAACACCACTGCAGTGCCTTAGACCCTGAAACACCAGCCCCAGCACGACCCCCTACACTGCCCGAACACCACTGCACTGCCCTAAACCCTGAAACACCACCCCCAGCACGACCCCCTACACTGCCCGAACACCACTGCACTGCCCTAAACCATGAAACACTAGCCCCAGCACGACCCCCTACACTGCCCGAACACCACTGCACTGCCCTAAATCCTGAAACACCAGCCCCAGCACGACCCCCCTACACTGCCCGAACACCACTGCACTGCCCTAAACTCCTGAAACATCCAGCCCCAGCATGACCCCCTACACTGCCCGAACACCACTGCCCTAAACCCTGAAACACCACCCCCAGCACAGACCCCTACACTGCCCGAACACCACTGCACTGCCCTAAACCCTGAAACACCACCCCCTGCACGACCCACTACACTGCCCGAACACCACTGCACTGCCCTAAACCCTGAAACACCACCCCCAGCATGACCCCCTACACTGCCCGAACACCACTGCTCTGCCCTAAACCCTGAAACACTAGCCCCAGCACGACCCCCTACACTGCCCGAACACCACTGCACTGCCATAAACCCTGAAACACTATCCCCAGCAAGACCCCCTACACTGCCCGAACACCACTGCACTGCCCTAAACCCTGAAACACCAC